>CAMGYJ010000009.1:64001404-64504694 GCA_946122785.1 Linum tenue | reverse complement strand
GCAAAACCTTTGCTAGGTGGGAGCCCCGTTTTCTGAAAATCGGGTTGGAACCCTTGGAAGAAAAAAAAAAAAAAGAGAACAAAAGAAAAGGAAAAAAAGGGGTTCCAACCGTCTTCAAAAAGAAAATAAGAGCACCTTGAAAAATGTGAGTCCATGATCTTTAGTTTTTGAGAGTCTCTTCGTCCACGATTCATCTATCCTCTGATCACTATTTGCCATGATGTCGACTCGAGACTAGCGTTCTCGCCGAAGAAGCTATGAGATGACTTGTGTGTCGGTTGACCTCGTAAGCTGCTAAATGATCTAGAAAATCCTCTATCAACGATCGAGGGTGCGTGTTTCTATAGAGTTCTGGAGAGTTGCATTGGTTTGAGTTAGGTTTGCTTGGGGACAAGCAAACGGTTAAGTGTGGGGGGATTTGATGACTCGATATTTGCACATGTTTTCCCCTTTGTTTCTTGATCGTTTAAGCTTGCATTATCGCTTCTTTGGCCTATTTTACGCTAGGTTGTGTTCCTTTGTCACATTTCAGGTCCTAGCACATAAAGTGAAGCGTAGGCGCAACTTTCAAGTCAATCGGAGATCAATTGACGAATCGGAGGAAGAAACTCGGGTATGACTTGAAGAAGAATGAATTTCTACCTCAGTTTGTGACAATATAATCATGTAATCTTTTCAAGAGAAGAAATAGGACGAGACTACGAGCTTCTGGGATCAAACGGCACCTGATCTGGAGTCCGAACGAGGGAGAAACGAAGAATCAAAGATAGGGGGAAATTGGTTTCGGGCTTCTCTGAGAAACAGAAGGGGGCCCTATCGTGACGCTAAAATCCCCGGTAGGGGATTTTTGGCCTTGATAGGGGATTTTCCCAAAAATCCCCTATCGTGAACCAAAATCCCCTATCGTGAACCAAAAATCCCCTATCGCGAACGCAGGCTGTTAAAAGCCTGTTTTGTGCGTTTTTGCAAGGGAGAGCTGGATTTTGGATCCCAAACACCCAAGGGACGAACCAAAGAAAGAGAGGGCGATTTGAGGGCATTCTTGGAGTGGAATTGGAGGATTTCTTCATCTTGGAAGCTCGAGGAAGAAGCCCGGACTGGAAGACTGATCATCTGAAGATTCTTACTGCAGTCTCTCTCTTCTCTATGGAGTAACTTCCCTTCACTTAGGTTTTGAGGAACCCTAGCTATGTTTGTTTGATGGGATGATTATATGAGTACTCTGACTTGATAATCTTGAGTTCATATTCAATCTATGCATGATTTCATGATTCAATTCTGCTTTAGTCGAGATTATTGATTATGCTTTGATCATATGAGAGCGAATACCTGATTAGGTCAATAGAGCACCATAGATTGATAGTAGTGGATCGATTCCTTTAGTCGAGGGTTGATTCACTGCTTTGTATCGATTGAGAACCTCTTTCGATAGTGGGAGTCTAGTTCAGAACGCCTTGATCGGTTGTTCTAGAGAAGGATACGTCCCTCTAGGCAATTGACTCAAGAGGGCCTTGTTCCTTTAGTCGAGACTCAAGGTCTAGTCAAGGATTCTCCGCATTGTGAATGAAAGTGAAACAGGTTAGAGATCATCAATCATTAATCTGGCTAGTGGCTAGGGGGAATCATACCTAAGTGAGTTCCCAACCTGTAATTAGATTAACTTTAACTGTAGTTTGCTAGAGTAGTTTTAGTTCTTCCATCTTAATCTGGTTTGCTAGATAATGAACTGAAGCTGAGTAATAGTAACTCTAGAGACCCGTGGATTCGATATTTATTACTTGAGCCACTATACTGCAGTCCCTTTCATTGGTTACACTTGGCCATTGTTAGGAGTTGTGTCATAGCGAGTCACAGTATGAGGAATGGGTCAGCTTGTCGAAAAGCCCCGTCCCGCGACCTCCTCTCATGAGCCTACACACCAGGATAATGTTGGTGCCCCGCGTTTTGTCTGTATGTGGGATGAGGCCACTAGAATTGGGTCGCACTCGGCCGAGGGCACGGTTATTCTTAATCCAACGAGGCAGGTTCTTATGGCGAATGGGGTCCACTTTCCGGTCATAGATGACCCTATGGTGGTCGAATTACTTAGCCTCCATGAGGCGGTCACCCTGATTTTAGTATTCGATGTGTAGGTCGGCGTAGTAATAGGGTAGCCCATTCGGTCGCTAGAAAGGCCCTTTCATTGTACCCGACCATGAGTTGTTCCTTTGATTTCCAGGCCTGGCTGAATTCCAGGATGTAACGATCTATTTTGTTGAATCAATGAATGATTATCTTTTGTAAAAAAAAAAAAAAGATTTGAGATTCAGTAAGTTCACAAGACCCATTATTTGAATCCTTCAAGGGGTCGTTTGGATGAGGGTTTTATTAAGGGAGAGATTTGAACCCATAACTCATTGAAAAACCCAGGAAATATAACTAAAACAAGGAAATTAAACCAAATCATTGTTTGTTATGGTTCCGGAATTGTCCATCAAGAAATTTAACTTTTAATAAGAAAAATAAAATTACAAATTTGCCCTCCTGCGTAATCTTCTTCCTCTCCTCTTGCGTCATCTTCTTCCTTCCGTTCTGATCTTCAGGCTCCGCGGCGCGACGGCAACTCCAAAGTCCAAATCTCCCGGTAGTTGATGAAGGCAGCTGGCAATAGAGGACTTACACAGACGCAGAGAGAGAAGAGGACGACAACAAGGGGGCAAAACAGATTGGGACAACCAAAAGGAGCAGAGGATCTGGGTTCTTCCTCGATAATGGGCGAACAGATTGAACAAGGGCCAGAAACAGATGGGTAATTCTAACCGCCACCAGGTGGCAAACTCATTCTCTAAACTGCCTATGATTCCCCCACGATTCGAAGATCCATGAAGGAACGAGCTTCTTCCCGTCGAGATCCAATCCCTAGGGTCACCAAAATGTCGAAATGGAAGGGAAAACCAGAAAAGATTGAATGCGGAGCAATTACGGCGGCGGCGTTCTCCCCAGTGGTCGAAACAGATCATGCTGCAGAATCAGAGACACGACGACGCCTCTCATGCGATGACAACGTCGTTCTACCTGTTAGTGTTGTGGTATATGATCCACGATTGAACCTCTCCCAACAACTCGAGTTATTGGGAGTAACTAGTTCTTGACATGGTATCAGAGCCTTCTGTGACCGAGAGGTCTTGTGTTCGATTCCCGGTGACCCCCATTTGTTAAGCACATGGTATTCTTGTATTCAGACATGTGCAAACTTCAAGCCCTTGTGAGTGGCTTTCGTTTGAGGGGGCGTGCTAGTGTTGTGGTATATGATCCACGATTGAACCTCTCCCAACAACTCGAGTTATTGGGAGTAACTGGTTCTTGACACTACCCAGTGGTCGACCCAGATCCCCAATCCCCCTCCCTGGCTTCTTCGAGTCGTGATGATCTGAAGCCCTGATGCCTTCATCCGATACCAAATCACCAGCAACCACCATACCATCCTCGACTGAGTCGTCGCCGATGGTGGCACTCAGAAGGGGAATGGATTTGTAGACGGAGTTGTTGTGGGTTCGTTCGGAAATGGTCGGCGGAGCTGGATAAAGAAGAACGAGATGTCGACATTTTTTGTGGCTCTGTTTGCTAGATGGCCAGCGGATCTAAGGGAGAGAGAGGAAGATTCTGTCGACGGCGACAGCTTTCTTCGTGAGACGGCTGGTGGATCTAGGGAGGGAGAAGAAGCCGTCGACTTGTGATGGAGGGAGAGAAGAGAGAGAGCTTCTCTCAAACGATGGGAAGAATGAGAGGTAGGTGTGTGAAAATTATGGGTAAGATTGGGGCCGGATTTTAAAATACTTGGGGGATGACAGCTATTTCTAATTTCGGGCTGGGCCGATTTTTTAAATTATGAGCGGCCCAAATCTTGCATTATTTGAGAGCTACCCAAACAAGAAAATGGGTTAAAATCCTGGGCGTGCCGGCTGAATCCCTCATTAGATTTCCTGATCCAAACGGCCCCAAGTTTGTCCTTACAGATTTAGTCCCATCACAATCTAAACAAAATCATAGGATTCATGCTAAGTCCATCCACCCATGATAGATTGGATCACAACAAGTAAACGACCCATTAGCCATAAAATATTTAGGTAAAATTATGTCCTTCGTTCTGTAGTCATTGTTAATTTTTTAGACAAAAAAAGAAAAATACAATGAGAATAAAGTGGAACTTAAGCAATTCAGTACGTGTACAGAATAGCAAGGAAAATAAAATTGACGACAGAAGATAAATATTTGGTGTAAATTGTCGGCCGAGAGGGTTCAATTCCTTCATGCACGGAGTCGGAGGGAAAAGGAAGGAAGATATATCGGATCCGGGAAGGAAAACACTTGAACGTTTCTCTACCGCTAGTTAATGAATTGTTTCCGGTAGACTGAAGGAAAGTCGGAGGACACAAACACATGTCATGTATAATAAGTACTCCTCACAACTTCACCATACTAGCTAACTGATCATTCATCCATTCCCTGGCCTTCTCCCCCATCTCTTCTTCCCTAAATATAACCAAATTATCAACAAAGCTTACAGTAAACGTCAGCAATGGCCATCGGCAACTGTCTCGTCGTCTTCACCATCACCCTTCTTTCATTAGCTTCTTCCCCTGTTCTCGCCACCGATGGCAAGCCACTTCAGGATTACTGCGTCGCCGATAAGAGTGGAGGTACGGGTAGCTAGGGTATGAGCAAAATCGTAAAAATACTTTGTCATACATATTAATTACTCCAGATTTGACTACGCGCAATAACAATGGTATCTTCATTCGATCGTGAGCATATATATTGTGAATTTTCTTAAATCGTCTTAATTTGCAGTGCCGATGAATGGGTTCGCTTGCAAGCCACCAGAATCAGTAAAGGCGGATGATTTCACCTTCAGGGGGCTCAACAAACCGGGCGACACCAACAACACGGCCGGATTCAAAGCCACGCTGGTGACCGTGAACCAGATCCCGGGGCTCAACACCCAAGGCGTGTCCATGGTCCGCCTCGACTTCGCCCCCGGTGGAGTGAACGCGCCCCACATCCACCCGAGGGCGAGTGAGCTGCTCATCGTCATGGAAGGCACCCTCGAGGTCGGGTTCGTCACCACACTGCCGGAGACCAAGCTCATCACCAAGGTCCTGCAAGCGGGGGAAGCGTTCGTGTTTCCCCAGGCGCTGACGCACTACCAGAGGAACGTCGGCAAGGAGGCAGCCGTCGGGATCGCGGCGCTCGACAGCCAGAACCCTGGGACCCAGCCGGTGGTTGCGGCGGTGTTGGGTTCGTGTCCCAAGATTCCGGTCGAGGTTGTGGCCAAGGCGCTTCAGGCTGATGACAGTGTGGCCACTCAGCTCCAGTCTAAGTTCAAATGATGACGATACCACTGTTGTTCATCGTGCATGGATTAATTAATGGAATTCTGCATGGGCTAGTTGATGCAGGATAGTTGATTAGACCGAGGGTTTGAGAGAGAGTCGAGAGAAAATTGGGTATGGGTTGAGAAGGAGTTTGAGATTAAGATTGAGAAAATGGGAAGATAGAGATTGAGTATTGAACTGAAAATGTACTAAAGGTTCCGATTATTCGATTAGTAATGCAATGAAAACGATTACACTATATGGTCCGGATTTCAAAACATAAAAATTACTGGTATGATGATATGATCATATCACAGTACATTACCATCTTACAATGATGATATTATAGTACTACTACCTCATCTCATCATTGTAACTTATTGTTCAATGTGTTGGCCCGGCTACATGTGGTGGAGCAAGAGCCAGCAATTTGGTAATTATAAAAAAAAAAAATCTACAAATATTAAAACACCCAAAAATACAGTTGGGGAGGTGAGTTAGCATATGGGAATTCAATTCCCTTCCCCTCTTCCCTGGCTATAAAATGCAGAGGCATTTGCCTCATTTCAATCATCCCTTATCATTCCATCCTTCTCCATTTCATTTGCTCTGCTTCTGTTCGTATTTCTTTTGTGGGTTTTGGTAGTGAAATGTTTTCACTACCACGGGTAGATAGGAGATTTCTTTGTGAGTGAAATAGTGAGGTTGTTTGGGAAACACCGTGTGTTCTATTTCTTGTATCGAGAAAATCTCTGTAACCTACCATTGTTATAGTAAAGAAATACTCCGGAGCTGTTGTTCCCGTGGACTGGCCCAAAATCAGGGTATACCACGTAAATCCTCGGTGTCATTTATTATTATCTATGCTTGTTGTTATTTTGAGAATAGTCGTAGTATATTGCATTATTAAATTACCGAAGTAAATTGATCTAAGTAAGTTGGTTACCGTAATTCTGGAGGCTCTGCCACCAGGTCCAACTTATTAGTGAACTTTTTACAAGCGTGTGATTTCTTAGTGCAATATATTTACCCGCTATTATCACCCGCTACGCCCAACAAGTGGTATCAGAGCCACGTCCAAATGGAGGCAAAAACAAGCAAGATGATAAGTCTGAATGGCTCCAACTATCACATATGGAGAAACAAGATGAAGGATCTCCTACTCGTGATGGAGTTGCATTTTCCGGTGTTTAGCCCAACTAAACCTGATGGCAAAACTGAAGAGGAATGGGAGTTCAAGCATGAGCAAGTATGTGGCTACATTCGACAGTTCGTCGACGATAATGTATACAACCACATTAGCGGAGAAACTCATGCCAGAACTCTGTGGAACAAGCTGGAGGCACTCTATGCATCAAAGACCGGCAACAACAAATTATTTTATCTGACCAAGTTGGTCCAGATGAAATACAAGGAAGGCAAATCCTTGGCGGATCACTTGAACGAAATTCAAGGGATCGTGGATCAGTTGTCCGGTATGGGCATAAAGATGGAAGATGAGGTTGTCGCTCTCCTCGTTCTGGCTTCCCTTCCAGAATCTTGGGAGACGCTAAAAATTTCACTTACCAACTCTGCGAAAGATGGAGTTATCAACATGGAGATCGGCAAAAGTGGGGTTCTGAATGAAGAGATGCGGAAAAGATCACAAGGTGCATCCTCATCATCTTCCCAGTCAGACCTTTTGGTGGTGGATTCCAGAAGCAGAGGAAGAAGTGAAGCGAGAGGCTCAAAGCAAAGAGGCAAGAGTCGAGGGAAGTCCAACAAGTTTGCCAACATCAATTGTCATCACTGCAAGGAAAAGGGCCACATCAGAAGATTTTGCCCAAAGTTCAGAAACGAGAGAAGGAAGGGCAAACGAGATGAGAACAGTGATGATGATGGTGCAAACTCTGTTGATGAAGTCGCCCATATAGTCAGGCGGGGGAGAATTGTTGGCCCGGCTACATGTGGTGGAGCAAGAGCCAGCAATTTGGTAATTATAAAAAAAAAAATCAACAAATATTAAAGCACCCAAAAATGCAGTTGGGGAGGTGAGTTAGCATATGGGAATTTAATTCCCTTCCCCTCTTCCCTGGCTATAAAATGCAGAGGCATTTGCCTCATTTCAATCATCCCTTACCATTCCATCCTTCTCCATTTCCTTTGCTCTGCTTCTGTTCGTATTTCTTTTGTGGGTTTTGGTAGTGAAATATTTTCACTACCACGGGTAGATAGGAGATTTCTTTGTGAGTGAAATAGTGAGGTTGTTTGGGAAACACCGTGTGTTCTATTTCTTGTATCGAGAAAATCTCTGTAACCTACCATTGTTATAGTAAAGAAATACTCCGGAGCTGTTGTTCCCGTGGACTGGCCCAAAATCAGGGTATACCACGTAAATCCTCGGTGTCATTTATTATTATCTATGCTTGTTGTTATTTTGAGAATAGTCGTAGTATATTGCATTATTAAATTACCGAAGTAAATTGATCTAAGTAAGTTGGTTACCGTAATTCTGGAGGCTCTGCCACCAGGTCCAACTTATTTGTGAACTTTTTACAAGCGTGTGATTTCTTAGTGCAATATATTTACCCGCTATTCTCACCCGCTGCGCCCAACACAATGGTGGTAGCAGGTGATAAATTATTTTCGTAGAATCATGCCAAACTATACCACACATGGTGGTAGTATGATAGCATAATACTACTCAATGATAGTATAACAGTACTGATACCACCAAGGTAACTAACGATTCCTTGGTAATGTGCGATGGTAATGCAATCCAACGTGATATGGTAAGACCACAAAATACCACCCCTACCACCATGGTACTTACTGTGTCATGATTAGAAGGTGAAAAATATGTTAGACCCAATCATTCGACACTATACAACCTCGTACCATACCATGAAAACCCATTGTGCCTTACCCTTACTGGTATAAGATGATAATTATAATAATAATTATTATTATTATCTCTATAAAAGAACATGTAACCAAGTTACTATTGCATAGTGTCCCATCACAAGGGGTGGTCATTCGTAATTGACCAAAGTTTGGAGAGGTTTTATGCCATTAAGGTACTAATTAATTAACTTACTACAATTGAACCCAAATTATTATTATTATTATTATTATTATTATTATTATCTCGATGAAAGAACAAGTAACCAAGTTACTATTGCATAGTGTCCCATCACAAGGGGTGGTCATTTGTAATTGACCAAAGTTTGGAGAGATTTTAAGGTACTAATTAATCAACTTACTACAATTGAACCCAAATTGAACCCAAATCAATGGTTGTTCGACCTACTTCGATCCATTTTAAGCGAGTTGAACCGAGTGTTTACAAATTTGTGCTTTAATCATTGATTAACTTATGAAAATTAAATCCAAATTAAATCCAAATCAATGGGTGTTTGACCTACTTCGACTCGGTTTAAGGCAAGTTAAACCATGTTGACGAATTTTGGCTCAACAACGAGTTTTCCCACTTAATTCATTGAAGCTTGAAGGAGGTTCTAATTAGTTAACTTATGGCAAATGAATCAGTGGGTCTTTGACCTACTTCGATCCGATTAAAGCAAGTTGAACCAGTTGTTGGCGAATTTTGGCTCAACAACGAGTTTTGTACGCTTAGTTTAAGCAAATTCAACTCGGTGCTTACGAATTTTGCCTCAACAACGAGTTTTGTGCCTTAAACATTGAAGTTTGGAGGAGTTTTTGTGCCATTAAAGTTCTGATTGATTAACTTATGGCAATTAAATCCAAAGTTCTAATTGATTAACTAATGACAATAAAATCCAAATTGAACCCAAATCAATGGGTGTTCGACCTACTTCGACTCGGTTGAAGCAGTTGAACCTGATGTTTTACGAATTTTGGCTCAACAACGAGTATTGCACGCTTAAATAATTGAAGCTTGGAGGATTTTTGTGCCATAGAGGTTCTAATTAGTTAATTTATGACAATTGAATCAATGGGTATTCGACCTACTTCGATCCGGTTAAAGCATGTTGAACCAGTTGTTGCCGAATTTTGGCTCAACAATTAGTTTTGCACACTTAAATCATTGAAACTTTGAGGAGGTTTTGTGCCAAGGTTCTAATTAATTAACTTTTGACAATTGAACCCAAATCAATGGGTATTCAACCTTTGATACAACCCAGAATTGCGTCATTACCAAGCTCGAATTACTTGCCCACGAAGCTAACCCAACTCATTTGAACAATCTGGACTTTTGGCTAAGTGTATTGACGTGTTCAGGTAGTCAACTTTGGGAGCTCGGTTCTACCAATTGGGCTGATGAAAATGGGAGTTTAGGGTGTCGTTTTGATCATGAAGACTTTCTGAACAAGATGGTATGGGTTTCAGATTCATACGACGCCATTAATGCTGCTTCCCACGGGCTCAAAGTAGCTATCACACAACTGGCAGTTTTCCAGAATTTGACCAAGTCTGGAGGTATGTTCAGGAAGGTCACTTTGGAGTTCCATTCTGGGCAGAGGACAGAGAATCGAGTCAGGGGCTCGATACCACATGAAAATATGCATTTTCATCTACAAAGGAAGGGCATTGGGTGAATTGTTTCATATCTGGAAGTCGTCCATCGAAGGCCTCGAAGATGGGATCAAAGGCTGTTTGGTGACTTGGAGCTGCAGGCAGAATGGTTTCATTGTTTCCTTGTTTGAGTTGAAGTTTATTCCTTTTCAGTTTAAACCTTGTTTTGTCAAGTTCCAGTAGGATAAGGAAGTTGTTAGTCGAGTTATACTAGCTAGCTATTTAAGTAATCGTCGTTTGCGTTGTAAGTTTTCAGTTTTTGAAGTTTAATAAGAACCCTAGTCATGGAGTTTCATGCTCTTTGATTGTCCTTGTTGCGTGGGATCAAATCCATCAACGAGCGAGCTCAGCATCGATTGAGTCATCACATCAATGGTGGACGAGTTGCTACCTATTTGGATCGAGCCTCTTCCCCGATTTCGTGTGTTGAAGTTGCACCTTCCAACCCATCTTTCCCTGTTCTTCTTTTCCAGTTCCGAGTTTCAATTCCACAAGTTCGAAGGGTTGAGGTGTTGGTACGCTGATTCCTTAGCTTCGAGATTTGAGGCTTATCAAGTGGTATCAGAGCCTGGTTCAACTCAGTGGCCGTGTGACGATTCTCCCGCGGTGGCAGAGACGACGAGTTCATCGACAGAAGGCGGCGCGGGCACGACGATGTGGACCCGATCGAAGGGCCCTGTAGAGTGCGATCCTGCTGCTGTTTTGGTAGTAGGACAGCGAGTTTCAAAGAAGCAGTCGGTTGTTCTGGGTTCCCCTAACAAAGAACGGTCGCTCGCGGCAGAGTCTGTGTCAGAAAAGGAGACTGCAGCGGGCGACGATTCGGCCATGGCGGAGCAGGTCAATGTCGTGGAATTGCTTCGAACCATGATGGCGCAGCAGAATGCCGCTATCCAAGCCCAGTTCGACACTTTGAATCAGCAGCTGGCTGACCTCAGAGTGACGGTGAACGCCCCTGTTCGGCAGCAGAGGGTTGTTGTTGCGGAACAGAATTTCGAGCAAGACCCGCTTCAGGACAATCACGAACGACAAGTAGTAGCAGAAGTAGAACACGGAAACAACATTGCCGAGCTGAGAGGTATTAAATTACAAGTTCCATCGTTCTCGGGCACAAACAATGCCTCGGTGTATCTCGATTGGGAAAGAAAGATCATGCTTTTCTTTCAATGCGGCGATTACAGCGAAGCCCAGAAAGTACTTCTTGCAACGTACGAATTCACCGACTATGCGGCACAGTGGTGGGAGAAAACCCAGCTCCGCCGTCGTAGGAATTTACAACCTGAAGTCACAACTTGGACGGAGCTGAGAGGTTTACTGCGAGAACGTTTTGTTCCGGGATACTATCAACGCGATCTGTTTGAGTCTCTGCAGCAGTTACGGCAGTGTTCAAAATCCATTGACGAGTACTATCGAGAGCTTGAGCTCCTCATGATGCGTGCTGATGTCCGGGAAGATAAAGAAGCCACTATTGCACGGTTCCTTCATGGGATGAATCGTGAAATCAGACTCGAAGTCGAGCTGCGACCATTCGTTGAGCTGGAAGAAGTCGTACATCTTGCAGTAAAGGTGGAACGACAACAACGAGCAAGTGCGGGGAGGAGGTACTCGAAGACTAATTCAGAGCACGTTCCTGTGATGAATTCTGAACCGGCCAGATTGGAAGGGCCCAAATCTACACCCCGCACTACTGTTCCGACGAATCACGAGAAGCCGGGAGGATCGACGAGCAACATACAATGCTTTAAGTGTTTCGGCAGAGGCCACAAGGCCAACCAGTGCCCAAACAAGAAGGCCCTGGTGCTACGCAATGGAGAGTACGTGACCGAAGATGAAGCAGAGGAAGATGGCAGCGAAGGGAGTGAGTCTGATCCCGAAGTCGATGAATCAATTGAAGTCGAAGTCCCTCCTACGGGAAAATTTCTCGGAGTAAATCGTCGAGCACTTACTTTGGATTCTCTGGCCAGCGAAGAACAACGAGATAATCTTTTTCACACCCGTTGTAAAATTGAAGGGAAGTTATTGTCTGTTGTAATTGACGGAGGCAGCTGCACAAACGTCATCAGCCTTGATGCCGTTAAGAAGCTCGGGCTAGCAACGATTAAACACTCCCAACCATACAGCCTGCATTGGTTAAATGAGTACGGGACGTTGAAAGTGAACAAACAGGCGAAAGTTCACTTCAAAATCGGCGAGTACGAGGATGAATTATGGTGCGATGTAGCTCCGATGCAAGCTGCACACCTCTTGTTAGGGCGCCCTTGGCAGTATGATCGTGGGGTTGTCCATGATGGCAGAGGAAATTCGTACCGATTCAAGCATAATGGACGCAAATTTCTGCTCAAGCCATTGTCTCCGACGGATGTCAGGGCCGATCAACAACAATTGATGGTGAGTCGGAGCAAGGATAAGAACGAGCCCCTTGGTGCGAATTTTGGCAAGCATTGTGAAGCCGGGATGATGATTCAAAAGTTGATGCTCACAGCTCTGGCGCACGGGAAGTCTCATCGGCGGCCAGAGGAACGGAGGCTCTGCTTTTCGGCGCCAGAACAGGGCAGGAGAGAGAGGCTATTGGTCGGAGCAACTGGCAACACGCCGAGCTTCGCCAAAGCCGCCAAAATGTTCCCCACGAACCCGGAAAGCTTCACCAATGGCCAGTTTGATTCGAACGTACCCCAACTGCAAGACCCAATTCGAGTCCACCTACCTCTGAACTCGCAGGAACAAGGCGGCAAAAACGTTGAATGGGGTGGAGTGGTTGGAAGTGATTCAACGTCAACGGGCGCTGCGGAACTACTTCGAGATGCCCCAGGAAGCTGTGGGAATGCAACAATTGGCGCTGGAATCCTTGAGGTTAAAAACCCCAATTTTGGATTGCATTCTCTGGGGAATACGAATTTGAAGGTTGCCGTTGGCGGGAATGGACAAAGAGCAGGGACACCACGAACGGCGACGATGCGGGAGCCGAAGTCAGTTCAGGAAGTCGATTGGGGGTGTGACCAACCTCGTGGAAGTAGCGAATTGAGTTGGCAAGACCCGAATCGAAAAGTCCCAATCCGATTGTTCAAGAACGCTGTTTCCGAATTGCAGAAAATGGAGTTTGGGATGCAATATTTCGACCCGATTTGGACTCAGTTCTGTGCCGATTTCGATAAGAAGAAAGAACCAGCTTTGAGGGCAAAGCTTTTTGAAGAGGGAGAGCCTGATACAACCCAGAATTGCGTCATTACCAAGCTCGAATTACTTGCCCACGAAGCTAACCCAACTCATTTGAACAATCTGGACTTTTGGCTAAGTGTATTGACGTGTTCAGGTAGTCAACTTTGGGAGCTCGGTTCTACCAATTGGGCTGATGAAAATGGGAGTTTAGGGTGTCGTTTTGATCATGAAGACTTTCTGAACAAGATGGTATGGGTTTCAGATTCATACGACGCCATTAATGCTGCTTCCCACGGGCTCAAAGTAGCTATCACACAACTGGCAGTTTTCCAGAATTTGACCAAGTCTGGAGGTATGTTCAGGAAGGTCACTTTGGAGTTCCATTCTGGGCAGAGGACAGAGAATCAAGTCAGGGGCTCGATACCACATGAAAATATGCATTTTCATCTACAAAGGAAGGGCATTGGGTGAATTGTTTCATATCTGGAAGTCGTCCATCGAAGGCCTCGAAGATGGGATCAAAGGCTGTTTGGTGACTTGGAGCTGCAGGCAGAATGGTTTCATTGTTTCCTTGTTTGAGTTGAAGTTTATTCCTTTTCAGTTTAAACCTTGTTTTGTCAAGTTCCAGTAGGATAAGGAAGTTGTTAGTCGAGTTATACTAGCTAGCTATTTAAGTAATCGTCGTTTGCGTTGTAAGTTTTCAGTTTTTGAAGTTTAATAAGAACCCTAGTCATGGAGTTTCATGCTCTTTGATTGTCCTTGTTGCGTGGGATCAAATCCATCAACGAGCGAGCTCAGCATCGATTGAGTCATCACATCAATCGTGGACGAGTTGCTACCTATTTGGATCGAGCCTCTTCCCCAATTTCGTGTGTTGAAGTTGCACCTTCCAACCCATCTTTCCCTGTTCTTCTTTTCCAGTTCCGAGTTTCAATTCCACAAGTTCGAAGGGTTGAGGTGTTGGTACGCTGATTCCTTAGCTTCGAGATTTGAGGCTTATCAACCTTCTTCGACCGGGTTAAATCGAGTTGAACCTATTTTTGACGAATATTGCCTCAACAACGAGTTTTGCAGTTGAATCATTTAAGGAGTTTTTGTGTCTTTAAGATTTTAATTAATTTATGAAAAATAATTCCAAATTGAACCCAAATTAATGAGTGTTCGACCTACTTCGACTCGGGTTGAGCAAGTTGAACCCGGTGTTGACAAATTTTGCCTCAACAACGAGTTTTGCACGCTTAAATTATTGAAGCTTGGGAGAATTTTTGTGCCATAGAGATTCTAATTAGTTAACTTATGATAATTGAATCCAAATTGAGCCCAAATCAAAAAGTATTCGACCTTCTTCGGTCCGGTTTAAGCGAGTTCAACCCGTTGTTTGCGAATTTTGACTCAATAACGAGTTTTGCACTTAAATCATTGGGTATTTGACCTAATGTCGACCCGATAAGATGGGGCACTATTTTTTTGTGTCATGTCAACTATGATTTAATAGTTTTTAAATTTGTTACTGATCAATCTAAGGCATTTGGTCAATTGTTCTGACCGGTTAACGACGCGTTTTGTACACTTAAATCATTGGGTATTTGACCTAATGTCGACCCGGTAACATGGGACACTATTTCTTAGTGTCCCGTCAACTATGATTTTAAAATTATTATTGATTAATCTAAGTCTTTCGGTCAACCGTTTTAACTGATTCTTTTTGTGCCAATTTCCCAATTTGAACTCGAATCAATGGGTATTTTATCTAATTTGACTCGGTGTTGGCAAATTTTGGGTCGAGGACGAGTTTTGTACGCTTTCCTAATTGATGGGTTGGGTCGATGTGAACATAAGTTTTGGTCCATTTTTGGTCATTTCCTAAATAGTTTGACCTATGATCATCGACCGTCCTTAGTTTGTAAGAATGAACATAAGTTTGAATTACTAACATGAAAAAGGTGTACTGCGACGTCGATCAAAATATGTTGTACGGATGAACTTAATTATAGAAAAGTTACAAAATGCCTTATCACCTGCGGAATCGTTAATGCTACAATTTGATCATATCACAATGGTACACTATCGGTCGTTCAATGATAGCATTTCTTATCACTGAAATAGTTTACAAGTCTGAAACATGTACTTAGAACTGAAAAACACTTTGTTACAAACAATCAAAACCCCGCCGCATAGTGCGGGCTTCCATTCTAGTTAACTGTTTAAAAGAACAAGAACAAGTTCAAAGTTACTATTTCACAGAGTTACATTACAAATGGTGTTATTTTTGTAATTAACCAAATCTTGAAAGAGGTGTTGTGTCATTAAAGTTCTAATTAATTCTTTTATGACAATTGAGTCCAAATTAACCCAAATCAATGGATATTCATCCTTCTTGACCCGCTTAAATCATTGGGGATTTTATATGATGTTCGTTCGGTTAAAGCGAGTTGAAACCGGCGTTAATGAATTGTATCTGACCCAGGTTTTATTGTTCTTTCCTTGCAAATTTTTCGTTGCGCCGACCTTGCAAATCTTTTGGGTTTATGGTTTTGGGTTTTATGTCAGGTTAATCATCATTTCCTCGACCCAATTAAAGTGAGTTAAACCCGGTGATGTGAATTTGTTTCTAACCACGAAAGAGTTTTCGTAGGTTCTAATTAATTAACTTATGAATATAACCCGAATTGATCTCAGATCAATGGGTGTCCGAACTAAATCGACCCGTTAAATCGAGTTTACGTCGATTTTACGAATTTTTGGTTGCCGTCGAGTTTTGCACACTTAAATCGATGCATCGTCCCATTAAACGAGTACCTTTTTCGTAATTTACTGAAATTTAAGGACCAATAACATAATTATATTTTCCTTCATTATTCCTTCCCAACCTCTATGCTGTCTTTGTTCTTTTCCACTCATTTTTCATCTCTTTCTTGTAACTCCTCCCACCCACCGGGAGCGTATCAGGTGCATAACCTTGTGGTCAATAACTATGCATAACCCAACCAGAATCTGCCATATCAGCACTCCTTATCTCTCTTGAAAAGCTTTTAATTTTTTCCCATACTTTAACAGACGTTTTCTCACTCGTTTCAATTCAGAATTTAATTTTTTTGCATAGTCAGATCAGATTAATTTTGCTCTTCAAAATGATATCAACTTTGATATATTTTAGGACAAAAAAAAATCAACCATTTTTTACCAGTCTATACCATATGGTATTGACTGGTATTGAAATAAGAGCATATCATATGATATGAAAAGCGTACTATGGTGGTATGAACATATCAAGACTGTAGGTTGTTTGAATACATGATAGTAGGAGTATACTAACTGTCATTTACGACTTTCAACATTGTGTACCACAAGATACAACCCCGTACCAAGGTGGTTGACACGCCAAAACACAACACCAAACTGCGACCAAGTGTAATCGCAGTCCGGGAATGCAGTAACAGGCAAGTTCAATTATCAACCCGGGGTCTAGATCTACTGCTTACTCCGTGATGATTTATTATCTAGCTAACTAATTCGAGTGATTGTTGTCTAAAGCAAAAGCAGTAAGAAAGCAGGAAATGGTTTGGTTTTCAAAAGCAGGAAAGAGTCACTCGGGAATGAGTCCCCCTAGCCCCTTAGTTAGGTTCAATTGTAATTCCCCTGGGTTGATTCACTGTTGATTAAACTGCGGAAGATCCGACAGTAGCTTGGAATCTCTTAAGCTGACCAAGCCCTCTCAGTCTAACTACCCGGCAGACGACTAGTCTTCACCGGGATAGAAAGCTGAAGCAATAAGCACAGAACTCCACTACTGGAATTGAATTCCAGTACAAAGCAGTAAACTGGCTAACTCTCGTGTAGCCAATCTCCTAATATCGAATGAAGAGGCTCTAACAACCTAATCAGATTCTATCTATCTCAGGTTGCAGCAGAAATCAAGAAAAGCTGATCAGACTTCAATCAATTCAATAAACATGCATCATTCGATTAAAATCAAACAGTAATATCATCCCAAGTCATTACAATCAAATCCCTAACACAAGGAACTAGGGTTCTTCATACCCAAGTGAGAGAAAGGTTCTACTCCATAGAGAGAGAAAGGAAAACAGAAATCAGAGTAGTCATACTCATAAAGATGAGGAAAATATGCTCTGGGATGTCAATCTTCACTCCTGGGGACGCGATCTGGGCTTCAATGATGAGAAATCCACTCCAAAATAGCTCCTCGGGTTTGTTCTTCGCTCTTTCTCTCTCTAAAACTCTGTTTTTGCTCTAGAAACTCAAATTTCTCTTCCTTGGCTCGAATCTGCCTCCAAAAACCCGACTCTGGGCGAATTACGTGCTAAATTACTGCCGTAATCACGTCCTGCCCGTAATTCGCCCCAAAACGCACGTTTCAATTAAGCTGAAGGAGGAGGAGATATGCCCGTAATTTCCAAATTACCGCCAGTATTTTCGGAATTACGGTCGTAATTCTTGGGGGTCTTGCCCGTAATTTTAGCACCGAGAAGAAATTCTGGGGAAAGGCTCGGCAATTGTTTTACGGGCATACCCTGACAAATTACGGTCGTAATTTTGCAGGGGGTGCCCGTAATTCCTTCTGTGAATCACCATCTGACCTCCAAATGACCCGAAACTTGCGCCTATGCACCTCTTTACTTGCTAGGACCTGAAATACGAAAAAACAACACAACCTAGCGTAAAATAGGCCAAGGAACAATCAATTCGAGCCAAAATGGACAGGAAACCCGAGTCAAAACACGTGCAAATACGATGCTATCAAATTCCCCCACACTTAACTGTTTGCTTGTCCCCAAGCAAACCAAGTACTACACAAGGTAAGCTCACATATTTCAATCAACAAACATTGGGGACAAGTCATAAAGGCACAAAACACGTGAATCATACTGGTTTTCAAACATCAACACATGAACAACTTCAATAGCAACCTGGACAACCACCACAAAGGACATTCGAGTGCAGCAAAATCGAGCAACGGGAGAGTTTCCCTTCTGTTCACCAACCAACCCAAACTTGACTCAACCACTCACTCAAAACAGTCAACTCATGCATCCAACTCAAAACATCAGAACAGAGACCGAGCAATCTAGGTCCTCACCGGGGTACAAGAGTATAAAGAATATGAAAATGAATCACTCACTCTCGACCAGTGGGGTCAGGACAATTTAATGCAAAAAATGCGCATGCTATTTCTCTCAATCCCTAACATCTCTTCACCATGATGGCAGCCTCTAAATGCTAGAGTTCACATATAGGATGTCATCACTAACTAATCAGGAGGTCTTAGACACAGGTTCAAACTGGCTAGGGTCTTGGACATAGGGAAAAGGCCTTTTAGGTGGTGGAAGTATTCATAGCACAAAGTTCCACATTTCCAAACCCACACAATCACAGTCAAACAAACCGGTATTCCCATTCTGCTATTCTGCAATACTCAACATCTCAAGAGCACAAGAGCGAAGGAGGCATAAACATCATCATTTCCAAGCTAGACTGCTAAGAAACACTACTTAATGAGCATTATTCATATTTTTGGTAGTGGCTCTCTTTTGCTTTCAATTTTTCTTTGTTTTTCTTTCATTTTTCTTTTCATTTCTTAAGAGAGCCACACTTCTGCAGATATTTCAAACATCTGCCCAACTTTTAAGCACTACCTCCAACACTCACATAAACTTTAGCAGAAACAGCAGAGAATATGTAAAAACCACTCTGTGGAACCTTCTAAAAGATGCAACAAGGGTGATTTTTTCGTTATAGACCAAAAGAAAGGATAACACACGGCTCAAAGGGGCTAACTAGGGGATATGACACATCAGGACAGTCAGTTTTGGGCGTGGGCTAATCCTATGCCCCCATCATCTTAGCTAATGACAACGTGAATGCTACACATCATGGAAGAGGGATCTATCGCACAAGAAAGAAACGAGCAGGCTCAAATCTCACATGGCTACCTATATGCTCTATCTCACATTCTGATACTGACTCACTCCTACTGCCACTCTAGAAAATGGCCAAGTGTAACCACTTCCTAAAGCGTAGTATAGCGGGTTTGGGTTTCAATGTCAACCCGGGTCCTAGATGTGATGACTACTCAGTGAATTCGTATTATCTAGCAATGAAACTTTAGTGAAGGACTAAACTAACAAGCAAGCAAAGCAACTCAACGGTTGTTTTCAGGTTAAGAGAGGTCACCCGGATATGGTTCCCCCTAGTCTGCAGTTAAGCCGGATTGTAATTACCAAGTTCAATTTCTATGATAGTTATACTGCGGAAGGTTCTCAAATAGTCTGATGTCTCGACTAAAGGTCTTCAGACCCTCTCAATCTGAGTCTCTAGCGGGCGACTAACCTCCACCGGAGTAAACAGATTGAGGCCCTAACGAACCAAACCTCCACTACCCAATGGAATTCGGTACAGAATAGTGAATTGGCTCCTCGAATAAAGTTACCAATTCACTACCTTCAATTAAGGATACTCTATCAACCTAGGTAGATATTATCATTCTAGGTTAAAGCAGAAACAACAGGAATTTGATCAGGATTCATGCCATTCAATCATTCAAAACCTCAATCGAATATAATCATGATCATAGAAACAGTACTTGGGTTCATACAATCAATCCTAACATACAGATCTAGGGTTTCCCACACCCAGATGAATGGGAGAACTACTCCATGGAGAAAGAAGCAAAAGCAGAATCAGACGCGGAAATCATACTGTGAAGATGGATTTCTGCTCCTGGACGTTGAATCGGCACTTCTCCAAGCTCAAGCCAAGCTCCAATGGTGTTGAAGATCAAGCTAGGGCACTTGGAGACTCTTGTTCGTCGCTTTCTCTCTCTAGGAATCGTTCTGTCTCTCTAAAACTCGAATCCCCTCTCAATTTGGCTGAAATCTGCCTAAAAGGGCATCACTGGCCAGAACACGGTCGAGGGCACGGCCGTGTTCTGGCCCAGCCCGCCCGTGTTTTGGATTTGGCTTAAAAACACGGCCACGGGCATCATGAAAACACGGGCGTGTTCTGTGCAAAACACGGCCGTGTTCTGTCTCAGGCCTGCCCGTGTTTTTTAGGTGGTTCAAGCCACCCTTGGGTAGTCTCGGCTATAAAAACACGGTCAGGAACACGGCCGTGTTCTGAGGGCCTCCTGCCCGTGTTTTGGCCCTGGCTTGTCCAAACGACTTCTAAACGATCCGAAACTCGCGCTTGGCCTTCCTTTTGACGCCTGGGACCTGAAATAGGACAAAGTAGCACAACCCAGCGTAAAATAGGCCAAAACACACAACCATGCTCCGCAAATGGATAAGAAATAGGGGTGTAAAATCATGCAATTACATCGTTATCAAACTCCCCAACACTTAACCGTTTGCTTGTCCCCAAGCAAACCTAACTCAAACCAATGCAACTCTCCAGACCTCTATAGCCACAAACAACCCAGATCGTAGGTAGAGGACTTCCTAGATCATTTAGCAGCTTACGAGGTCAACCGACGCACAAATCATCTCATAGCCTCTTCGGCGAGAACGCTAGTCTCGAGTCGGCATCATGGCAAATAGTGAACAGAGGACAAATGAATCGTGGATGAAGAGACTCTCAAAAACAAAAGATCATGGACTCACATTTATCAAGGTGCTCGATTTTCTTCTTGAAGATGGTTAGAACCCCTTTTCTTCCTTCTTTTTGCTTGTTTTTCTGTTTTTCTCTTTTTTTTTTTCTTTTTTTTCAAGGGTTCCAACCTGTTTTTGCAGAAAACGGGGGCTCCCACCTAGCAAAGGTTTTGCGGGAGCCCGGCTCTTACCGGCCATGCCAGGAGCAGTTGTCTCGAGCCTCGTGCAGGGGAAAGACATGTAAGGGGGCTGGAGGTAGTAGGTGGAAATTGGGAACGGATTCCCGTCTCCCCTTACACACTTTCGCCCTATTCGCACGGGAGACGTCATTTTAAAGCACATTTTCGAGCACCTGTTATTTTCAAAACATGATACAAGAGTCCATGACAGGCAGAGAGTCCACAACACCACACAATTCAAGGGTCCTAAGATCACTAATTCACTCAATCAACCAACACAATATGAAGAAGAAATGAGACGTCTTAAATGCATAAACATCCTCCATAGTGCCACACTACCTCCCTAGGTTGCAAATCACTACAGAGACTGTCAATTCAAAGCATACTGAGTAGGTAATTGCAAGGAACAAGTACTTGGAGCCCTCAAATTTTAAAATTTTGGACAGTGGACTAGGCTCCAAGCACACAAACAGATCTAATGCAGTCAAAAGTAAACACACCCCCACACTTAAGATCGACATTGCCCTCAATGGAGACGAGGGAAGGAAAGGGGAACGATGTTACCGGTATGCACGGACTGCAGGGGACAGGAAGCAGACCAGTCAGGATGAAGCGGACTGGAGAGAGGCCCAGTCGGGAACACATGCACAGCTAAAGGAAACCAAAGAGCTCAAACACGATATGTTAGGTCCAATGGTCAGCCCAAAAGTACATCATCCAAAACAAAAGAAGACACAAAAAACAAACCAATTCGCAATCCGACTCGAAACAAAACAAATAAATGAAAACCGTGGTGGGGTTGCCTCCCCACAAGCGCTTCTTTACTGTCTTTTAGCTGGACGCCCATGGTGGATACTCAGCGGGGTGCAGGAACAGGTACCTCCAAGAGGGGATCCACATCGCTCTTGAGGTACAGCTTCAGGTAGTGACCGTGCACCCGACGGTTGCAACCACCAGCAGTGGTCAGCTCGACCTGGCCATCCGGCAAGATGCAGGCGAGTGAGTACTCGGATGGCCAGGGTGGTCGTGGTGCAGGGGGCGGAACCAGCTCGTAGTGGTCTCCACCCTTCTTCCGTGCAGGCTTAGCAACCTGCTGCTTCGGCCGCCACTCCTCTTTGACCTTTTTATTCGGTGGTGAGACCGGAGGGGGCGGCGGCGAAGGAATGAGAGGGGGGTCCTGCAAAATGGGAGATGCAGACGGATACACGACAGGCTCGTGTACCGGGTCAGAAATAGCATGCACAGGTGTGACAGCAATCATAGCACAGTGATCGAATTCAGTCACAGCAAAGGTAGCCTGTTCATTTCCAGCATGCAGTATCAGTTTACCCTCATGCACATCAATAAGTGCCTTGGCGGTGGCAAGAAATGGTCTCCCTAAAATCAAAGGCACATCCACATCATCATTTATATCCAGAATAACAAAATCAATAGGATATGTGAATGCACCCACTTTAACAAGCAGATCCTCTATGATACCCCTAGGATGCACAACGGAACGGTCAGCTAGCTGAATGCTCATCCTAGTAGGGCTAAGTTCACCTAGGTCTAGCTTTTTGAACAATTTGTATGGCATGACATTAATGCTAGCGCCTAGGTCCGCCAAGGACTTTCCTACATGCATGCTGCCAATAGTAAGAGGGATAGTAAAACTCCCTGGATCCTTGCGCTTTTCAGGCAGCTTGTTCTGCAGGATGGCAGAACATTCCTCGCTCAGCAGCACTGTCGAGAGATCCCCAAGTTTCTTCTTGTTGGTGAGGAGATCTTTCATGAACTTTGCGTACTTGGGCATCTTCGACAGTGCCTCCACAAAAGGCACGCTGATGTTGAGTTGCTTGAACATTGCCATAAACTTGGCAAACTCAGTCTCCAGCTTGTCTTTGTGTAGGCGAGTGGGGAAGGGAAGCTGGGGTACGTGCTCCTTCACCACTGGTTGTGGCTTGGGAGCAGGGGCTTCCTTCTCCACACGCACTTCTGCATCACCGGATGGAAGTGCTCAAGCAGGTAGTGGTGGCTCCTGCCTGGTCGGGGCAGGATCAGCTGATGTAGGCCCACCGCTCCTGGTGAAGATGGCATCCAACTGCTCGTGCGGGTCCCGTGGATTGGGGATGGTGGTGGCAGGTAGAGTCCCCGGAGCCCGAGCAGTAAGCTGGCGCGCTAGGACACCGACTTGGTGCTGTAGATCTTGCAGAATAGCACCCTGGTTCCTTTGTCCTGCCTCCAAAGAGGCTATGCTCTGGTCCACCCTCGTGAAATTCGCCTGGCTGGTGGTCATGAATGTCGCCAAAATATTCTTCAGATCAGTCATATGATTATCTGGAGTTTCGGCTGCTGGAGGCTGAGCAAACTGGCACTGGGGCTGCTGGAATGGCTGCCCTTGCCTAGGCTGGTAGGGCTGCTGCTGTGGTGGTGGCCCCTGCCTAGCCTTGAAGGGGTGCCTCTGCTGAAAACCACCTGCTGGTGCTGGGAAACCAGGTGGTTTGTTGGTGTTGCTGCTCCAGGCAAAGTTGGGATGCTGGCGCCATCCCTCATTGTAGGTGTTGCTGTATGGGTCCAGGCGCCGAGCATTGGCGATGAAGTCCACCTGATCTTGGGGAGTAGAAGCTTCCCTCATAGCCTGACAGTCCTCCACCCGGTGATTCGGGCTCTCACACAACTGGCATTGAGCTACTGGAGGCGTAGCTACACCTCGGCCCGGAAGGAGACTGTTAGGCTGCTTCAATGTCTGCACCAATTCAGCCACCTGCTGCTCTAACCCGGATCTGGCCTCCATAGCATGCACACCCCGGTCCCGGGAATTCCTGCCTCTGTTGTTCTGCCCCCAGGAATGATCTTGGGCAGCCAAGGTACTGATCATCTGGTTCAGCTCGGGCGGAGTCTTAGTAAGGATATCCCCTCCTGGGCATAGAGACTCGATCACCCTCTGGCTGTCTTGGGTGAGGGCACTGTAGAAGTTCCCCACTGTGAAAGCATCACTGAAGCCATGATGGGGACACTGCCAGAAGTATCCCATGTACCACTCCCATGCATCACGAAGGGACTCATCTGGCTCTTGGCGGAAGTGAGTGATCTCCCGCTGAATCTATGTGGTCTTCGATGCCGGATAATACCTGTGCACGAACTTGTCTGCCAGATCGTCCCAAGAAGTGATGGACAATGGGGGCTGGGTCTCCAACCACCTCTTAGCATTCCCCGCCAGAGAATGGGGGAAGAGGTGAAGGCGGATTGCGTCATCCGGAGCACCATTCAGCTTGAACCCGTTCGTCAGCTGCAGAAAATGGGAAAGGTGTGCCCGGGCTTCCTCATCCTTCAAACCATGGAACTGGATAGATGATGTAATGAGTTGAATCCAGCATGGCTTGATCTCGAGGTTGTTTGCTGGGATGGGTGGATAGAGGATGACCGGGCGGATGTCAGCAATCCGTGGAGTGTAGTAGTACTCCAAGGTGGGACCCGGCGGTGGTGGTGGATGCTGATTCACCGGGGGCTGTCGAGCATTCCCCGGTTGTGGGATGTCTTCGCCCTCCATCTCGTGTTCGTCCTCGGATTCGCTGCTCAATTGGCAGTCTCTGTACTCCACCGTAGCCAGTCTAGCTCGCTATTGTCTCCGAAGTTAGTTGCAGGTGCGTTCAATCTCTGGATCCAACGGCAGTAAACCTCCCGACTGGCTACGGGTCATGCACTATCTGCACACAATCAAGCAATGCAAACCCGTGAAGGCACAAGTGGGAAAGAACAAAAACTCAATGCGAAAATGAAAATGCTAGAGTAACAGAAATCACTTTTCTTCAACAACCTAGCCGTCCCCGGCAACGGCGCCAAAAACTTAACTCACTCCTACTGCCACTCTAGAAAATGGCCAAGTGTAACCACTTCCTAAAGCGTAGTATAGCGGGTTTGGGTTTCAATGTCAACCCGGGTCCTAGATGTGATGACTACTAAGTGAATTCGTATTATCTAGCAATGAAACTTTAGTGAAGGTCTAAACTAACAAGCAAGCAAAGCAACTAAACGGTTGTTTTCAGGTTAAGAGAGGTCACCCGGATATGGTTCCCCCTAACCTGCAGTTAAGCCGGATTGTAATTACCAAGTTCAATTTCTATGATAGTTATACTGCGGAAGGTTCTCAAACAGTCTGAAGTCTCGACTAGAGGTCTTCAGACCCTCTCAATCTGAGTCTCTAGCGGGCGACTAACCTCCACCGGAGTAAACAGATTGAGGCCCTAACGAACCAAACCTCCACTACCGAATGGAATTCGGTACAGAATAGTGAATTGGCTCCTCGACTAAAGTCACCAATTCACTACCTTCAATTAAGGATACTCTATCAACCTAGGCAGATATTATCATTCTAGGTTAAAGCAGAAACAACAGGAATTTGATCAGGATTCATGCCATTCAATCATTCAAAACCTCAATCGAATATAATCATGATCATAGAAACAGTACTTGGGTTCATACAATCAATCCTAACATACAGATCTAGGGTTTCCCACACCCAGATGAATGGGAGAACTACTCCATGGAGAAAGAAGCAAAAGCAGAATCAGACGCGGAAATCATACTGTGAAGATGGATTTCTGCTCCTGGACGTTGAATCGGCACTTCTCCAAGCTCAAGCCAAGCTCCAATGGTGTTGAAGATCTAGCTAGGGCACTTGGAGACTCTTGTTCGTCGCTTTCTCTCTCTAGGAATCGTTCTGTCTCTCTAAAACTCGAATCCCCTCTCAATTTGGCTGAAATCTGCCTAAAAGGGCATCACTGGCCAGAACACGGTCGAGGGCACGGCCGTGTTCTGGCCCAGCCCGCCCGTGTTTTGGATTTGGCATAAAAACACGGCCACGGGCATCATGAAAACACGGGCGTGTTCTGTGCAAAACACGGTCGTGTTCTGTCTCAGGCCTGCCCGTGTTTTTTAGGTGGTTCAAGCCACCCTTGGGTAGTCTCGGCTATAAAAACACGGTCAGGAACACGGCCGTGTTCTGAGGGCCTCCTGCCCGTGTTTTGGCCCTGGCTTGTCCAAACGACTTCCAAACGATCCGAAACTCGCTCTTGGCCTTCCTTTTGACGCCTGGGACCTGAAATAGGACAAAGTAGCACAACCCGACGTAAAATAGGCCAAAACACACAACCATGCTCCGCAAATGGATAAGAAATAGGGGTGTAAAATCATGCAATTACATCGTTATCAGATACCCTGAACTAGATGCATAAACGACTGTCAAGAACAAGTGATCAGATCAAGTCACAGTTGGTAAGCAAAAAGTTGAAAAACTGAACCCCCTACATCGTTCTACTGCACATCTCAGCCCTCATCATAGGTTGTCCTAGTCACCAACAAGTTGTCATGCATTAATCCGAAAACCGTTCAATTCATCAATCAAAACACAGTGCCAATATGATCAAACAGCAGTACTTGGAGCCCTCAAATCGTAAGATTCGGACAGCGGACTAGGCTCCAAGCACCCATATATACGTTCCAATAAGTACAAAGAACCCCCCCACACTTAGATGCGATAGTGTCCTCAATGGAGCCGAAGGAAGGGGAATGATGTTACCGTGAAACAGTGGTCAGGAACGTTGACTGGATGGCGGACCAGTCAAAAGCAGAGGACTGGACAAGGACCAGTCCGACGGGCACAGAGCTAGAACCAACAAAACACACACATTGGGTGAAATAAAACATAGTTCCAAGTCTACAATCCACACAATGGGAACAAGAAATAAAAACCAAACAAAATACGGAGTCCAAGTCTGGAAAGATAGACAAAAGCCAAGCCCCAACTCGATGGGCTAGCAAAACCAAATCACAGCTCGTCGCCTCCATCGCCAGTGGGAGGCGGGTAGTAGTCTTCATGCCCCGGGGACGCCTCCCAAGGGTAGCTCACAGCAGCAGGATCCATGTTCCAGTAGCTCATCATGTAATGCTGAGCTGAAATTATGCGGCGGCGACCTTCGCGCTCACGGTCGAGGCGGGCGTTGAGGTGCTCCTGGCCAGCTAGGATCTGCTTGTTCTGGCGGGAAAGGGCTGCCAGCTGCTCGGCAATGTAGGTGGTGGGTGCCGTAGCAGACGGGCCGGCAGCGGAAGTGGATTCGCCAGGTGCAGAGGGGGTGGGCCGAGTCCTCGTCCGACGAGTGGTCCGACGGGCTGCAGCATCACTCGCCTCGGGTAGCTCTTCACCCTCTGGTGCACGAGGAACAGGGCGATGAAGGCCCCTGATCCAGACCACGTTCCCGTCGCGCTCCAGTATCAGCTGGCGCCGGAGGGTCTCCCTGGAGAAGGGCGTCGCTGCCTAGATGAGAGTGAACCCGGAGAGGTCGACGTTGTAGTACCGTGCCAGGGCAGTGACCACCGGCCCACACGCCAGGGGTCGATTACACCGAGAAGCCTTGACAACGGTCCTGGCGATGAGAGAGGACAGATGGAGGTTGTCCACCTCGTGGCTCATGGAGTGCAGGCAATGCAGGGTGCGGAGCTGAAGATGACTGGTGGAGCCATCGCTGGGGGTGTAGGATTTCCCCAACAGCTGGTTAATGATGCGCCACTCTGGTCGCAGCTGAGTAGCCGTGGTGTGGCCCGGTGTGAAAACAGCTCCTGCAAACTCCTGGAGGCAGATCCTCTCGAAGAACTGCTGGTCCCGAAAGATGGGACTGTCGGGCTCTTCGATTGCCAGGTGACAGGGGAATGGTGGAAGGAGCCCCAGTGCCCGACCAAAGTCATCATAGCTAAGGGAGTAAAACTCCCCTCCGAGTCGGAACTGGATGGCGTTGCCGTGCGCGCCCGCGTGGGTCCGGAAATGCTCGAAGGTGGAGTAGAACTCCCAGAGGAGCTCCTGATAAATCGGCTCAGCAAGGCAGAGGAGGCGGCGCCAAGAGAAAGCGCGGATGGCAGCCTCCATTGCCTCGCGAGCACCCAGCTCCTCGAAGACCCTCCAGTCGAGGTAATGGTGCTGAACGACTTTGCGGCGTCGGATGTCCCGCAAAGTCTTCCTCTGGTCGGCGTCGAGCATGTTCAAGTACGTGTTCATTTTCCTGCAGCCACAAAACAGCAGAAACCCAACAACATACATGGAAATTCGTCAATGGTGAGGTCATAATCATTCCCACCCGGGGCCCTCGAATCATAAATTCGGACAGTGGACTAGGCCCCGAGAAAGGAAAAACATTCACAACCAATCACACTCATTCACCATTCAAACTCAAAACGCACTTGGAGCCCTCGGGTTATAAACCCGGACACTAAATTAGGCTCCAAGCGGGACAACCACAACTCAAGTTACTCGGTAGGCCAACTAAAAGATGAACAAACAAAGCAAGCAACAATGTAGGCCTATCGAATTAACTAAAGCACAACCCAATTCCCGAAATTCCTCACTAAACCCACAATATCAATCCTCCACACATGACAAGTAAAAATAGAGAAGCACACCTGGAGGCACAAGAAGATATCGTGGGGAAGGTGAGGGAAGACCGAGAGACCACAAAAATCGTCAGGAAACTCGCCGGGAGGCTAGCCGGAGTTTCGTCGCCGGCGACTTCACTGGAGCCAAACTGACCCAAAACTTTGGGGAATGAAGCCCCAAGTACCAGGAACGCGGTGGTGGTCGCGGTTTCTCGACCGGAGGTCCGAGGAGGGAGATCGGGCCGGAGGAACACCGAAGGGTCGCGGTTTTCCGGCGACCCAAACCACCACGAAACTCAACCCCACTGGTATAGACTTGTGGGTGCCGACGAGAGGAGCATGGGGGTGGTCTCGGAATTCAATTTGGACCTCCGGTGAGTGAGATATGGCCGGAAAACCACCGGAGAAGAGAGTGGTTCGAGTTTTCGGTGAGAGGAGAGAGAATTTGGTCTGAAAATATGGGGGAGAGAGAGGGGGGGACGCTGCCGAGCACTTTTTAAACTGTTCTTGGGGGTAATTACGGGCAGGATTACGGCCGTAATTACCCCTGGCCTGCCCGTAATTTTATGGCCGAGAGCACTCTGCCCCCTCTGATCGAATTACGGGCAGGGGGAAGGCGAATTACGGCCGTAATTCTTCCCCCCTTGCCAGTAATTTCTATGCCGAGCCTGTTTTCCTCTTCTGAATTAATTAAGGGCAGGGGGTAGATGGATTACGATCGTAATTTGTCCCCCCATGCCCGTAATTTCATCGCCGAGGGCCCTTTTTCTCCAGTTTTTGAGCTGCAAATTCGAACATCCAAACCCAAACGTGCCCCGGTTCAAAAAATACACCACCATAGACCAAAATAGACCATCCGGGGCACGAGAAACATTCCAGAAAAACTCCAGACAGACTCAATGACTCGAAAACGAGAAAAATTAAAAAGGAAAAAGGATAGAAATGCAAACCGTGGTGGGGTTGCCTCCCCACAAGCGCTTTTTTACCGTCTTTTAGCTGGACGCCAGTAGAGGAACTAAGGGTCCTCGAGCTTGATCAGCAGCTCTGCGCGCTCGACAGCACCTCCCAAATACAACTTGAGGAGGTGGCCATTCACCTTGAATGGCTCGGTTTGAGCATTGCTGATCTCCACCGCACCGTGCGGGAAAACTTGGGTGACCGTGAAGGGTCCCGACCACCTCGAACGGAGCTTGCCCGGAAAGAGTTTTAGGCGTGCATTGAAGAGCAGAACACGATCACCTACCTGAAACTCCTTCGGGCCCCTCAACCTAGCGTCGTGGAGACGCTTGGTGCGCTCTTTGTAGAGCAGGGTGTTCTCGTAGGCGTGGTAACGCCACTCTTCCAACTCCAGCAGCTGCAACTTACGTTCTGTACCTGCAACACTCAAATCCTTGCGGGACTGATCCATCGTCTTTTCAATTATCCGTTTTAACTCCCGGTTCGTCAGCTCGGCCTGCCCATTTGACTGGGGATGGTAGGCCACCGACACCTGATGCTTAACGCCATAGCGAGAGAGTAGTTTAGTGAATTGCCCTTGAAAATGGGTTCCTCTATCACTAATAATGGCTCGAGGTGTCCCGAACCGGGAGAACAGCTGTTTCAGAAATGAGCAGACCCGTCTTGCATCATTGGTGGGCATGGCTTGAGCTTCTGCCCACCTCGAGACGTAGTCCACTGCAACCAATATGTACAGATTGCCAAAAGATGGAGGGAATGGGCCCATGAAATCGATACCCCAAACATCAAAAATTTCACAAATAACAGAGATATTTTGGGGCATCTCATCCCGGGCAGAAATGTTACCTGACCTTTGGCAGCGGTCGCACTGTCGTGCGAAGGTGTCTGCATCCTTGAAGAGCGAGGGCCAATAGAAGCCCGACTGTAGCACCTTCCGCGCCATGCGGTTTCCTCCATGATGACCTCCAGTAGGTCCCTCGTGACATTGAGACAGGATGTCTCCCATCTCATGCTTCATGACACAGCGCCGGATCACGCCATCTACTCTGATTCTGAAGAGGTAAGGATCCTCCCAGAAGTAGTGCTTCAGATTGGAGAAGAAATTGCGCTTCGCATGAGTAGCCATCCCCTTGGGTAACTGCTTGCCCACCAGATAATTGGCAAATTCAGAATACCAAGGGGCAACGCTGTCCACCAGTGTCATTGCCAGCAATCGCTCACCCGGGAAGGAGTCGTCGATCTCTTCCATGAAGTTGTCCACCGGAGGGGCTTCCAACCGTGAAAGATGATCTGCATCAACATTCTCAGCTCCCTTCTTGTCCCGGATCTCGATATCAAACTCCTGCAGCAGCAGGATCCAACGGATGAGCCTAGGCTTTGCATCAACCTTGCTCATCAGGTAGCGAATCGCTGAGTGGTCAGTGTAGACCACCACATGGGAGAGCACCAGATAGGGTTGGAACTTGTCAAACGCATACACCACAGCGAGGAGCTCCTTCTCTGTGGTGGTGTAGTTCTCCTGTGCATCGTTCAAGGTCTTGGACGCGTAGTAGATGGGCTGGAAGTGCTTCTCGCGTCTCTGACCCAGAACTGCTCCGACTGCATAGTCACTCGCATCGCATATCAGCTCAAAAGGAAGAGACCAGTAAGGAGTCACCATGATAGGTGCATGGGTAAGCTTCTCCTTCAGAATCTCAAATGCAGATGTGCACTCGGGAGTGAACTGGAATGGTGCATCCTTCTCCAGCAGCTTGGTCAAAGGCAGGGCAATCTTCGAAAAATCTTTGATGAAGCGCCGGTAAAAGCCTGCATGACCGAGAAAGCTGCGAATCCCCTTCACAGAAACAGGAGGGGGTAACTGACTTATCGTCTCAATCTTCGCGCGATTCACCTCGATTCCCTGCTTGGAGATCTTGTGCCCGAGCACAATACCCTCACGAACCATGAAATGGCACTTCTCCCAGCTGAGTGCTAGATTAGTCTCCTCGCACCTCTTCAGAACGAGTTCCAGGTTATGGAGACAGTGAGTGAAGGAGTCTCCATATACCGAGAAATCATCCATGAAGACTTCCATGATCTCTCCAACCAGTCGGTCGAAGATCGCCAGCATGCATCTCTGGAAGGTCGCCGGTGCATTACACAGCCCAAATGGAATCCTCCGGTAAGCAAAAGTGCCGAAGGGGCAAGTGAATGTGGTCTTCGCCTGATCCTCCGGTGCAATAGGAATCTGGAAGTAACCAGACATGCCATCCAGGAAGCAATAGAACTCATGGCCAGCCAACCTCTCCAGCATCTGGTCAATGAAAGGTAGGGGAAAATGATCTTTCCTGGGTGCGTCGTTCAGGCGCCGGTAATCAATGCAGACTCTCCAGCCGGTCACGGTCCGCATCGGGATCAACTCCTTCTTCTCATTCGCGACCACAGTCATCCCGCCTTTCTTCGGGACCACCTGAGTGGGGCTGACCCACTTGCTATCAGATATAGCAAAGATGATCCCTGCATCCATGAGCTTCACAATCTCTGCCCGGACCACTGCCTCCAAGTTAGGAGACAATCTCCTCTGCGGCTGCCGGACTGGCTTAACCTCATCCTCCATCAAAATTCTGTGGGAGCATAAGGATGGGCTAATGCCTCTGATGTCGGTGATCTTCCATGCCATGGCCCGGGCATACTTCTGCAGCAGAGCCACCAGCCTGCTCTTCTGCTCGGGGGTTGGATCCGAGCTAATAATAACCGGGAGCTTATTCCCCTCCCGGAGAAGTGCATACTCCATATGAGATGGGAGGGGTTTAAGCTCCAACTCTGGTGGCTCCTCCAATGATGTAGCGAGCCGGGGCGAGATGGGGATCGACTTGAATGGTATCTCTCGCCCCTCGCTCGCAGCCTCGTCCAGCTCCGCAAGCTGCTCCTCCAACTGCATATCCTGTGATGCCTGTTCCCCTAGCAAAAGACAACGCTCAAGGAAATCATCAGTACCCGCACTTGTGATGGCGAGTGCGGTCTCAAAATCAGCAACAACATCACAGTAATCTAGATCATCATGGAGCTGGGGGTGTTTCATATTATCTGAAACAGAGAAGGTGATTTGTTCACCCCCAGCTCTTAAAATCAGTTTTCCATCATTAACATCAATCAGCGCCTTGGCGGTGGCGAGAAAAGGTCTACCCAGTATCAATGGCACATCAACATCCTCATTTATGTCCAAAATCACAAAATCAACAGGATATGAAAATGGCCCTACTGCGACTATCAGGTCCTCTGCTATACCCCTAGGATGCACAATGGATCTATCAGCAAGCTGGATGCTCATCCTAGTATTACTGGGTTCACCTAGGCCTAGCTTCTTAAACAGTGAATATGGCATGACATTAATGCTAGCGCCTAAATCCGCCAAGGACTTCCCTACATGCAAACTACCAATCATGGCAGAACACTCCTCGTTTAGCATCACCGTGGAAAACTCCCCAAGCTTCCTCTTGTTGGTGAGGAGATCCTTCATGAACTTGGCATACTTGGGCATCTTCGATAATGCCTCCACGAAGGGCATGCTAATATTCACCTGCTTCAGCATTGCCATGAATTTGGCAAACTCAGTCTCTAGTCGGTCCTTGTGCAACCGAGTAGGAAAGGGAAGCTGTGGTACATACTCCTTCACCACTGGTTGCGGTTTAGGAGCAGGAACCTCAACCTCCTTCTCCATTTCTTCCTGATTAGCTGGAAGTGCTGAAGCAGGGGTCTCTCTCTCTACTGCCCAAACAGGTGGATCGGCAGTCACCTTGCCACTCCTGGTTGTGATGGCATTGCAGTTGGCATTTGGATCCTGCGGGTGAGGGATGGTCTGACCAGGCAAGGTACCTGGAGTCCTCTGAGCAATAGCCTGGGCAACACTCCCAAGCTGGGTCTATATATCTCGCAGCACCGCCTGCGTGTTTCTCTGACCAGCTTCAAGCTCCAGGAATTTTCTTGAAGCTTTCTCCATGGAGGTGGCCAGAGAACCCACCAAATCTCTCAATTCCGCCATCTGGTCACTCTGTACTGGGGCTGCTGGTGCTGCCCCTGTCTGCTGAAATGGTCGCACCTGTGACTGAGGTGGAACTGGCCCCTGTCTGGGCTGGTAGAGTGGCTGCTGCGGTTGCTGAAATTGCCCCTGTCTGGGCTGGTATGGAGGCCTCTGAAAACCGGGTGGTCTCTGGGGAGCTGGTGGTCTGGTGGTCTGGGATTTGGCCCAGCCCAAGAAAAGTTAGGATGCTGGCGCCACCCCTCGTTATAGGTGTTGCTGTAGGGGTCGAAGCGCGTGGCATTCCCGATGAAGTCCACCTGCTCCTGGGGAGTAGACGATTCCCTCCTCGCCTGACAGTCCTCTACGGTGTGATGAGAGCTCTCACACCACTGGCAATGCATCGCCTGCGGCTATCCTGAACCTGCAATCAAACCAGAACGATCGATAGCTGAAACCAGCTTCGATACCACCTGCACCAAATCAGATGACTGGGTGCCCACAGCATGCACACCCCGTCCTGGTGCTCGTCTCGATCTCCTGGCAGTGCCCCAATCGTACCCGTTCTCCGCCATCTCCTCAAAGAGTTGATTCAGCTGTGGCGGGGTTTTGGTCAGCATGTTCCCGCCACAAACCGAAACAATCAGCTGCTTGTCCTCCGGGAAGAGGGCGTGATAGAAGGTGCCCACCTTGAATGCATCATTGAAACCATGATTGGGACACCGGAGAAAGAGACTGGTGTATCTCTCCCAAGCATCCCTGATGGTCTCATCCTCATCCTGAGCAAAATGTGTGATTTGCTTCTGCAGGTCAGCTATCTTGGATGGAGGATGGTAGCGGGTAAGGAACTTGTCCGCCAGGTTGGCGAACGTGGTGATAGAGCCCGGAGGTCGAGTGTCTAGCCACTCCTTGGCCTGCCCCTCCAGAGTGAATGGGAAGTACCTCAGCTGGATGGCATCTGCTGGTACCCCATTGATCTTGATTCCATCGATGAGCTCGTGGAATCGCTTGAGATGTGATCGGGGGCACTCTCCCTCCTTACCACGGAACACCACTGAACTGCGCAGCATCGTGATTACTGATGTGCTCACCTCAAAATTGTTGGCTGGGACATGAGGGTGTTGAATGGGTGACCTCATATCCGCAGCTCTAGCGGTCCAGTAGGATCCCATGGTCTGCTCCTCTGGGTTGATCACATCATGGTTCTGTGGATCAGCCATCTCTTCTTCTTCTTCGATCTGCAACTGTGATAGCGCCTCCTCCGCAGCCAGTCGCGTCTTTAGAGTCCGCTTGAAGTTCCTGCAGGTTCGTTCAAGCTCCTGGTCTAATGGTAGTAGATCTCCCGACTGGCTACGGGTCATGCACTACCTGCACACAATCAGCAGAAGCAACCCGTGAAGGCACACAGGTGGAAGAGAAAAAATGCAATAAAGAAAAAGCTAGAGTAACAAATTCTCACGTTTCCCCAATAACCTAGAGGGGTCCCCGGCAACGGCGCCAAAAACTTGACACGCCAAAACACAACACCAAACTGCGACCAAGTGTAATCGCAGTCCGGGAATGCAGTAACAGGCAAGTTCAATTATCAACCCGGGGTCTAGATCTACTGCTTACTCCGTGATGATTTATTATCTAGCTAACTAATTCGAGTGATTGTTGTCTAAAGCAAAAGCAGTAAGAAAGCAGGAAATGGTTCGGTTTTCAAAAGCAGGAAAGAGTCACTCGGGAATGTGTCCCCCTAGCCCCTTAGTTAGGTTCAATTGTAATTCCCCTGGGTTGATTCACTGTTGATTAAACTGCGGAAGATCCGACAATAGCTTGGAATCTCTTAAGCTGACCAAACCCTCTCAGTTTAACTACCCGGCAGACGACTAGTCTTCACCGGGATAGAAAGCTTAAGCAATAAGCACAAAACTCCACTACTGGAATTGAATTCCATACAAAGCAGTAAACTGGCTAAATCTCGTATAGCCAATCTCCTACTATCGAATGAAGAGGCTCTAACAACCTAATCAGATTCTATCTATCTCAGGTTGCAGCAGAAATCAAGAAAAGCTGATCAGACTTCAATCAATTCAATAAACATGCATCATTCGATTAAAATCAAACACTAATATCATCCCAAGTCATTACAATCAAATCCCTAACACAAGGAACTAGGGTTCTTCATACCCAAGTGAGAGAAAGGTTCTACTCCATAGAGAGAGAAAGGAAAACAGAAATCAGAGTAGTCATACTCATAAAGATGAGGAAAATCTGCTCTGGGATGTCAATCTTCACTCCTGGGGACGCGATCTGGGCTTCAATGATGAGAAATCCACTCCAAAATAGCTCCTCGGGTTTGTTCTTCGCTCTTTCTCTCTCTAAAACTCTGTTTTTGCTCTAGAAACTCGAATTTCTCTTCCTTGGCTCGAATCTGCCTCCAAAAACCCGACTCTGGGCGAATTACAGGCTGAATTACGGCCGTAATCACGTCCTGCCCGTAATTCGCCCCAAAACGCACGTTTCAATTAAGCTGAAGGAGGAGGAGATACGCCCGTAATTTCCAAATTACCGCCAGTATTTTCGGAATTACGGTCGTAATTCTTGGGGGTCTTGCCCGTAATTTTAGCACTGAGAAGAAATTCTGGGGAAAGGCTCGGCAATTGTTTTACGGGCATACCCTGACAAATTACGGTCGTAATTTTGCAGGGGCTGCCCGTAATTCCTTCTGTGAATCACCATCTGACCTCCAAATGACCCGAAACTTGCGCCTATGCACCTCTTTACTTGCTAGGACCTGAAATACGACAAAACAACACAAACTAGCGTAAAATAGGCCAAGGAACAATCAATTCGAGCCAAAATGGACAGGAAACCCGAGTGAAAACACGTGCAAATACGATGCTATCAGTGGTATTGTATGGTATTGTGTGGTATTTTTCGGTCCTAAATTTTATTCACCCAGAAATTTGTAGATCCAATAGATCATGATGAACTCGTTCCTTCTGTGCAAAAATTTTAACAAACGACTTCAAAACTAAGAAGATACCATATGGTATGCAGTTGGTCACGAGAGGCAATAATAAAAATTCTAAAAATATTGTAAATGTATGTCATTTTGTAGAGCACAACGAACTCATTCCATCTGCGTAAAAAGATTGAAATCCGAGTTAAAACGAAGAAGATATGAGCCGATTAAGAAAACAACTAAACAAGGAAAAATAAAAATGCATTTTATTGTCCACTCTTAAATCTTGACTTTCTAAGTGAAAGGTCCAGATTTAGTTACTCCTGGGTGCATAACCATTGGTTATGCACTGTATCTTGAGCCCCACTAACCTACCTATACAATCAATGAATCTTCATCTCTCCCTTTCTCATAAGAAGAAGACGAAGGAAGAAGAAGCACTAGGAGAAGAAGAGGAAGAATGCAAAACTCGCCCGCCTCGATCGTGCTTTCCCTGTTTGTGTTTCCTGACGATGGCGATCATTTTCTAAGAGAGGTTTTAGCAGGGAAGAGAAGAAAGAGGAAGTTGCGGGAGGTGAGTCACTGGAGATCTAAGTGAGGCGGGAGAAGACGGCGGCGAGGCATTCGTCGGGCATGGAGAGGGCGTGGTCTTCGGGCGGCCGAGGGTGGTGGGGATAGTCCTAGGTTTTTATTGCGTTTTAAGAGGTTTGAGTTGGAATAGACTTTTCATGGTGCCGACGACGGAAGTGGTGATGGAAAAGGAGGTGACATAACAAGAAGCAAAATTAGTTGATAATCTCGATCGGGTATGGGTGTGAAGCCGGTTTCTGATATCTTTTTTTTCTTCTTTTCATTCTTAGTTTTCAGGTTTCTTTGTTGATTTGTACACTACAAGAAAAATATCCTTTAATCACAGGAAATCTCGTGTTAAAAAGCATGTTTCCCGTGATTAATAATTTTAGTCACGGGAAAATTACCATAATATAAACCTCCATGACTAGTTGTGTACCGTGACTTGTTATATGTACCGTGACTAACCAGTTCCCGTGACTGGATGTTGATCACTAGTCACGGTATTTACTACAAGTAGTGACTGGTGATCTTGTGATGAAATACTAACCACTAGTCACGGTATTTAACTAAAGCTAATTAGAATCACTAGTCACGGTATTTTCCTATGACTAATTACAATATCTATAACAAGGTTAATTATGAATTTCTCATTAATAAATACAAAAACCAATATTAGAGTCTCTTTGTTGCCAAGTAACAACAAAATAATATTATTATCAACAATCGAAAGTCTTAATGTTCAAAATTTCAGCCTTCTAGCAAAAAAAAAAAAAGTGTCATGGACTCCATCCGAGGCATCCTGCACTGTTGTACCTGCCATGAACAATAAAATTTCAACCATCAATGACAAGTCAGTTCATCGCAAATACAACAAGACATGGATAAAGAAGCTGAAACGTAAAGAGGCACTTAAAAACACTTATGCAAATGCCTTGTTCTCAAGGTAGGAACTACCTACAATTCATAGCCTCCAAAGCGTTGCTCCTATTTGTAGTTGTTCCTACAATTGAATCAACAAGCCAGTTACCATTCACTGTGCAGACCCCAAAAAAAAATTGGAATAAAAATCCATATATATACATTAGCAATTGCTTTGACATATTTGTTGCTGCTGTGCTACTGCTTAATACAATCCAGTAAACATAAACTTAAAAGCAACAAACTTATTCTTAACATTGATGATCACTAACCTTATAACTTCTTCGTCTCACAATTGGGCACCTTGGATAAACAAAGATCAACCATTCAACCACGAAAGAAAGAACAAACAGAACAATCACCACAGTGGAACGCCTCTACTGCACAAACTAGTAATAGCAAGGGTCATTACCTAATTCTAATAGGCATATAAAATCAATAAACATAATAGAAACAGTAGAAAATCAACACAAAATTAATAAGATTCTATAGGAATTTCATAAACTGCAAAAAAACAGCAATAGAAATTCTACATAAATTGCACTGAGAAGCCAAATTGCAACAAGAGAAATACTGGAGTCTATACGGTTGAGGCATTATCATTATAACCAACTAATACCCAAGTGTGCATTACAAGTTCAAAATTTCAATGACTCAACAAAGCTTGTGGTACCTAGTATTCATGCTTCTGAAACAGAAAATTGTGTCAACAACCAGTAATAGCAAAACCACCTGCAACCACAAGTAGCCATTCTTGTTCAGATACAAGTACCAAATAGAAAACATGTGTTTATATGAAAGTAAACAAGGGGAAAAAAGGTGAAGGCTTTAGTACTGGCTTGTCATGAAACAAGAAGAACCCAAAATCAAAATCCAAGCAAAAATCACATGAAAAGGTTATGTTTCTCCAACTCATAACCCAAATCCAAAAGGAGAAATCCCACATCCTTGCTCATTAAGGTCCTTGCACACAAAAGATTTCAGACCAAACAACAAACATCTTAAGGCTATCCATATGCTTCTCCCCTGCTTATTGTTATTAGTAAATGAGAAGATATATGGTGTCGATGATCCTCCCATGCTTATTCTTCTCCAAGGAATGTTTTATATTTTACTTTACCTTATATATGGCGAGGTTGTGTGTATATAGAAACAAGAAGAGTAGCCGGCGAAGAAGAATGACTACTGACTCGCACGAAACTACACCACAAATTAATCTCGACTAGAGCCCAAGTTTTTAAACTCTAGCCGGCCGATCCATGTACCCCTACTTCAATCTCTTCGGTTGTTATCTAGCAAGCAACTTTTGGGTTTATAACTAATGGAACTACAAACTAAACAAGCAAGGAAAAATAAATAAAGGAAAACTCTAACTAAGGGAGCTTCACCCAGGAGTTGTTCCCCCTAACTAGCTACCGTGAATCGTTGGATTGAAACGATTGCTATGGGCCAGGTAACCGCGAATTGCAGAGGGATGCATATATGGTCATAGACCACGATCTCATTTGCTAAATCGAGGTAAGCATTATAGGCCGTGTCACTCGACCCTCTCGGTTTAGACTTTAGACAATCGGTGGTTGACTTACTCCCTCAATCAACTCAAGGGTTGGACGACTTAATCGCGCTTAACCAATTTGCCTAATTCAACATTGAGGTTTGCCCTAAATTAACCTAGTTAGGTGGCTTAAAAATCTAAAGGAAAACCAACTCGATTGGAAGGTGGATTTTCCTCTCTAAGCTAGGTTAAAGTGGCTAATTAGATTGCAAAGTACCAACATGCACAAACCTAATGATGCTAAGCACAATTATGCACAATCCCTAGGTTGCTAAGCACCAACAAGCAAAAACCTAAGGATGCTAAGCACAAAACATGCACAACCCTTAGATTGCTAAGCACAAGCATGCACAATCAACATAAAGAATACCTCAATCATTTGATTAAACAATACCCATAAACAATCATCCAATCTAAACAAGTAATTACAAAGTATCAGTTAGAGATCTACACCACCAAAGAGAAAATGGTGAGTTTCTAGAGAGAGAGAAGAGAGGGGTTACAAATTTGAGCTTAAGATCTTCTTCTTCTTCTAGGCTTGAATCCTCCACCCAAGCCTCCAATGATGCTCCAAGATCACTCTAGCTCTCTCTCTCTCTCTCTCTCTCACTAGAACTCCCCTTTGGTGTTTTAGGTTGAAATCCTAGAGAAAGAAAGTGTTTCTTCTCCCCAAAACCAGCTCCCCTTTCTCTTTCCATGCTGCTGTCTTCATATTTTCCCGAAAGTGACCAGTTCACGGACGCGTTGGCCAGTTCACGGTCGTGACCACATAAGCGCGTCCGTGAACTCAGCGTCGTCCAAAACGCACCGCTTCACTGTCTTGGATTCACGGTCAATGGCTACAATTCACAGTCTTAGAGACCGTGAACTGCCTTGTCGTCAGTAATTTCAGGAACCTCGTTGGACTGCTCGCTCGATATTCACGGTTTGTGGTCCATGTTCACGATCTTAGGAGACTGTGAACTGCCTTGTCCTGCCGTGAACTGTGGCTGTTTCCTGGGACGCCTTCACTTCACTGTTACGAGTGACTTCAGACTTTTCTTCGGTTTTTGCACTTTTTGACCTCCAAGTATCCCAAAATTCGACCTCGACCCCTCCACACATGCTAGGACCTGAAATGTATCAAAACAAGCACAACCTAGCGTGAAATATGTCGAGGAATGATGAAATACTAAGCTAAACGAATAAGTAATGAGGGGTAAAATGTGTACATTTGGGCACGAATCAGTAACGGTGAGCTTCCACAACAACAAACCCACCATGTGAGCTTTCACGAGAACATGCTTTTTCCTCTCCAAAATCCTATAGACCCTCGTCAGAAACCCTTCCAATTTTAGAGGCATTGCTAGCACCGACCTTCAGCAATGCTAGAGAAATACCTAATAAGATCATGTGGACCTGGTTGGATAGCTTGTCACCGTGAGCTTTCACGAACACATAGTAGCTACTCTTGTAACCAAATGTCACCAATGGGACTTTCACATACTGAATCCAAACCTGATTCTCCTGCAAATAGTCCCGCAAAAGACGAGATGGAGAGAAAAAAGTTTAAACACACTCACACGAAAAAAATTGGGGAAAATTAAAACCCTAGGGATTCATATTGGGCTTGGAATGCAAAATATTGGCGAATTTGGGGAAACAACAAAGGAGTGGTTGATTACTAGGTACATTGGCATCCCGGTAGCTGATTATAGTCTTCGCCGGTGATGGGAGGGTTCATCCGGTGAGGTGACGGCGTCGGGGACGAGGAGGATGGTGAGGGATTTGGGAGAAGGTCACAGGGAGCGAGACTTGGGGACGAGGAGGATGGTGAGGGATGGGAGCTACAATAGATGTAGGAGAACGATCAATTTAGTAAAGTTAAAAGATATAATAGAAAATAAAAAATAAAAAACTGAACTAAAAGGTAAGGGAAAAGATAGCAGGGCGAGCTACTTGAAGAAACAGCGGGAAGTTTTGGGTTGAACTTTTTAGTCTTTTAGAGCATCTCCATCAATGCAATTGCAAAAGAAATTGCATTTGTGTTTTTTATTGTCAACTCAAATTTTTTGCAATCCACATCACATTCATTTCATTCACTTACATCAATGCAATTAACTTGCAATCGCAAATTTAATTAAATATTATGTTTAAATTATAGAAAATTAAGTAAAAGAGAAAAGAAAATAATATAAAATAAAATATCCCCATTTTTGTAGGCTTTTTTGACTTGCATATGGAATTGCATTTGTTGTAAGCTTGCAAATATGCAATTGGTTGCCACATCAATGCAATTGGTTTTGCAATTGCAAACACCTATGCCATCTCATTTTGCAATTGAGAATGCAATACCAATGTGGATGCTCTTAGAAAATAGCGGGAGAACCAAAATTTTAGGACTTGAAGTCAAAATTTCAGTGGAGGCAAAAATTCGGGATTGTGGCGCGAGCCTGGAACAAAATGCGGGACTTTTGGGTAAGCAATTTTATATGAGTCGCATTCTAACAAGAATTGCAATTGTTAAATTTTTTAACTCCCAAGTCCAATTATAGATCCGTGTGATAGGATAAGAAAAAATAATTGATTTTTTTTAATTTTTTTTAGAATAATATGGAGCCAAAGTTTTTTTTTTTGTAATCTAAAAACATTTTTTTCTCATTTTTCTTCAATTTTACCCAAAATTAAGAACGATATATTGTCATATTGTTCACGGTAATTAACCGTGACTAACAAATAGTCACGGGAAATGACGAATAAAATTATGTAAATTAATTTCCGTGATTATAACTGAACAATCAAATACACGAATGTTTCCTGTGACTATACGTATACTTCTTAGAACGGGAAAAATTTCCGTGAATAAGATCCTATGACTAAAAATCAGTTTTCGTGTAGTGGTATCAGAATAATTTATCCTCTCTAGCTTATGATGATTACAATGGTGAATCAATTGTTTGTTTCTTGTAATTGGGTTGTATTTGTTATTTCCGGATTAGGATTCTGAGTTCAATGGGAACCCATTTATCATCATTGACGTCGCTGACATTAGAAGCTGTTCAAGAATGCAACAAAAACCCAACCCTCAGTCAGCTCCCCAACGGGCAACGGGTATTGTCACATGTGGCAGATGACATGGCACCAACAAGGTGACAACAAGGCGGCTGCACATGTGGCGTGTATGGAAGACTAGTAGCATAGAGATGCTCCTAGGATTCTCCACCTGAATGAGAGCTTAATGGTGCACTTATGGGCTACATTATGGTAGTATTAATAGAGTGCATTATGGGGGGACTTTATGGGGTGTATTGATGTAGTAGAGAGACATTTTGAGGGGCATTGATGCCTTGTATGAGGAGAGGCCTATATAAGGAGCCATCTCCCTCACTTGTAACTCATTCCATCATTTTTTAGAGTAATACACACTAGAGAGTTCTCCCACTTCCTTTGTCTTTGTTCTTGTTCTTTGCTTTCAAGTGAGTTGAGAGAAAGGCTGCCTAGCGCTCTAACGGATTTGAGAGCTAGGGCCGCACGATCGAGAGTAATGTCGTGACAAGTGGTATCAGAGCCCGGTTCGGCTTTGTGCTAGCAAAGTTGAACCTAGAGCCAGAAGGAAAGGAAGAACCTCACCAAAAATGTCGGGATCAGATAGCGGCGTTACCGAGCACGAGAAGCGTGGAAGGGATCACACCAAGAATCCCAAGCCAAAGGGTGACAAGTCAAGCACTCGTGATCCTATGGCGGCGCTAGAGAGGCGTGTTGCTCGACTGGAAGTGAAGATTGCGGAAGACATCACTGCCATCGAGGACTTGGGAGGTAACTTCGCCCAAGTCCAAGGCGATGTTCAAGGAATGGCTGGTCGGTTGACAAGCTTGGAGATCAACCACGATGGGATGCGGGAAGAGCTTGTAGCCCTCATCAACAACACCATAACCGCCTCCATGAACAACTCCCTTGAAGTTGTGAAAGAGCAAGTCCAGGCTGAGCTGGTCGGCGTGAAGGAGGAGATTGCAGACCTCAAGAGTGAGGTCACTCTCGTGAAGAGAGCCATGGCTAGCGGACCAGCCCCGGTGCAATCCGTCCCACGTGCTGATGTTCCAAGACCGAAGAACTTCGGAGGTTCACGGAACGCGAGGGAGTTAGAGAACTTCCTTTGGAGTCTTGAGCAATACTTCAAGGCATCCGGCATCCAAGAGGATGAGGTAAAACTCCGTACCGCTCCACTATACTTGGTTGATGTTGCAATGGTGTGGTTGAGGCGACGTGAAGCGGACGTCGAAAGAGGTACTTGTGTGATGGTAACGTGGGAAGATTTCAAGAGAGAAATCAAGAGGCAGTTCTACCCGGAGAACGTGGAGTTTGAAGCCCGTTCGAAGTTGAGAAGACTCACCCAGAGGGGTGGAGTTCGAGAATATGTGAAGGAATTCTCGGAACTGCTTCTAGAGATCCCGGACATCACGGACAAGGAGGCCATGCCCGTGCTCGTGCTCCCCAACCCGACGTTGGCCTACGAAGTGCAGACCGATGCATCCGACTTTGCGATCGGAGGTGTGTTGATGCAAGACGGGCATCCCATTGCCTTCGAGAGTCGGAAGCTTAGCGAGACGGAGAGGCGATACACCGTTCAAGAGAAGGAGATGACGGCCGTGGTACATTGCTTGCGCACATGGAGGCACTACTTGTTGGGGTCAAAGTTCGTAGTGAAGACGGACAACGTGGCAACGAGCTACTTTCTTACGCAGAAGAAGCTCACCCCTAAGCAAGCAAGGTGGCAAGACTTTTTGGCCGAGTTCGACTTCGTCATGGAGTACAACCCAGGCAAGGCGAATTCCGTTGCCGATGCTCTTAGCCGCAAGAGTGCAGCCGCAAGCATCAGCCAGCCCATGTTTCCTTTGAAGGAGCAGATCGTTGAAGGCCTTGGCCATGACCCCTTCGCCAAAACCGTAGCGGAGTACATCAAGCAAGGCAAGACTCGACGGTTTTGGATGAAGGATGGGCTCATCATGACCAAGGGAGAGCGTGTGTTCGTGCCAAGATGGGCCAACTTGAGGAAGGAGATCATGAAGGAGTGCCATGATTCCAAGTGGGCGGGCCATCCCGGCATCGAGAGAACGCAAGCGCTCATCGAAGAAGCATACTTCTGGCCGCGTATGAGAGACGACGTGGAGATGTATGTGAAGACTTCTCTTGTGTGCCAACAAGACAAGATGGAGCAGAGAAGCCCGACAGGCTTGCTAGAGCCCTTGCCCACACCTCAACGACCATGGGAGAGTGTAAGCATGGACTTCATCATCGGACTTCCCAAAGTCGATGGGTGCGGTTGCATCATGGTTGTGGTGGACAGATTCTCGAAGTATGGAGTGTTCATCCCCGGCCCAAAAGACATGACGGCAGAGGATGCGGCGCGACTATTCTTCAAGAACGTGGTCAAGTATTGGGGCGTTCCTAGCAACATCGTGAGCGACAGAGATGGGCGCTTCACGGGCAGATTTTGGCGAGAGTTGTTCAAGATCATGGGCTCAGACTTGAACTTCTCGACAGCATTTCATCCTCAAAGCGACGGACAGACGGAGCGGGTGAATGCTTTGTTGGAAGTGTACTTGCGACACTACGTAAGTGCAAACCAACGAGATTGGGTGAAGTTAATGGATACGGCACAATTCTCCTACAACTTGCACCGTAGCGAGTCGACCAACACGAGTCCATTTGAGTTGGCGACGGGGCAGCAACCTTTGACACCTACGACGGTGGCAACGGGTTATAGAGGCAACAGTCCGGCAGCCTACAAGTTCGCTAAAGGCTGGCACGAGAAGATGGAGATGGCCAAGTCTTACTTAGCCCGCGCTAGTAAGAAGATGAAGAAATGGGCGGACAAGAAGAGGCGGCACTTGGAATTCGAAGAGGGAGACATGGTGATGGTCAAGTTCTACCCTCATCGCTTCAAGCATCTCAAGAACGTGCACAAGGGACTGCTTCGCCGCTATGAAGGGCCATTCCCCATCATGAAGAGGATTGGCGCAGTGGCATACAAGGTTGAGTTGCCGACGCACTTGGAGATCCATCCGGTCTTTCATGTGAGCCAAATCAAGCCTTTCCACGAAGACAAGGATGATGAGCAACGAAGAGAGTCGCAGCGCGCTCCAACACTCATCACCAAGACACACGACCATGAAGTTGAAGAAGTCATGGCGCGTCGTGTCATTCCTCGTCGTGGCGTACATCCAAGCTTTGTGGAGTACTTGGTCAAGTGGCGCAACCTTCCGGAAAGCGAAGCAACTTGGGAGAAAGATCTCACGCTTTGGAAGAACAAGGACTTGATCGAGGCATTCCATCAAGAGGACGCGACGAGGGCGTCGCGAGCATAGGTGGGGGAGGATGTCACATGTGGCAGATGACATGGCACCAACAAGGTGACAACAAGGCGGCTGCACATGTGGCATGTATGGAGGACTAGTAGCATAGAGATGCTCCTAGGATTCTCCACCTAAATGAGAGCTTAATGGTCCACTTATGGGCTACATTATGGTAGTATTAATAGAGTGCATTATGGGGGGACTTTATGGGGTTATTGATGTAGTAGAGAGACATTATGAGGGGCATTGATGCCTTGTATGAGGAGAGGCCTATATAAGGAGCCATCTCCCTCACTTGTAACTCATTCCATCATTTTTTAGAGTAATACACACTAGAGAGTTCTCCCACTTCCTTTGTCTTTGTTCTTGTTCTTTGCTTTCAAGTGAGTTGAGAGAAAGGCTGCCTAGCGCTCTAACGGATTTGAGAGCTAGGGCCGCACGATCGAGAGTAAGGTCGTGACAGTATATGTTGGTGAAATATTCATTGTTATCATCTATGGTAAAAAAGCATACTAGTCCTTGGATCTGGGTACAAATCTCTACTTTTGTTTCATTTGGTTGGGCACAACTCTAATTTTTGTTTCTTTCTTTGTTCCGGTCGGTTGACAGAGTTCATATTGCGGACGAAGGGAGAAGAAGCTCCTCTCTTTCTCTCTTTCTCTGAGTTTGTTTCGCCTAGAACTCTTATTTCCCTTCTTTGTTCTACACGCTGTAGAGACACAAATGTAGTTAACGGGATAGAGAGAAACATATTGGGCCAAGGACGTCCAACGCATGTTGTGGCCCATGCATGCGTACGTCCGCCCATCACACACAAGGAGAAGGAGTCCGTTTCCTCTTGTAATTGTGCTTATACCCTAGTTGATTCTAGTTGTAAAGGGTATAAATATGATTGTAACAGGCTGCGGACAACACACTTCAAAAATTAGAAAACCTAAAACTGGAGAGGTGTTCATCTCCCGTTGAATAGTCCCGTACAAACGGGGATACCACATAATATCGGTCTCGTCTTTTCGCTTTCGCTTGCTCCATATTTGACATGGTATCAGAGCTGTGCTAAGATATAGCGACCACAGTTCCAGTCTCGCGTTGCTCGTAATTCCTCACTATGGGCGACACCGACGCGAAGGGTCTTGGCGAAGTCCTGCCGCCAGTCTATAGTCTCCATCAATCCGATGGACCTGGTCAATTACTTGTTGGGGATCTGCTCACCGCATCCAACTATGTTGAGTGGGTTCTCGACATGAAAGATTCTCTAGTTACGAAGAACAAGTACGGCTTCGTCGATGGCTCCATTCCTCGACCGACGGAAGCAGCCGCACGCAGTGCATGAGATCGTTGCGACGCCATGGTCAACGGCTGGCTCCAGACATCCATGGACAAAGAAATCCGAAGCAGTGTTCGCTGAGCTGAAATGTCCCGCTCCATGTGGTCAGACCTACACGATAGATTTGGCCAAGGAAGCTCCTCTCGAGCTTACGAGTTGTGCCGTAAACTTGCTCAACTCCAACAAGAAAAGCTCTCTGTCTCCACATTCTATACACGACTGCGGTCGTACTGGGAGGAAGCTGCTGCCAGCTCACCGCCTCCTCAACACACTCAGCGTCGTCGTCCTCAACCCGAAGGCGGCTCATCTAGGGAGCCAAAAGCTTCGCAAGTAGACTCTGACTCGAGCCTGGTCCCGGGATTCTCCATTAATCAACTCGAGCAGCTGAATTTTTTTTTCCGGGTCATCACAATCACCCATGACAGCAGACGATCCAGCTGCTCACATGACATGTATGATCAATTCCGACTCTGAATGGCTACTTGATTCAGGTTGTAACGAACATATAACCATGGATGAGTCACTTTTGTCGGACAAGACGACTATCTTCAATGGGCAGCCTGTGCGTATTCCCAATGGTTCGAGTATACCGTTAAGCACATTGGTATAGTCAAAATGCAATCGGGTTTAACACTCGATCGAGTTCTTCATGTACATAAGTTTCGATGCAACATGGTATTGGTAAGTCGTTTAACCAAGGATAATAATGTGACGTTAATCTTTCTTGGTAATTTTTGCGTCATCCAGGACTTACCCTCCAAGAAGTTTATTGGGAAGGGTGAACTTCGAGATGGTCTCTATTACTTGCGATTGTATGGTGATGGGCGTGTGCAGGCTCTCGCAACGAACATGAAGGTTTCGGAAGATGTTTGGCATGCTCGTTTGGGACATCCCTCACATGCTATTATGAGTGCTCTTAGTCAGCAAATTTCTTTCATTGTTTCTTTATCTAAAGACCTTTATCCACCCCGATGGCATGCCGCCATGAAGTAAGAGATCGAGGCCCTAGAGCGCAATGGGACATGGAGCCTCGTGGACTTACCGCCTGGAAAACGCGCCATTGCCGCCAAATGGGTCTATAAAATCAAGTTACTACCCCGACGGGACCATTGAGAGGTACAAGGAAAGCCTCGTTGCCAAGGGATACACGCAAATCGAAGGTTTGGACTTTCACGATACATTCGCTCCTGTCGCGAAATTGGTCACGGTCCGCTATCTTATCGCCATCGCCATCAGTCGAGGTTGGCATCTTCACCAATTAGACGTGAACAACGCCTTCCTCCATGGTGATCTTGAAGAAGAAGTATACATGCAGATCACTCCGGGTTTCGCACCTCTTTGCCATACTCAAGTTTGTCGACTGCACAATTCTCTTTACGGCCTCCGTCAAGCGTCACGCAACTGGTATCACAAGTTCACTAAAGCTCTCGTTGCCCTGGGCTTCCGATCCTCGCCGGCTGATCATTCTCTTTTTATCTACCACCGGGGGAGCGTGTACGTTGTTGCATTGGTCTATGTCGATGACGCTCTCCTCACAGGGAACGACCTCGATTTCATGAATAGCGTCAAGGCTTCCCTCGATCGACAGTTCACTATCAAGGATCTTGGCCCCTTGCGCTATTTTCTAGGCATCAAGATTGCACGGACCAGGGACTTTCCTTTGACTCAGAAATTACGCAGAGTCTTAAATTAATTATGAATTTTTTTTGTCGGATTCTTCCTTTGATTCCGATAAAAAAATGGGGTTGTTTCTCAATCAGCGAAAATACACTTTGGACATTCTGAAGGATGCCGGTGTACAAGAGACTCGACATTGTTCTTTCCCGGTGGAACAGAATCACAACCTGCCCCGCTCAACTGATGATGTTCTGGCTGATCCTTCACCATATCGGCGGTTAGTTGGTCGTCTCCTCTACTTAATGGTCACCCATCCCGACATCACCTATGCTGTCAACATCCTCAGTCAGTTCGTCACTGCTTCGAGTCAGCGACACCTTGATGCTGCTCATCGGGTACTCCGTTACTTAAAGACTGCTCCTGGACAAGGTCTTTTTCTTCCCGGCAGATAACCCCTTACTCTCACTGCTTACTGTGACGCAGATTGAGGGCGTTGTGAGAGCTCCCCCTGTTCCACTACGGGGTTTTTCATTAGTCTTGGTGGTGCTCCAATTTCATGGCGCACTAAGAAACAACGGGTCGTAGCTCGCTCCTCTGCTGAAGCCGAATACAAATCCATGACCAGTACAGTCAGTGAGCTCATTTGGCTCCGTTGGCTTCTCCGTGAACTTGGTGTCCCACAGACTCAGTCCACCTTGTTGTTTTGCAACAACCAAGCCGCCCTGCACATTGCGGCTAATCCAGTTTTTCATGTGCGCACCAAGCACGTGGAAATGCACTGTTATTTTGTTCGAGATCGCGTTCAGTCTGGCGATATTGCGCCGCGCAAGGTTAGCTCTCACCTCCAAGTTGCTGATATCTTCACCAAAGGACTTGGCGTTGAACCGTTTCATTTTCTACTCTCCAAGTTGCACGTTTGCGATCTTCACCGTCCAACTTGCGGGGGAGTATTGGGCCAGGGACGTCCAACGCATGTTGTGGCCCATGCATGCGTACATCCAGCCATCACACACAAGGAGAAGGAGTCTGTTTCCTCTTGTAATTGCGCTTATACCCTAGTTGATTCTAGTTGTAAAGGGTATAAATATGATTGTAACAGGCTGCGGCCAACACACTTCAATAATTAGAAAACCTAAAGCTAGAGAGGTGTTCCTCTCCCGTGGACTAGTCCCGTACAAACGGGGATACCACGTAATCTCGGTCTCGTCTTTTCGCTTTCGCTTGCTCCATATTTCACAAAACAAAAAGATCTTGATTAAATGGAACCTGATCTCAAAGATCTCTAAAAGCTGCCACCACTGAAAACCTTTCATGGGATGGAGCAAAAACTCATCCCTCAGTCTCCACCATAGTTGGAACACGCAAAAAATAATGTATAAAAGGCTAACATGTGAGTTACTATTTAGTAGTGGCTCTCACACTCCTCCAAGTGAAAGTGGGGAAGTTCTAAACCCTTCTTTTATCCCACTCTCCATTCTACAAACTTTGTGTATAGTTATTGTTCGCTAGGTTTTCGTCTATGGTTTTTTGCACAAATCATCGCGTTTGTGTTTTGTTATTGTTCGTTAGGTTTTCGTCTATGACTTTTTGCACAAATCATCGCCTTTGTATTTAGTTATTGTTCGATTTCGTCTATGCCTTTTTGCACAAATCATCGCTTTTGCCCACCATTTTGCAGCTCATCTCGAAATACTGTCGGCAGAATCCTAAGTTTTTACCCACCACCGTTTCCCAAGGCCGCTACCACGAGTTTTGTATCGGGACCGAGTTCCATAATCTTTATTGTTTTTTCTTTCTTTTTTTCCCTTTTTGTGGAGCAATCACAATTGAACCAAACACATGGGTATCCTAACTTGAATACAAATCATTGTCTTTGCCCACCATTCTGCAGCCCATCTCGAAATACATTTGGCGGAATCCTTAGTTGCTACCATGAGTTTTGCATCGAGACCGAGTTTCATACTCTTTAGTGTTTTTTTCTTTCTCTTTTTCATTTTTGTTGAGCATGATCACAATTGAACCCAATGCCGCTACCGTAAATTCATACCATATCTACTCAATGTTGGCGAGTTTTGTATCGGGACCGAGTTTAGTTCGCTTTACTGTTTTTTCTTTCACTTTTTCCTTTTTGTTGGAGTCATGAGCGAGTTTTAACCGTTTAATATTTTTTATCCTTTTCCTTTTTGTTGAGAATGACAATTGAGTCCAAACACATGGGTATACAACCTAATTCGACCCGACCAAAGCGATTTGAACCCGATTTTACAGGTGTTAGGCGGGAGCGAGTTTTATCTGTTTTTGTAATTTGCATATTATGTTAGGTGTGAATTTGTCCAAAAATCGGTCCAACCAGGTCAAAGTGCGTTGAACCTGGTGTTGACCAATTTTGAGTCGGTATCGAGTTTTAGCTTAATTTAGTGTTTTTTATTTTCATTTTCCCTTTGTTTGAGAAAGACAATTGAACTCAAATTCATGGGTATGCAGCCTAATTTTAAAAGATTCACAGGAGCTGTTTCATACTAGCTAGCCATACCAATTGAAACATTTGCGTTATGAAAGAAGTTTAAACATAAATAATATATTTGACGACCCTTCTATATTATGCAAGTTTATCGATCATATGCTATTGTAAATAACAAACGTATGAAAAGAATGATTAAGAATGAAATAAGATTACTTTCACTTTCGGTCAACATTAAAACTATTACTTTTTAAAATTTTATTTTTCTGATGCGCGAAACGATAGCGAGCAGGCTTTTGCTAGTTCAATCAAAGCATCAGATTTTTAGAGTTCTCTACTCGCTGGATTGATGTTGAGGTAAGCCTTTCCTCCTTTTTATTATATCGCCTCAGAGAAAACCCAAGGGCTGCTGGTTTAGTTCCCCGTTCCAGTTATAAACTCCTTCAATTTATAACAATCGGTTTGTTATTGAAGGATTTGTCCTATGATTATTAAATTTGACGGTATTCTCATTCATTTTATTTTGTCGCTGTAGGGAGGGTGACTGATAGAGCAAACGACTGTGATATAGGTATGCTCACTATTGGAGTACTCTAATTTTTAATTGGACCTTCTCATTTGAACACAATTGTTTGATTTTGTTACTCTTGCTGCGTAGGCACCTATGGAATGCTTCTAAAAGTCATAGCAGAAGAACTTGGGGGCTTCAAGACACAATATGAAGAATCCAGAACGGCAAGTTGGTGAAAGAGGTCACAAGAATTCACTCTGATAAGCTCTTCTAGGACATAGATGCAAACTCCAGTTATAAAATGAATGCTCGCCCATAGAGAAATAACCAGCCTCTTGAATCCATGACTTGTCCCTTTTGCCCTTTGTCTCTCTGTTTTCTTACGCTTGAGTGTTCCTTACCAAAGCGGCAAATTGATAGGGTGGATTAAACCCAGCGGCAGGGGGAAAGAGGACTGGAGAGTGAAGGGAGAACGAAATTACAAAGATTAGGTAATCCTTTTTTTTTTTTTTTTTAAGGATTCCCCCTTCCAAATTTCTGTTATGTGGTCTTAGGTCTGTGTTTGGTGTTATTAATGTATTGAAACAAATTTTTCGCTGCTAATTGTATGATGTGCGCTGTGCATTAAGTTGTCTTCTTTATGCTTCTATTTTATCATAGAGAAAATCAATTTAGATGCCATTATCATTTCCTTGCATCTGCATATCTTTCCACGGCTCGCTGAGGAGAGGAAAAAGTGAATCGTCTCTACTATGAAACAAACTCTTATATTATAGGGTTAATAGCATTTTATACCCCTCTACTATTGCAAATTAACAAACATACCCTCCTATTATATTTTTGCACAAACATGCCCTTCTATTATCAAAACATAACAATTTTACCCTTCTGTCAAAAATTCTGTTATCTAACCGTTAAATCAAATGAGAAATTACCAAACTGTCCTTTACTTAATAAGTACGTTTTTCCGTTTCCAACAAAAATAAGAAAACATAATAATAGTTAGTTTATTCTTTTTAATTTTCTTTACGTATTCCTTTGTGTCCCAATAAATATATTTCCTCTTTTCATTCACCCCAACCCACCGCCGTTCATCGTCATCATCTTGTTCGACATCAGAACACCACCAACCATTACAACATCAGTAATAGCAACAACGACAATTTTGGGCAAGGCGTGCCAAGAGGAAGGGTATTGAGCGGGTGGATGTGCCCCCATAGAGTCGAGCACACTTCGTTCTGTTCAACACGGCGGAGAACAGAGTCAACTGGTACAAATCTCCTGCTGGATCTACATCTTCGACAACGCCTTTTCCAGCTACAAAGCGCAGGCGATCATGGAGTCGGACATCGTCGAGTAGTAGTAGATAGATGATCGCCATGTTTGAAATCTACTGGGCATTTGATTTCATGAAAACCTTCCAAATCGATATATGATTTTGAATAGAAAATTAGGGTTTCAGAGAAGGTTCAGTCCCCTTCCTGGCTCGAGTCCGCAACAGAGAAGCTTCGTCAGCCGCCAGTGATTCGACCGACGGCGGTGGAGGGTTGGCGGAGGAAAGACTTCATCACCATGTCGTCCATCTCTTGTCTTTTGGTCTCCCGGGAGAGAATGGGGTCTGAGCGATGTAATGTGAAGGGTTCTGGGTCTATTTGGGGAAGAAAGGGGTAATAGGGAATAACAAACAATTAAATACCTGATTTCTATTTTATGTGAAAAAATAATTATAATAAGATAGGTGTGGTTTTGTCATTTTCCATCTAGATTAACAACAACTTGACGGTAAAATTGACAGAAGGTTACAATGGTTATGTTTTGATAATAGAAGGGCATATTTGTGCAAAATAATAGTAGAAGGTTATGTTTGTTAATTTGCAATAGTAGAGGGGTATATAATGCTATTAATCCTATATTATATAGTGTTGATGTATGTAGTTGCATGGTCCTTACTCTGTTGGTGAATATTTTATTCAAATTCAAAATTGATAAAAGTTGATGTTCATTACTTTAGACGCGTAGCATATAATTAGACTACATAATGTTGTTTCCGAGTAGCCTATGGTTTGGTCCTGCATTAGGCTTTCTCCAGATGAAGATGTTTAAAACATTATGAATGACTTTTGTGATTATCATGTGTAGAGAACTAATTAGCTTAATTTCATTATCTATAAAACTGTTTGCCACCTATTTTCAGGTATGAATGTGGCAAATCACACACTAGACATGGACATTGATGAGGAGCAATCAGAATCGTGCCTCAGCAGAACAAGCAGTTTGTTCCCTCCTCACAAATGGTCAGTAATCCCCAAAAGAATCTTCAATCCTGCTTACTATATCATACTGGAATCAATACCCGTGGCTACGCCGAGTGAACTAAAATTGTAGAAACATAATCGTATGGTGAGCATATTAGGTGATGGCAAACCGGGGTAATATTATTGTACATAGAATACTACACGCACACAATTGAAGCAAAATATGCTATGGTAACAATCCCAACATAGGAAGATCTTGACAATATAAGTGTAACACACAGGGTTTTAAGATGCCTCGACGACAAAGGTAAATATTAGTACATGGTTCTCAAAGCAATAAGCCAGTCAGCCTTGGCATAAAAGCAAAACTCCAATTTTCTAACTTTTGTTCCAAGTTGCAGAATGAACTAAATATAATTGAACAAAATACATAGCTAATTTGTGATAAATGGAAAACTCCGAAATGTTTCCATTTTACAAAAGCTCTAGTGGCCGAATACTCTGATTGCAAAGTTGTTATCAATGAATTCTCCCCTTGCATCTCGAGGGCGACATTACACGACTTCCCAATATGCTTGGGTTCTGGGTCACTTTCCCATCTTGGCACTGCTACTCCGGAAAGTAATCCAAGAAGGCAAGAACCCTTTGCTTTTCAGTTCCTCAATCCCATCGAATAGAAAGCTTCTAACCAAATATTGTCGTGATAACATTCATCTTGTTCTAAGCAAATTAGTATAATAAGCTTAATTAACCGCAAAATAACACTCCAATAAACATGCATCTTGTTGACCATGCACTAATGTTAGCATGCGCTTTAGCTCCACCCTCCACAGTGTAGCACGATTAGTAAAAAGAAGAAAGCTCTCCCATGCATACAAATGGGTCATTTTGGCATGAAATTAAAAGAGTGATGGATAAATGAACATAGTATACTACAATCATGTTTATGGTGCTGAAACATAAGTAAACAACAAAGCATAAGCCAAGCAGCATAAGGTAAGTTTAACAAATCAAAGCTGCAGTACAGAGTCGGTGTCATATATATTCATCAAAAGAAGGTAAAAGTAATAACCTGATGGGCTATGAATGAAATTTTTTCAGAAGATCCCATAACTCAATTGCTAATATGGTACTCATGGATATTCAAATGAGAAAAAAATAAGCAACAAATTTCAAGGAACTCAAGTATCTATCCATAGGGTTGAATAGAATTGAAATTTTAGCACACACTTTCACCTGCATAGAATATTGTGAAAAACTAACCAACCAAAGGAAAATCCAATACTTAATACCTTGATATTCCTCCAACCACATATGTTTTCTAGGGAAATATTTGGTAATGGATAACCTAAAAGATATTTGAATTCCTAATATATTTTTTTCTAATCAATCATGGGTTCTCTGTCCAAACCAACCATTGAATGACAAATTAAGGAACAATTATGAGTTATAACTGAAAAGGGAGAAGGCCAAAGGAAATGCCACAGTACCAAGAAGGTTCAGCAACATAGCATAGAGGACAATCAATCATTTTGCAAATTCAAATGTGCTTTCTACTTTTCACAAAACCATGAATCAGATAGAGAAGAGTTGTCTGCAGCTTACATTCTCGCCAAAGGTGATATTCAACCTGGACTCAGCCTCCTGGTAGGCTCGCTGCATTTCAGACGTTTTCTCTCCAACCTCGTGAGCGATTCGACTGCACTCGTGAATGTTCTGCTACATCTACCCCACCTCTGATTTCAGTTTTGCTGGCGAGAATCGATTGCTATGAAACTATGGAAGTGATATCCCTGGAAAATAGATAAAACAATCAAGTACTTTATAATCATTTCTAGCCGTCATGTTGGATAACATCCAAAAAGCTACTAATTTAATAATTAGAAAGCTGCTTCCCTCTATATACAAAAGCCACAACAAATTTGTTGCTATACTTAATCATTATGATATGCAAGCTTTGGTAGTCAGTAGAACAACTATCATTGTAGGGAATGCATCTCAAAAGAGACCGCCTTGGTTAGCTCATCCATATCCTCATCTTCCTTGTAATCGTCCATAAGCACTGGAACAATAGAAAGCAAAATTTATCAGGTCAATCAAATGAAAAGCAGTCAATTGAAGAAAACAAATAGCAGCCACAACATTGAGCAAAAGATTCACAGACAAACGAACTTCATATAACAAAGAAATGGCTGGCGAAAGATGGTCAAAATCCATACAAACAGACAACTAGAACTCATTACTGGGATCCAATACCAATCTGACTGACCATGATATGTGACTCCCTACGACACAACACCTAACAATGGCCAAGTGTAACCAATGAAAGGGACTGCAGTATAGTGGCACAAGTAATAAATATCGAATCTACGGGTCTCTAGAGTTACTATTACTCAGCTTCAGTTCATTATCTAGCAAACTAGATTAACGATTCATTTATAAACTACTCTACTGACTACTCTACTAATTACAAGTTGGGAACTCACTTAGGTATGATTCCCCCTAGCTCCTCAATTAGGTCCAAGTTGCAATTACCTTTGGTTGATCTACTGTTGATTAAACTGCGGAAGATCCTAAATTAGCTTGGAATCTCTTAAGCTGACCAAGCCCTCTCAGACAGAATACCCGACAGGCGACTAGCCTTCACTGGGATAGACTGCTAAGGCGATTCTCACAGATCTCCACTACTGGAATGATTCCCAGTACAAAGCAGTGAATTGATTGACACTCGCACAACCAATTCACCACTATCAATCAAGGAAGCTCTCTTAACCAAATCAGATTCTATCTATCATAGGTTAAAGCAAAAATCAAGAGAATTTGATCAAGATTCAATTGACTCAATAAATCATGCCTCAATCGATTATAATCAAACAATATAGCATCCAAAACTTCATACAAGAAAGATCCTAACACATGGAACTAGGGTTCCTCAAAACCTAAGTGAAGGGAAGTTACTCCATAGAGAAGAGAGAGACTGCAGAAATCTGATCTAGATCTTCAATCTCCATCTCCAAGCTTGATTCCCGAGCTCCAATGGCGAAGAAATCCTCCAAAATAGCTCCAAGAATGTTCCCAAGTCGCACTCTCTCTCTCTAGGGTTCGTCCCTTGGGTGTTTGGGAACCAAAACCCAGCTCTCCCCCTTTCCTTTTGCTGAAAATCGGGTTTTAACCAGAAATTCCCAATCACGTGGCCAGGCCACACGGCCGTGTGGCTTTCCCAGCTGCCCGTGTGAAGGCTCGGTGATTTCCACACGGCCACATGGCCAGATCACACGGCCGTGTGGGGTTTTAGGCTTGCCCGTGTGGCTTGCTCAGCCTCTGTTTAATGCTTCGTTTCTCCCTCGTCCGGACTCCGAATCAGTCGCCGTTTGATCCCAGACGCTCGTAGTCTCGTCCTATTTCTTTTAATGACAAAATTCCATGATTATTTGTCCATAATATGAGGTAGAAGTCCATTATTCTTCAGGTCATGCTCGTGTTTCTTCTCCCGAATTGCCAAATGATCTCCAATTGACTTGAAACTTGCGCCTATGCTTCAATTTACATGCTAGGACCTGAAATGTGACAAAGGAACACAACCTAGCATAAAATAGGCCAAAGAAGCGATAATGCAAGCTTAAACAATCAAGAAACAAAGGGGAAAACATGTGCAAATATTGAGTCATCGAATCCCCCCACACTTAAGCACGACATTGTCCTCAATGGAGGAAAGATAAGGAGGGTAGAATGAAGTTACCAGATCAAGGGTGAATGATGATGGACGGGTTAGGCGGTGCATTCTAGGAAGAGAGAGTAATCAGAACACAAACACCACACAAAATCTCACAAAGGTTGAGTTATTGACTCTAAAATCAAATAACAAAACTGACTCAACCGAGGAGAAATAGAGAAAGAAATGCAAACAGACTGGTTGGGTTGCCTCCCAACAAGCGCTTCTTTCACGTCGTGAGCCAGACGATGGCTCCTAAGTTTCGGTCCATGCTAAAACCTCCTTGAAGTTGAGGTTCTCGTCAATGAGGTGGAGTCGCAAGTCACGAGCATGTGGTATGACTGGTGATGGAAGCTCGTGCACTTGATGCAGATGAAGTCTCCATCCTCGAGACCTCTTCTTCTCTTCTCTCGTCTCATTGCCCCAAACCATATATGAAAACATCGATTGACCACCATCGCGTCCACCAAGAGGGACCGATGTCGATGTGGCCTTGGTCTGGAAAAGAGACACTGCAAATGGGTCCTTGCTAAGTAGTTCCTCTAAGTTTGGTGGAGATATCACATGTATCTCATGGCTGGTGCAGGCCTCTTCCACCTCAACTCCGTCCTCAGCCTGGACGCCAATTGCTTCTTCAACCTCCCTTCCTTCTTCATGTGGTATCACCCCTAGGAAATGATCAAGAACTCCTTCTGCTTCACTTTCGTCACCCCTAGGAAATGATCAAGAACTCCTTCTGCTTCACTTTCTTCTTCTAGCATGGATTGGAGAGCAAGTCGCCAAGCAATTTCTTTCATGATATCTTCTTGCATCTCCTCACTCATGCCCGCCTCTTCAAAGCTCAGTGTGGGCTGTGGGAAGGTGTGGTCGGCTATGACCGGACATTCCTGATCATGATCATCACGGGAGCTCTCCGAGACAACTTTTGTGTGCTCCACAATGTCTTCGTAGCCTTGTTCTTCCTCCTCCTCTTCTAGTATGGTAGTAGAATGGTGATCAGGAGCAGGTTGTGCACAAGATCGCTCAAGGATCCATCCTAGACAATGATCTCTCACTGTCTCGAGCAAACTGCTCCATGAGAAGCCTCAATTCGTAGTTTGGATCTGGCTGTGGAGTGTAGCATGGCGCTGCAGAATGGCCTGTGAAGGCCGCCATGGGTAACTCCAGCTCCGATGGCCCTTCTGGTTGTGGGAGAAATTCTTCTTGATAAGGAGGTTGTTCTTGATATGCCCAGGGGTCGGATTGTTCACCGTAGTAAGGGGGTTGGTACTGGACCCCGAATCCATAGTCTTCTCCTCCTTAATTGCTCCAGGGAGTCTCGGGGTAATACCACTCGGATGGTGGTGGATACCCCCAATGATTGGAGAAGCCATGAGGATCCATGATTCAGATCTGCACCAACAAAAAAAAAACACCCAAGTGAAAAGCAAGGGCGGAAAACAAAAGAAAAACGCTAAAGTAACAAACTTCTGCCTTTCCTAATAATCTAGAAAGTCCCCGACAACGGCGCCAAAAACTTGAATCCCTACGACACAACACCTAACAATGGCCAAGTGTAACCAATGAAAGGGACTGCAGTATAGTGGCACAAGTAATAAATATCGAATCCACGGGTCTCTAGAGTTACTATTACTCAGCTTCAGTTCATTATCTAGCAAACTAGATTAACAATTGATTTATAAACTACTCTACTGACTACTCTACTAATTACAAGTTGGGAACTCACTTAGGTATGATTCCCCCTAGCTCATCAATTAGGTCCAAGTTGCAATTACCTTTGGTTGATCTACTGTTGATTAAACTGCGGAAGATCCTAAATTAGCTTGGAATCTCTTAAGCTGACCATGCCCTCTCAGACAGAATACCCGGCAGGCAACTAGCCTTCACCGGGATAGACTGCTAAGGCAATTCACACAGATCTCCACTACTGGAATGAATCCCAGTACAAAGCAGTGAATTGATTGACTCTCGCACAACCAATTCACCACTATCAATCAAGGAAGCTCTCTTAACCTAATCAGATTCTATCTATCATAGGTTAAAGCAAAAATCAAGAGAATATGATCAAGATTCAATTGAATCAATAAATCATGCCTCAATCGATTATAATCAAACAATATATCATCCAAAACTTCATACAAGAAAGATCCTAACACATGGAACTAGGGTTCCTCAAAACCTAAGTGAAGGGAAGTTACTCCATAGAGAAGAGAGAGACTGCAGAAATCTGATCTAGATCTTCAATCTCCATCTCCAAGCTTGATTCCCGAGCTCCAATGGCGAAGAAATCCTCCAAAATAGCTCCAAGAATGTTCCCAAGTCGCTCTCTCTCTCTAGGGTTCGTCCCTTGGGTGTTTGGGAACCAAAACCCAGCTCTCCCCCTTTCTTTTTGCTGAAAATCGGGTTTTAACCAGAAATTCCCGATCACGCGGTCAGGCCACACGGCCGTGTGGCTTTCCCAGATGCCCGTGTGAAGGCTCGGTGATTTCCACACGGCCACATGGCCAGGTCACACGGCCGTGTGGGTTTTAGGCTTGCCCGTGTGGCTTGCTCAGCCTCTGTTTAATGCTTCGTTTCTCCCTCGTCCGGACTCCGAATCAGTCGCCGTTTGATCCCAGATGCTCGTAGTCTCGTACTCTTTCTTTTCATGACAAAATTCCATGATTATTTGTCCATAATATGAGGTAGAAGTCCATTATTCCTCAGGTCATGCTCGTGTTTCTTCTCCCGAATTGCCAAATGATCTCCGATTGACTTGAAACTTGCGCCTAGGCTTCAATTTACATGCTAGGACCTGAAATGTGACAAAGGAACACAACCTAGAATAAAATAGGCCAAAGAAGCGATAATTCAAGCTTAAACGATCAAGAAACAAAGGGGAAAACATGTGCAAATATCGAGTCATCAATATGCAACATTAATGGAAGGACATTGTGTGGCACTTGTCAAGCCAGCCGTTATAAACTTTAACAAATATTCCCTCTTCAAGCGGTGTACCAAACCTGGAAATTGTAATGCTAATTATATTTGAAAACATTGAGTAGGACTTTGAAACTAAGAAATAAGATGAGAAACATAATTCTCACATTGAGTTGAAGATGAAAAGTGATTGGACATAAATCACGTCTTTGAGATGTCACCCAAAATTTCCAGTTCAGCAATAATGGCTTCTTGAAAAATTGAAGAGATAAAAAGCAATTCTGGACTGGAAAGCATATCAGCAATGGCTTCCGGAGAAAATAAAAACATTGTATCCAATTTCATTAAATTAATCAAGCAAGAACATATTTTCAACTCACACCCTGTGCGAAAGCATAACATTGTTCTTCAAGTTTTGAGCTGCTAATCAGGCCAACTGACCTACATGTCTGCCTTTTCCAATCTGTAGATTAGATAGGAATAATTAGCACCCAAGTCAAAACCTTAAAGTAGTAAAAACAGTTTGAAGATAACCTGTATGTACTCATGGTGAGCCAAAACTAGATGGAATAAAGAGAGAACATCAAGTGACGGGACCTGAAAGGAAGCATTAAATAGAATTGAACAAATCATACCTCTTTGTCGAATAGCAGAAGAGTGATACAGATTAAGAGGCAGAGTTCTTCCCCCGAACATTAAACTATGATGATATTTGTACTCTTGTTCTAGGTCTTAGTTCTGCAACTGAACTATGCAATCAATATCTTTCACGACAACTGTAGATGGGAAAAATAGAAACTGATAACCAATTAGTCAAAATCCCAATTAAGAATAAGGGGTTCCAACTGGAAAATGGATCATAATACATGTAGGGGCACACGAACTGTATGTGAATGACAAAACAACCTCTAAACCTTAGCCTTCCATCTAACAGAAAACTGGCTGCAACAGCAACATTACTGAACAAACAAAATTGAATGTCTTCATCATGTATGTTCAACATGATGACCAGGAGGCCTAATAATATAGCAACATAATCCAACTCGTTTTGCAGAACACAAAAGGAAGCAACACTTGGAAGTTCCTCCAAACTAATAGCGCATACATGGTGTCAGATGCAAAAGTAGAGATGAACGGAAAAGCTTCCTAACACTAGCAATAGAACAACCAACATATTTCAAAATGAAGGTGATGCTTGCTAACATGTGAATCAAATATAGTTTCAATAGCTAGCCAGCTAGCTTCTACAACTGAAGTCTCCTCTACATAGGTTGCTGAGATTAACGGGGTTGCTTCCATTTGGCCAACTTGATGGGTTCCTAATGCACTTGGTTCATCTCTAGGGTTCCTTGTATCATGTAACCTAATATTGCAAAACATTATACAAAAACTAACCCGAAAGTAAAGGCAATCCGTTACTTACTCCAGAGGAACCCATCGAACTTGGTTGGAGGCAAAAGTAGTCCTGAACGCTTACCCATCTTGGAGACCTCAAGGGATTATATAGAGAGAAAGATCAAAGCAGTGAGAATAGCTTCTCCATATTATTGTCTCTAGGTTGGGATAACCCTGGATACAACGACTTCATGTTCTGGTGCTCCGTTTTCTTGCTAAGCTACATAAGAGGCTCGACATAAATCGATGATGGATCAAACACAGATTCTAAGTGGACCAAAACTCTAAAATTGAGAAAGCAAAGAGAGGGGGTGAGTAACTTTGGAAAACTAACTGATTGAATCCTCTCCTTTGGCTGAGTTAATGGCATGAAAAACAAAATAGATGAAGATGAATCGAATCCACATCCAGGAACAGAGAAAGATTGAATTTTCCTTTTTTTTTGTCTTCCTTCGCATCTCCTTATTCTTTTCTTCTTCTTCTTGCACCAGGGACCTCCAGCCATCCATTTGGAGGAGGCACAATTTCAGGAAAGAGGGTGCAAAAATTGGGAGCACAGAGATTGGGAATCCAAAATGAGTGTAGCTCTAATCGAAAGATTTGAGCCAGATAAGAGAAGCACTCTCTCAAGCAAAGAAGGTAGGACTACAGAAAGCATTGGCGGTGGCATGCGAGAGCTGCTGTCAGGAGGTGACACCCTCAAGAAGCAAACCGAAGTGATGCAACAACGGGAACGTGGGCTTCCGGATTTCCTGGCTGAAAGGTAAGGGCAGCGATCGCGTCTATCAGCAGCAACCTCGCACTGAAAGGATGGTAGGGCGGGGAAGCTAGGCCATCTGCAAATTTTAGCGAACAGATGGTAGAGGATGGCATGGGTGCCATAAAAAATTGTGGAAGACCATGTTGGCAAGAAGAACTGGTAGGGAAGCTCTTCGCAAAGGTGTTTGATAGACCGTTAATTACACATATTTTCACCCCTATTCTGAAGCCGTTTGTGATGAGGAATCTCGTGTTTTAAGCCGATTTCAAGCTAGGTTGTGTGTTTATGTCATATTTCAGGACCCGGCGTTGGAATCGAGGCGGAGAAACGAGTTCTGGGTCGAAAGGAGCTGAGTTGGGACGAAGGAGGCTGATGGAGGAAAATACCCGGCCATGACCAAGAATACCCGACCGGGTATTTATCGGTTTCGGCACCCGTGAGAAACAGAAGGGGGCCCGGGCAAATGGCTAAAATCCCCGGTCGGGGATTATTGGAAGAGACCGGGGATTTTCCCTGAGGCCGAAACGGGGCGCTTCAATTATCCCCGGTCGAAGCCCAAAATACCCGACCGGGTATTTCGACCGGGGATCGCGAACGCAGGTTGTTAAAAGCCTGTTTTGTGCGTTTTTGCGGGGGAGAGCTGGGTTTTGGATCCCAAACACCCAAGGGACGAACCAAAGAAAGAGAGGGCGATTTGAGGGCATTCTTGGAGTGGAATTGGAGGATTTCTTCGCCTTGGAAGCTCGAGGAACAAGCCCAGACTTGAAGACTGATCATCTGAAGATTCTTGCTGCAGTCTCTCTCTTCTCTATGGAGTAACTTCCCTTCACTTAGGTTTTGAGGAACCCTAGCTATGTTTGTTTGATTGGATGATTGTATGAGTACTCTGACTTGATAATCTTGAGTTTATATTCAATCTATGCATGTTTTCATGATTCAATTCTGCTTTAGTCGAGATTATTGATTCTGCTTTGATCCTATGAGAGCGAATACCTGATTAGGTCAATAGAGCACCATAGATTGATAGTAGTGGATCGATTGCTTTAGTCGAGGTTCGATTCACTGCTTTGTATCGATTGAGAACCTCATTCGATAGAGGGAGTCTAGTTCAGAACGCCTTGATCGGTTGTTCTAGAGAAGGATACGTCCCTCTAGGCAATTGACTCAAGAGGGCCTTGATCGTTTAGTCGAGATTCAAGGTCTAGTTAAGGATTCTCCGCATTGTGAATGAAAGTGAAACAGGTTAGAGATCATCAATCATTAATCTGACTAGTGGCTAGGGGGAATCATACCTAAGTGAGTTCCCAACCTGTGATTAAATTAACTTTAACTGTAGTTTGCTAGAGTAGTTTTAGTTCTTCCATCTTAATCTGGTTTGCTAGATAATGAAATGAAACTGAGTAATAGTAACTCTAGAGACCCTTGGATTCGATATTTATTACTTGAGCCACTATACTGCAGTCCCTTTCATTGGTTACACTTGGCTATTGATAGGAGTTGTGTCATAGCGAGTCAAGTTTTTGGCGCCGTTGCCGGGGACTTTCTAGATTATTAGGAAAGGCAGAAGTTTGTTACTTTAGCATTTTTCTTTTGTTTTCCACCCTTGCTTTTCACTTGGGTGTTTTTGTTTTTGTTGGTGCAGATCTGAATCATGGATCCTCATGGCTTCTCCAACCATTGGGGGTATCCACCACCATCCGAGTGGTATTACCCCGAGACACCCTGGAGCAATCAAGGAGGAGAAGACTATGGATTCGGGTTCCAGTACCAACCCCCTTACTAAGGAGAACAATCTGACCCCTGGGCATATCAAGAACAATCTCATTACCAAGAAGATTTTCTCCCACAACCAGAAGGGCCATCGGCGCTGGAGTTACCCATGGCGGCCTTCACGGGCCATTCTGCAGAGCCATGCTACACTCCACAGCCAGATCCAAACTATGAACTGAGGCTTCTCTTGGAGCAGTTTGTTCGGGACTCCGAGAGACGCAATCGCAAGATGGACCTCCTTTCCTCATCCTTTGCTCCTCCTAACTCTTCATCCTTCCGTGAATCGGAGGAGAATGTTTCGCACTCATCAAAGCAACCAGAGCGGGTTGAGCAAGTTTGTGCACAGCTTGCTCAAGATCACCCTTCTGCTACCATACTAGAGGAGGAGGAAGAAGAAGAAGAAGGCTACAAGGACATTGTGGAGCAAACAGAAGTTATCACGGAGAGCTCCCGTGAAGATCATGATCAAGAATGTCCTATCGTAGCCGACTACCCCTTTCCACATCCCCCACTGAGCTTTGAAGAGGTGGGCATGAGTGAGGAGATGCAAGAAGATCTCATGAAAGAAATTGCTTGGCAACTTGCTCTCCAATCCGTGCTAGAAGAAGAAGAGCAAGAAAGGGTGCAGAAAGTAGTTGTGGAGGATGACGAAAGTGAAGCAGGAGGAGTTCTTGATCATTTCCCAGGGGTGATACCACATGAAGAAGAAAGGGAGGTTGAAGAAGCAATTGGCGTCCAGGCTGAGGACGGAGTTGAGGTGGAAGAGGCCTGCACCAGCCATGAGATACATGTGATATCTCCACCAAACTTAGAGGAACTACTTAGCAAGGACCCATTTGCAGTGTCTCTTTTCCAGACCAAGGCCACATCGACATCGGTCCCTCTTGGTGGACGCGATGGTGGTCAATCGATGTTGTCATATATGGTTTGGGGCAATGAGACGAGAGAAGAGAAGAAGAGGTCTCGAGGATGGAGACTTCTTCTGCATCAAGTGCACGAGCCTTCATCACCTGCCACACCACCTGCTTGTGACTTGAGACTCCACCTCATAGATGAGAACCTCAACTTCAAGGAGGTTCTAGCATGGACCGAAACTTAGGAGCCATCGTCCGGCTCACGACGTGAAAGAAGCGTTGGGAGGCAACCCAACCAGTCGGTTTGCATTTCTTGCCCTATTTCTCTTCGGTTGAGTCGGTTTTGTTATTTGATTTTAGAGTCAATAGCTCAACCTTTGTGAGATTTTGTGTGGTGTTTGTGCTTCGACTACTCTCTCCTCTTGGAATGCACCGCCTGCCTCGTCCAACGTCATTCACCCTTGATCTGGTAACTTCGTTCTACCCTCCTTATCCTTCCTCCATTGAGGACAATGTCGTGCTTAAGTGTGGGGGGGAATGTTCGATTATGTATGCGGGTGAATGTTTGGCTGTTTGTGTGCTTGGAGCCTAGTCCACTGTCCAAATTTTTGAAATTTGAGGGCTCCAAGTACGTGTTCCTTGCAATTACCTGCTCAGTATGCTTTGAATTGACAGTCTCTGTAGTGATTTGCAACCTAGGGAGGTAGTGTAGCACTATGGAGGATGTTGATGCATTTAAGAAGTCTCATTTCTTCTTCATAGTGTGTTGGTTGATTGAGTGAATTAGTGATCTTAGGACCCTTGAATTGTGTGGTGTTGTGGACTCTCTGCCTGTCATGGACTCTTGTATCATGTTTTGAAAGTAACAGGTGCTCAAAAAAGTGCTTTAAAATAACGTCTCCCGTGCGAATAGGGCGAAAGTGTGTAAGGGGAGAAGGGAATCCGTTCCCAATTTCCACCTACTACCTCCAGCCCCCTTACATGTCTTTCCCCCGCACGAAGCTCGAGACACCCGCTCCTGGCATGGCCGGTAAGAGCCGGGCTCCCGCAAAACCTTTGCTAGGTGGGAGCCCCCGTTTTCTGCAGAAACAGGTTGGAACCCGTGAAAAAAAAAAACAGAAAAACAAGCAAAAAGAAGAAAGAAAAGGGTTCCAACCATGTTCAAAAAGAAAATCGAGCACCTTGAATTAATGTGAGTCCATGATCTTTTGTTTGTGAGAGTCTCTTCATCCACGATTCATTTGTCCTCTGTTCACTATTTGCCATGATGCCGATTCGAGACTAGCGTTCTCGCTGTAGAGGCTATGAGATGACTTGTGCGTCGGTTGACCTCGTAAGCTGCTAAATGATCTAGGAAGTCTGCTACGTACGATCGAGGTTGTTTGTTGCTATAGAGGTCTGGAGAGTTGCATTGGTTTGAGTTAGGTTTGCTTAGGGACAAGCAAACGGTTAAGTGTGGGGGAGTTTGATAGACCGTTAATTACACATATTTTCACCCCTATTCTGAAGTCGTTTGTGATGAGGAATCTCGTGTTTTAAGCCGATTTCACGCTAGGTTGTGTGTTTATGTCATATTTCAGGACCCGGCGTTGGAATCGAGGCAGAGAAACGAGTTCTGGGTCGAAAGGAGCCGAGTTGGGACGAAGGAGGCTGATGGAGGAAAATACCCGGCCATGACCAAGAATACCCGACCGGGTATTTATCGGTTTCGGCACCCGTGAGAAACAGAAGGGGGCCCGGGCAAATGGCTAAAATCCCCGGTTGGGGATTATTGGAAGAGACCGGGGATTTTCCCTGAGGCCGAAACGGAGCGCTTCAATTATCCCCGGTCGAAGCCCAAAATACCCGACCGGGTATTTCGACCGGGGATCGCGAACGCAGGTTGTTAAAAGCCTGTTTTGTGCGTTTTTGCGAGGGAGAGCTGGGTTTTGGATCCCAAACACCCAAGGGACGAACCAAAGAAAGAGTGGGCGATTTGAGGGCATTCTTGGAGTGGAATTGGAGGATTTCTTCGCCTTGGAAGCTCGAGGAACAAGCCCGGACTTGAAGACTGATCATCTGAAGATTCTTGCTGCAGTCTCTCTCTTCTCTATGGAGTAACTTCCCTTCACTTAGGTTTTGAGGAACCCTAGCTATGTTTGTTTGATTGGATGATTGTATGAGTACTCTGACTTGATAATCTTGAGTTTATATTCAATCTATGCATGTTTTCATGATTCAATTCTGCTTTAGTCGAGATTATTGATTCTGCTTTGATCCTATGAGAGCGAATACCTGATTAGGTCAATAGAGCACCATAGATTGATAGTAGTGGATCGATTGCTTTAGTCGAGGTTCGATTCACTGCTTTGTATCGATTGAGAACCTCATTCGATAGAGGGAGTCTAGTTCAGAACGCCTTGATCGGTTGTTCTAGAGAAGGATACGTCCCTCTAGGCAATTGACTCAAGAGGGCCTTGATCCTTTAGTCGAGATTCAAGGTCTAGTTAAGGATTCTCCGCATTGTGAATGAAAGTGAAACAGGTTAGAGATCATCAATCATTAATCTGACTAGTGGCTAGGGGGAATCATACCTAAGTGAGTTCCCAACCTGTGATTAAATTAACTTTAACTGTAGTTTGCTAGAGTAGTTTTAGTTCTTCCATCTTAATCTGGTTTGCTAGATAATGAAATGAAGCTGAGTAATAGTAACTCTAGAGACCCTTGGATTCGATATTTATTACTTGAGCCACTATACTGCAGTCCCTTTCATTGGTTACACTTGGCTATTGATAGGAGTTGTGTCATAGCGAGTCAGTGTTTGATAGCTGTTAAACGACGGAAAGTGATACAACAACAGGCAAAAAGCGTACCCAACTTTTATATATAGAAAGAATGTTGTTTTGGACTTGACATGGTCTTTTGCTGCCAAGGTTGTTCCTACTCAAATTAGTATGACATTGACTAAGCATTGTAACTACAATATGATTTCAATTAAGATAGTAATGTTAGCAGGACCAGAGATATAGGGAAGTTATGGGATAGGTGTAATGCCTAAAAATTTATCTCCTATTGTATATTCTTTCTTGCCTTGCTCATGTTATGTATATGTATACTATCAGCATCCAATTGCCTTTCTGATTCTTACAACACCCAATAATTCTCATATGATTATAAGTACACTACCAGCCTCCCTTTGCCTTTATATTCCATTTTTATAGAGAAATCGTCCTTTTAAGAAGCTATCCATAGGCTACTATATGTCAGAGCACCTCCTTTCAAATCTGTCACACCCAAATCATGGGATTCAATTCCTTTTGACATTAGAAGGCATTGGATGCAACACCCTTCTTGCTTCAATAAACCTGAGTGTGATTCAATGATTCTTCTTTCAATTAGATCAGCTTCTTGGAACTCTGTTTATTTGTTAGAAGCATCTCCGGTTTACTTCTAGGCAACCAACATGTTTACAAGTCCACATGCACCTCTATTCACCTGTTATTTGTTTAGTCATATCTACAATGTGTAAATGTCAACATTGATGGACTTACTTGCCGCATTGCTATAACGCATAGCTACTATAATACCACTCCTTACCAATTTTATACAACTACATAATTATTCGAACTTAGCGTAAATATATAAAAAAAAACATAATGGACATTCATGATTATAGCCAACGACCATGAATAAACGTTAGTTTTCCCCCTTCCCTCTGTGTTCTATATCTCTCAAAAAATAGGGTGATCTATCTGGTCTCATGATCTAAAGTGATTGTAGAAAAGTATTGCTATAACTAGATTTGCATTTTAACTTCTTTCCAGAAGAGTGTTTGACGATGGATTTTCCATTTTGAGCGAATGAGCTTTGGATTGTTAGGCTTTCCTTTATTCTTTTCAGAAGTATTGCGGTATTTTTCATTCATTAGCTTTGTGTATTGCAGCCTGACCTGTAGAAGACCAAGTAACGCAACTGCAGTGGTAAATATGCAGAGGATGGGAGAAGACAACAGTTTGGGGGGTTTCCATTCATTTGACCCTTGAGTTTCCATTTGGTATTACCGATCCTTTTTGTTCATACACTACTGCTACTCCCTCTATTGATTTTATTCTTTTGCATCCAAAAGATGAATAATTGAAGGACACGCATGGTTCATGACTTTAAAGTTCGTGTTCGTTTATGTCAGTTGCTTTTCCCCTTAATGCTTCAATTGCCTTCCATGTCTCTAATTATAGTTCGTATTGCCTAGCATTTATAGTTTTAATTCTTAGACCCGTAAATGCTTTGGTAAGAACAATATGCAGGAACTTATAAAAAAATGAACAATATCCAGGAGGTTCAAGTAAGGTTTGTAAAGTAGTTCTCTCATGGCATTGGTGTTCTATTTTAAGTCCTAAAATATTTTAAACCCCAACTGCGTCATGGAGTGGGCCGTATGTTGACTCATGAATTACTGCTCATTGTTTTTCTTAGTAATGAGCAGGGTCACTCACTCAATATTTCATCTTACCTTCTTGTGATTCTGAGGTATCCTCGGGATAATATGCCTCAAACTAAGCCTCATTCATGCTTGGTTGTCCTTACTGTGCTACTTATAACAAAATGAAATTCGAGCTACTGTGGTCGGGGCCTCACCAAATGGTATGTTAATTTCTACACTTGAAAGAAATCTTTATATGACGCCCTTTCTCGACATGGAATTTCCACTGAAGGTATATGTCTGATATTTTCTTTATGCATGTATAAAATTGTTTCGTTTTGCTTCTTTCTAATCATTTGATCGCACTTACCCATTCACAAATGCTTGAGTGGTCGCCATGGCCCCTATGTGAAAGTAAGATTCAGTTCAATGAGGCACATGTCATATTCTTCTTAGCTCTTCAAATATACTACTTCATGTGCTGTTATCCTCTCTTTCCCAGTTTTTAATGGTTTTCAACAACTTTTCCGTTGTAAAAGCCTCGGAGTTTGGGGGTGGACACTTAGCGATTCATGTCTTTTTTTTTTATAAATTGGTCTCTTCCGTGTCTTTTCCATCTCAATTAAAATGATTGTGTGCAGATTTTCAGATTACGGTTTTCACTAAAAAAATTGTTGTATGATTTAGATTTTGACAAGCAGCAGGTATTTGTAAGATTGTCAAACTAGCTTCTTCTCGAGCTTATTAGTGTAGTTTCAGTTGCCCTTTGGGGAACTTGATTGGTATTGAATTTTTTGATTTTTTGTTCATAATGTACACGGATGATAATGGTTTGTCATTTGATCTTTTATTCGGTGGTGTCTTAAAGAGGCTCGGGTGGGCGATGCTGCATTGGGAGACTTGGATTAACATCCCTTCCAGACAATACCACTTTTTTCTTAACGTTCACAAACTTAGATCAAACCATCGATTATAAATTATCACCATTAGTGGGAATTTTATTAGTGTTGTGTGGTTCATATGTGTGCCTTTTCCACCCCTTCAAAACACCAAAGCCTTTGCCCAGTTTTGAATCTTTGCTTTCCATATTGTTTTTTTTTTTTGTAATAGTTTTCCATACTGTTCTAAATTAGGCTCTCAATAATTGTGTTGTCGTTCGCCTGATCACAAATTATAGTTTTAAATTACTAAATTCACTTCGCGCCGCGCAGCGGGGTCTTCCATTCTAACGTATTATAATATAATCATATCACATTATACAACCTCCTACCACCATGGTACTCATTGTGCAATATATTCGAAAAACACATAATACAAAGCAAAAAGCAACTCCCAATAATCTTTCAAATATAAGGTTTGAGTACGATGCAAACACAAAAATCATTTGATTTAGCTCAATATCTAAGCAAACGAGCTGCTAGCTCAAGAAGAAGAACAAATGAGAAGAATCAGACTGGCTCATAAAACCGGAAGGGGATAGCGTCACTTCCCTCTATGGGGGGTTGTTATTTTAGCTTCCCACTTCCCAGCAGTTGATCCTCCGTTTACATCTGATGGTTCAGAAAAAGCAAGGGCTTTTGTGTAACTAGTTTAATGAATTAATTTTGAAAATTAAGAATAAATGCATTGGAAAATATATTTGAGCGTGATTTGGGGGATGGTTTGAAACTAACCATAACCGCATCCCACTTCAATTGCCATTCAATTCCTGGAATCTTCACGTTCCATAACCGTCTGCATCACTTCCTTGGCAATACCTCGTCGCTGCTGACGGTAGACAATGGATGTCAACATGAACCACGAGGACGGCATAGATCGTGTCAGAGTTGAACAACCTGGTTTTGTTTGGGTCGAACGCAACGTCCCATACGTATTCAATAACGACGTAATAGCTGAAGAGGCGGAGAATGGTGATGATGTTATCATGGTGGATGATGCAGCCGACAAGGAACTGTTCAACGGAGAGTGACCGGAGCAGAACGGGAAGACGGAGAACGTCAACATTGATAAAACCGACGATTTTGAGCCTGAGGTCGTCGGCGCTAACATTCTTGGTAGGGTTAACTAGTGAGTTAGTTGTAGATTGTTAGTAGTTGTATTATAGTAGTGGTAGTCATATAGTGGTACTTCGTTAGTAGTATTTATTAGGAGTGGTAGTCGCTTAATGGTAGGTCGTTAGTAGTGGTAGTCATTTAGTGGTATGAACATAATGGTACCACTATTGAATTAGTGGTAGGTATCTAGTCGTAGTCATTTAGTGGTATGCACATAATGGTACCACTATTGAATTAGTGGTAGTAATCTAGTGGTAATTTAGTGGCAGTATATTTAAGGTGGTACGTGTACATCTATAATGTCACTTCTGATGCAGTATCAACTACCGTCCCAACAGATGAGTCAACTTGGGGGCACTTGCTATTCTAAAATCAAGATGAATTTAATCGCTTTTACAAGTGTTTTGCTCATGGAAGAGGATTCTCGTAAAGAGTTGTTGGTGCAGTGAAGAAGAAAAGGTCATACTTTCCAGAACCATTCATATTCTATTTTGGAGGTGAGTGTAGTAAACGAAGGTAGAACAAAAACAGCAGGTTGGATCCAAAAAATCATCAAGAGGTCGTTGACTCAGATCTTCCGAAAGAAAGGGAAAGGGGGGAGAATCGTTTTGGTTGTCAAGTTGTTGCTATGTGCAGGTATGAGCACCCATCCAGTAAGTACAGGATTTACAGATGGATAGACGAGCATGATCATGACTGCACAATGCCTTCTCAAGACGTTTTATGCGCTCAAATGGTGAGGTAACGACAGAATATGAATACTTTGCCGAAATAAACGATTGTGCGGGGATCCCTGTTAAAAACTCTTATGATTCATTTGCTGCTGCGGCTGGGGGGAAGGAGAATCTCCCGTTCACAAAGAGGGATCTAAAAAATTGTACACAAAAGGCAAGGAATAGGCGCATGGCGAAAGGTGATCACGCGTTCTGCACGACTATTTCAAGAGGAGGACCAAATGTGACCCATCATTTATCTACGAAATGCAAGTAGATGCGGATGATGAAATTGTGACTGTATTTTTTTGCGGATGGCAGATTGCGGTTTGATTATGAGTCCTTCGGTGATGCAATAAGTTTTGACACGACCTACAGGACAAACCAAGGCTCCAGACCTTTAGGTACATGTCATTGGTAGTTGATTACGGGTATTTACAATTTTCATACCACTTGCTTGTGTAATGGTATTGGTACCTATCATTGGTAGTGAACTAATGGTACTTCTGTTGCTCATTCCAATTAATGCATGATTATTTGCTGGTTTCAACAATCATAGAGAGTTTTGTATATTTGGAGCGGGGTTGATGTACGACGAAACTGCTGCCTCTTTTTCATGGCTATTCTGTAGTTTTCTTCGATGCATGTCAGGCAAACAACCAGAATCGATCTTCACAGACCAAGAAAAAGCTATAGCCATAGGAATGAAAGAGGTGTTTGATGGATCATTCCACGCACTTTGCACCTGGCATATACACCATAATGGGATGACTAATCTTGGGCCCCAACTTTATAACACCGACTTGAAGAATGAGATTCATTGTCTCATGTACAGCGTTGACACCGAGGAGGAATTCGATCATGTGTGGAACCGGATGATTGATAATTATTTTCCTGGGAAAGGCCCTAACGAACACTGTTGGCTCGCAAAGCTATTTAAACACGGGTAAGAAACCTGTTATGTGCATAATGGTACTTCACTAGTGGTAGCGACGCGCATATGTTTTTGTACTAGTAGTAGACAGTGGTACAAATCCACTGTTAGCGCATACCAATTCCTGTTTAAGTGTTGCTCTGTAGTGTTACGTATATTGATATTGTTGTATTGATTTCAAATGCTATGCGGGTATAAATGGTCAATACTTGGGATGAGAGAACACAGGACAAACGGCATGAGAAGCTCTCAACTAAGAGAATGTTGCAACAGTACGAACACATTTGAAGTCATCCCATAACTATTCGTAATTTTTTGATCATTTTGACCGTCTGCTGGACAAGAAAAGAGAAAAGGAACAAGAAAGGGAATACCAACTTGTGAATGAAGCACCTCCCGTGCGTTACTCACAACACCTCTTCAGCAAACAGGTTGAAAATATCTACACATACAATGTCCTAAAGCAGTTCAACAATGAGATTGGGATGAGTCTAGGATATTCTATTGATTTGAACTTGGAGATCAATGAAGTTTCCTGAATTGCTTACAACCTGTACTGCTTTGAGGGTCCAAATTTTGGTGAAACAGATGAGAGGATTGTCCACGTCGACATGGAAGAGCGGAAGTTCATATGTAGTTGCCATCATTTTGAGACGTGGGGATGGTTATGCAAACATATTCTGAAAACAATGGACCATCGAGGTTCCAGTGGGCAGAATCGCGAACTTAGGCATATTCGTGAAGAGTACATTTTGAAGAGGTAGACTCGACATGCAAGGGAAGGAGTGGATTTCAAAATAAATGAGTCGGACCCACTTGTGCAAAATTCATTGGGGACTAGGGTGAAGAAATTGACCGGGACTATGAATGTACTAGCTACCAGGCCTGCTGCAATTGAGGAAGTCTATGAGCTATTGACATCCGCTTTGGAGAAGCCCAAACTTGAAGCCGATGACATCGTGAAAAGTAAGTTATCTGAACCTTTGGTATTTGTTCGCAGTCACCAGTACTTGTACTACTAGTATATTTGATTTTCAGTTAATTTATTGATGACTCGATATTTGCACATGTTTTCCCCTTTGTTTCTTGATTGTTTGAGCTTCAATTATCGTGTCTTTGGCCTATTTTAATCTAGGTTGTGTTTCTTTGTCACATTTCAGGTCCTAGCACATAAAGTGAAGCATAGACACAAGTTTCAAGTCAATTAGAGATCAATTGGCGATTCGGGAGAATAAACTCGGGCATGACCTGAAGAAGAATGGATTTCTACCTCACTTTATAGACAAAGAATCATGCAAGCTTGTCATCAAAAGAAAGAGGACGAGACTACGAGTGTCTGGGATCAAACGGCGACTAATTCGGAGTCCGGACGAGGGAGAAACGAAGCATTGAATATAGGGGAACAGGTTCGGCAGTAAAAACACGGGCAGACTACCCTAAAACACGGCCGTGTTTTATCTGGCCCCCGCTAGTGTTTTTAATGCCGAGGGCATGTCGTGAGGGCTGCTGGGGGGCAAAACACGGGCGGGAAAAAGTAAAACACGGCCGTGTCCTCGACCGTGTTTTGCCCAGAATCGGATTTTTGAGGCAGATTCAAGCCAAAGGAAAGGGAGAGTTGGGTTTTGGTTCCCAAACACCCAAGGGACGAACCCTAGAGAGAGAGCGACTTGGGAACATTCTTGGAGCTATTTTGGAGGATTTCTTCACCATTGGAGCTCGGGAATCAAGCTTGGAGATGGAGATTGAAGATCTAGATCAGATTTCTGCAGTCTCTCTCTTCTCTATGGAGTAACTTCCCTTCACTTAGGTTTTGAGGAACCCTAGTTCCATGTGTTAGGATCTTTCTTGTATGAAGTTTTGGATGCTATATTGTTTGATTATAATCGATTGAGGCATGATTTATTGAGTCAATTGAATCATGATCAAATTCTCTTGATTTCTGCTTTAACCTATGATAGATAGAATCTGATTAGGTTAAGAGAGCTTCCTTGATTGATAGTGGTGAATTGGTTGTGCGAGAGTCAATCAATTCACTGCTTTGTACTGTAATTCATTCTAATAGTGGAGATCTGTGTGAATTGCCTTAGCAGTCTATCCCGGTGAAGGCTAGCCGCCTGCCGGGTATTCTGTCTAAGAGGGATAGGTCAGCTTAAGAGATTCCAAGCTAATTTAGGATCTTCCGCAGTTTAATCAACAATAGATTAACCAAAGGTAATTGCAACTTGGACCTAATTGAGGAGCTAGGGGGATCATACCTAAGTGAGTTCCCAACTTGTAATTAGTAGAGTAGTTTAGTAAATCAATCCTTAATCTAGTTTGCTAGATAATGAACTGAACCTGAGTAATAGTAACTCTACAGACCCGTGGATTCGATATTTATTACTTGTGCCACTATAATGCAGTCCCTTTCATTGGTTACACTTGGCCATTGTTAGGCGTTGTGTCGTAGCGTGTCATTTATGTAGTCTAAACATTGATCTAGGATTTGATATGTGCTCCTTATACTCTCTATTTTTTGTAGGAGCACCAAACTGGGCTGAAAAAATGGACGAAGACCCTTTGGCAACTTTGGATCCCATTGATGACCAGACATGGATAGGGACCAAAATGAAGCAGCAGCAGGACAAGAAACGATATAGGAAGAGGCTGATGCCGGCTAGGGAGATAGCAAGTGAGTTAGCCAGGAAACAACTCAACAAGGAACTGAACAAAAGAGGGGGAAAAAAGAAAACCTAAATATTGATTGTAGTTTGGCTATTGAGATGTTTCATTTGTGATTCTGTACACGATACATGGAACATTGTTCGGTTATTTGTACACTTTTGTTTCTGGTACTGGTAACTGTAGTTGTTTCTGTTCCCTACCACTAATATTTACTAGTATATGTACCACTGGTAAGTACCATTGCTGGGCACAGTTAAAAACGATACTTGTACTGCTACCCACTAGAAGAACGACACTTATACTTGTACCCACTAGTGGTTACTGGTACATGCAATAGTTACTGGTACATGTACTACGGTTATGTACCAGTATAAGTGATCGGTACGAGTAATTGTTCCACTAGCTGTAGCTGGAATCGAGTTCTGGTAGCACAGACCACTAGTGATAATTGATCCCTACCACTTTCCATATAAGGTGAAAGAGTCAGAAGGTCGTTTTGCAGTTGTCAATAAGCACATGATGAGAATGTACGTGGGCACCAGGGCGGGCCGGGCACAGGCTAGCATGGCACGAGCACGGGCACGAAATAATTGGGTCAGCCCGACACGAGCATGAATAATTTATGGGCCGTGCCGAGCCTAAACTTCATGGGCACAGGCACTAGCACGGGCACGACACGATATATAAGTGGGTCGTGTTGGGCCTAATATTTTTGAGATTTTATTGAGTATAAGAACGAATATGAAACAAAAATAACATTTATTTGATAGAAAATAAATATAGAAAGAATTATAGGTTCAAATATTACAAAATACAAGTAGAAAATAATTATTTGTTGTTGGTAGAAGTGTCATAAAGATATATACGTAATTACTACCATAATTAAAAATGGACGAAAAATTAAACAAAGCTAAATCATACCCGCTATACTTTCAATTTTCTTGTCCCCTTATTTGTTACTTTTCTCAAACATTCTCGGTTAATACTATCTTTCTCCGTCCAATTTTTCACCTTCTATTTAATTATCTCTTTTGTTTTCTTCCTTTTCATTAGACACGAATACGAGCACAACACGAGCATGAATAGGCACGACACGATTTGAACCATGCTCGGGCCTGGACCGGGCCTAGCAAAGTTAAGAAATAGGCTTTCACAGCACGACACAAAAACTGGCGGGCCATGCCAAGCATGTCACGAAATAAATGGGCCCGAAGCGTGCCCGTGCCGTGTCGGCCCAAGCATGACCCAGCACCCATGTACAGACTACAGATGAGAAAAGTGGCTTAAAAAACAATGCACTTTTCCATGGGAGGGCGTTGGAGTCATTGTTTAATTAGAAAAACAAGAGAACTACTTTTGTACCAGAAAACCATATTAAGTTCTTCACCACCACATGGAAGTTCACATAAAAAAATGAAATATAACTAAAAGCCAGCACCTACTAAAACTTTGTTCATACTCCTTCTCGTACATAAACCAATACCATACTCCTGGAAATGTGGAAAACTACTGTTGGGTTTTCTGAGTATATCCATGGAGTAAACCCTCCCTCATTTGACAAGCTTTACCCATCACCTCATCAAGCTTCAGATTACTTGGGTCATCGATTAAATTTTTAACCAACTGTGCAGACTTGTTCGTCAGATAACTTGTTTGGCGCCATTCTTTCTTCCATTGACCGAGAAGTTTCCCTTCCCAAAACTCGCAGAAGTTGAGGCAACCGATCCCCCCATGTGTGTCTTCATAGCTGTTTATGCTTGTAATCGGACGCCAATGGAATTCTTCCCAGTTGTATCTCAGATTCAACTTTGGTTCCATGTCGTGAGTTGGAAACTTGACGACCTCCTCGCCAAGTCTTCGTAAGAATGGTGTAAATTTGTCACTGTTGCATTCGAAGAACTCAAACTTCTTGTCTTTGAGGTTGACACAGTACAACACCAACTTATACTCGGAATTGTACGACACGAACCACTGCAACCAAACAACAAGGTTAGAGTGAATTTGTAAGGCAGTAACAAGTGCAAAAAACAAAAAAAAAACAAGCGCAAAACAAGGAAGACAGTATTCTTGAGACGTCTTAATTCTATGTTAATTACAAATTTACAATCATGGAGTATCTTCCCATGCAGCCACTGGCTCTCCTCAATCATATTACACGTCTTCCCCACCCAATCATTCGGTGTGTTAATCGGAGCCTTCCACTCAATCATAGTCGCGATGTGTCGCTGAAATTTAGGTTAAAAAATGGACAGTCAAGAGGATCAGTGGTACTTATGGCCCAGTAACGAAGTTGTACTAGTTTTAAAAATGGCTGGTATCACTTTTAAAACTATCACTTATAAATTACCGGTACCACTTTTAAAAATAGAAACCATAAATGAGAGTGGGAGGAAATGGCATCATTCTTACTGCATGCCCGGTGTTGTAAACCCATCGTGTGGTTGTACCAGTTAAGCCCGTCTTCCTATTGAGATAATCGGCATAACATTAAACAAAATTTCTTCCTGCTGACATCGCATCCATCCTGCTCAATGTATACTTGCTGCCGGCAACGGTGCTTAGCACTTCATTGTCATCCCTAAAAAGAAATTAAGAATCAAAATATGTACACGTGAGTAACAATTAAGCAAATGTAGAAATCATTTCAAATGTGTGCCCGTCTAAGAAAATGATCCATACATATCGCCATCTTTCATGCACGCGTACTCAAACCTTAACTGTCCTTCTGATATTGGGTCTACAATGTGTGCACTCTCACTTGCAGCAGAGGACTGACCAGTTAGTGACCCACCAGCCGCTATAGTCAGCTTTGGGAAAAGTGAAGTGCCATCAAATGCACGGTAGGGAGACAACATCGACTGACTAGGTTGTCTCTTGGCGCGGAGTTGGTAGACTTTGGTTTGGTGTAATGGCTCCTGGAAATCATCGTCACCATCGTCCTTCCCTATGGCCTGTGTTCCCGCCTCAATGTCTGGTTTGATGTTTGCCAAAGACTCAGCTATTGTCACAGATGGGTCCATTTCAGTCTCTTTTTTGTCTTGCTCCCCAATTTGATAAGTTTCTACAAAAAAAAAATTAATAGGGCGGTCGTAAGCCGGGAAAAAATAGTTTTCGCTACTGGTACCTTGAGCTCAATTTACTGGTACCAAGTTCGCGTCCCTGGTACCACCATTCGTTCCTCTCCACATGTACAAATCAGAAGCTACAGGCAGTCACTAAAGGGCATATTTGGTAACAACAAATAAGTACAGCTGTAAATTGTTTACCTCCTTGAGGTTGAACACCGTCCCCACCAGTGGTACACTTCACCCTCGCTTCACTTAAGTTACCGCTATCTAAATTACAGGAACATACAGATAATCGTCAACAAAAAGAATATAAAACCCAACCCATTTTGTATGCGGAAAATCTAACATAACCTCACCTCAAGATAAAATAGCATCGTTCACTTCAGTAGGTCGGGTGTATTTTCCAGTGTTCCCAACTCCAAGATTAACAGGGTCTACAAAATAAGCAATGTTAGTTCTTCATGTAATTGTGCGTAGTAGTAGTACTTGTACCGGTTCCCATACGAGTACCAGTGTCTACACCACCAAGAATTAGCTCGTAGAAAAACATCATTAGTGGTACCAGTTACTATACTGGTGGCATCGAATTCATCATCATGGTTAGATGGTTCGTGTCCTCTATCATTGTCAGCCACCTCTTCCCCAGTATCAGTACCTACACCCTATGCACCATTGTCCCCGTATGCACTTCCATCTTTAGTGTCCTCAACTTCCTATATATTCGTCATCCCCATCCTCACCGTCATCTTCCTCCTCGTCATCATCGGGTTCTTCATCTTCAGCACCATCGTTTTCCTCCACACCTTCAATTTCCTCCTCGTCATCCCCATCCTCACCTTCCCCACTATCAACTGCTATAGCACTAGCTCGTAGACCTTCTTCACCATCGTTCTTGTCCCTTGACATCATGTCCTCAACCTCTACAACATCATCATTATCTGCATCATTGCCCCCTTCATGGGCCTCCGCAAAATGGATTTCATTAATGCGACCATCGCACTCCGCTATTCTACCAGCGATAACAGATGCCATATCTAGAAATCCCTTTCTAAATGGAGTTACCTGTAACAAAATATACATTTCCAAAGTATAAGTATTTAGAAGTTGCAATGGTATTGACAAAATAAGTGTTCTACCACTGTTAATTACTGGTACACGTTCCCATTAGTGGTAATGGTACTTGTACCACTAGTGGCTACTGGTACATGTACCACTACTAATTAGTGGTACATCCATTACTACTGGTACTCGTTCTTATACCACAATAATTTTATAGTTTTCTAATATAAAAAAAAAACAAAACAAATTGGGTAGGGTGTTGTAGGAAATACCTCTAACAGCCCCATGGGAGCAATGTCGATAGAAACAGCAACAGAAGCGGTGTTGTGCATGGGATCACTTGAAGTAGCTACATATTTGGCAGTTGTTTCCCTCTTTGCAGCCTTTTCCTGCTTCGGATGAATTGCTTTGGGACGGTTCAGTGTAGGCGTAGGAGGGAGAGGAATGAATGGAACAGCAGCAAACATCTTATACTTCCGCAACAATGTTTTGCTTCGTATCTTACAGGCAGAGGTGTTCCATAATTTGCATGAGGGGATATCGGTGGGGAGCTCTAAGTTGTCTATAGTCCTATCAAGGAACCACACCAACAGCAGGTGCAGATCGCCATTAGTGTAGCTCCTGTTCTTATTAAGAATGAAGGCCGACCTCATGCAATCCCACAAATAATAGCACCAGTCGTACTCAGCAAATTGTGAGAAGTCATCATACTTCAAAAACTCTAACACCAACGAATAACCAACGTTTGCTGTGCTGGGAGTGAATAAGTAACCAAAGGCAGTGGGTACAAAAAGCAGGATCCACAACTTTTCATCCTCCACCGTACCAAGTTTATCCTCAACTCCAAATCTTTTTCGAATTTGCTGGTTCATCATCCTTGCCGTGTAGGGAATCTCGCAGCTCCTTCATTTGCCGTGGATCAATCTCAGGAACAATCTTTGGACCACGTGGAAGCCCATATACCCTCTGTACATAATCCATAGTGAAATTCAGCTGCCCCCATCCTCCATTGCTATGGACATTGAATCCACGTCAAAAACTCTAGTCATCCACCCCAGCAATGTGATATCAAATCGCTTCATCTTCATTGAGCAGACATCCAAAACCCAACTTCTTCAGAATAGCCTCCAGCGCCCGTGTAATACTACTGTCCAGTATCTCAATGACGGAATTCAGGCAGCACTTCTTCCCGACCCCGCTTGCACTTGTTCCACCTTTCTGTTTTTTCTTCTTCGTCTTCTCGCAAGGACTCTTCGTTTCCCCATCCCGTTGTCGTTTCTTACTTCGACCCGAACCCGATTTAGATGACTCCCCTTCACGGATCACAACCTGCCGAGAGTCGTACGTAACGGGTTGTTTTCCTCTATGGTCTCCTTCTACCAGTAGGTCTTTTGTCGTCGACACGACGCATGAAGTCTTTGTTCTCGCCATTCCTGGTACCAAAATAACCAACCTACAATTGTTAGACATATTGATTAAACATTACAATACCAACTAGATGAATCATTCAAACGAGGTACCAGATATAGTGGTACTTTTACATGTACAACTAGAATTACTAGTACCAGAATCACATGCTGTACTGGTACATGTACGACTACTGTGATTGGTACCACTACCACTAGAGTTTGTACCAATACCACTACCACAGTGATACCAATTTAAAGTACCACGGCATTATACATGCAACAAACAAGGAAAACAAGAAATACTGCATTATCCGAACCCAACGTGCCAGTCGGATAATGAAAACTTGTACATACTAAAACCTCACCTTTCACTTGATCCTGTTCTGTTTTCAACCGCCGTATTAGAGCATGACGACCAGTTGAACCCAGTCAATGCAAACTCAACCGAGCAGAATTTCAAATGAATAGAATCCGAAATAAAGGAGTAGAGGAAATAGAGCTGAGCGGATTTACCTACACTCTCAACGAACCAGCCTTCGAAACCAACAGAGACAGTACGTGAGATGGATGCAGGGAAAAGGAAACCGCCAACAATGGTATCTGCGGAGACAAACAGTATTTGCGGCGGAGACAAACGGTATCTATGGCGGAGGCAAGGGGTTTTTTTCTTCTTCTTCTTAGGGTTTTTGGTAGCAGCCAGAGGAAAGGGAAGAGGGATGATGGTAAGCGATTGGTATCTGCGGCAGAGAGGCAAGGGGTTTTTTCTTCTTTTTCTTAGGGATTTTGGTAGCAGACGCAGGAACGGGAAGAGGGATGATGGTAGGAGAACGATTTTTGAGCGGGGAAAGTGGCTAATTTGCCTCCGGAAAACCTTCCCCTCTCAAACCCAACGATCGCATGTCATCACACATGGAGTGCGGAGTGAGTGGATCCAGTGCGGCTCATCTCCATTTTGCCCCTGATGAATATCGGCCGCCAGATCAAGAGAAGGGGGGATTTAGGGCTGTAAATGGGGAAGCAAAAATCCCCAGAAGAAATTCGTTTTTGTTGTCATTCAAGTGAGAGAAATTCAGTGAGAAAAATTGATCCTTGAGTTAAAATCTCTAGCTTCTCCTCCTCTCTCTTTGCCTCGATCATCTTCTGGCAATCCAACTTCTGTCATTTTAGAGAAGCAACAAAATTCATAAAATTGACAAAAATGTATCTATCATAGCCGCACGATCCTTTCATCCTTAGATCGATGATATTTTCATTAGATTACTAATGGTTTCATTTTTTTTTTTTTTTGCATTGAGGGAGGCGCAAGGCAAAAAAAAGAAAAGTACAAAGACTAAGAGGAGCTGGAAGGGGTCGAGTCCACCACTCTTCTAGAGAAGGCGATGCCTCACTGATCGTCCAGAAGAAGGGTCTGCAGCTAACTCGGCGGTGCTTCTAGTTCATACATGTTGTAAGGATAGGCAAGACTGTGCTTAGAGAGCTAGTCCGTGACTCTATTCCCTTCACGGTAAGTATGTACTAGATTCACCACCCAATCTGGTGCAATCTTGCGCCGAATAGCCGTTAAAAGAGCAGCATAGGGATGGAGAGGGTCTGTCCTGTTGTTCACAAGTTAGATGGCCAATTGAGAGTTAGTTTCCAAGTTCAAAGCTCGACATCCTGTATTCCAAGATAATCTGAGAACTTGATAGATAGCCCAGAGCTCCGCCATAGTAGCAGAACAAGAACCCAAGCTTGAGACAAAACCGCGCACCCACTCTTTGTTGTCATCTCGTAGCGCCCCCTGCACTAGCAGCATCGTGGCTCGGGTCCGCAACACCATCTACATTCATCTTCTGCCATCCTGCTGGTGGCACCTTCCAACCAACTTGAGCATCAATGCGGTTGGGAAGGAGATTGTTCCGTCCAGCAATCGAGCTTGGGGAGTTCCAGGCTTGGTACCACATCTCGGCTTTGATCATTATAGCTTGAGTGAGGGGTGGTGCCGACAATGTCTTGCTTTCCCCATGGAACCCCCTTTATTTCTATTCTTCCAGATGCACCACAGCGCAATGCAAAAGAAAGCATTCCAGGGCAGCCTTGTGGGAGAAAGCTCCACGCAAGTAACATTATTCTTAAAACACAAGTCCCAGTTGCAGCCGTAGAACTCTGCTTGAGACTCTCCTCTGATTGTGCGGCTCCAAAAGTAAGCTGCTGGCGGGCATTCTCTAAAGATGTGGCTGATACTTTCTGTATGCGTATCACATCTATAGCATGAAGCATCATGAGTCAAGTGTCGCCTCTCCCTTTATTCATTAGAGCTTACCTTCCCTTGCGCAATCAACCAGGTGAAACATCTCACACGTTCTATCATCGGCAACCTCCATATCGTCTTCCAAAGTTGTTGATTTACGTCGAAAGAAGAGGTTAGCTGCATCTGGTAGGCACTATTGGTTGAAAACCTCCCATCCAAAGTCACCTGCCAGAACAGGGTGTCTTCCACCGGCGTCAAGTGGTCAACAGCGTGTGAGGTAATCTACCTTTGAATCTCCAGTGGAAGAATGTTTTTGAACTTTGCAGTCTTCCAGTTTCCTTCCTCATCAACAAAATCTGCCACTATGATCCTAGCTGCCAGAGAGAGGTGTTGAACTTTGCATAAGATAAATAGGGATGGATTCCGAAATGGACTTAACCACTATGATCCTAGCTGCCAGAGAGAAGTGTTTAGTCTTCCAAGGGGCAAGTTTCCTCTAAATCCGGAGCATGAGGTCCTGATATCTAGTTTTAGTCACCTTGCCATGGATGGCCATCACGCCCAGGTAGCGCCCAATGTCGACCGTGAGGGGAATCTCTGCTCGATGTGCCAGTCTCCTCGCCACCCTTCTATCATTGTTAGCCGAGACAAAGATAGCTGATTTTCTATAATTAACTCGCTGGCCGGAGCTCCCACAAAACTCATCCAGACATTGCTTGATGATCCGAACCTGAGCACCTTCTTCTTCTGTAAAAAGGATAAGATCATCTGCAAAGAAAAGATGAGATAGCATAGGACCTCCCTTAGACAACCTCAATGGTCACTACAAAAAAAGAAAGTCATTACCGACGACACGATTTTCGTCATAATTGATAAAATTTCGTCGGAAATATCTTTTACGACGACATTTCGTCGCCAAATGTCCTCAGTAATTGTCCCGTCGCTAATAAAAATATTATTGACAAGTCGTCAAATTTACCATATTATTGACGACATGAATACGTTAATAATAAAATAAATGACGTCACAAAAGAAATCACTCATGACGGATGAATTTGACGAAGTTTTTTTTTACGACAGCTTAATTTATTTGTGGCGCATTATGTTTGTAGGTAAAGCATTTTTCTGACGAGACGTCATAAATACTATTTATACTAACGTCCATAATTCATCGAAAATAACTATTTGTGACCAGAATTTGAGGCCGAACTTTTTTTTTTTATACGGTGTACATACATTTCTGAGGATGTGTATGCGTCAGTAATATATTATTACCGACGCTTAGTCAAAAATATAAATTTTACTGATGTCGACAAATTGTCGTTAAAACTATGTTTTTTCTGATGTGTCGTCGGAAGAATTATTATTTCCGAGGACAACTATTCACCGCAAATAAAATCTTTTCCAACGTGTCGTTGGATAAATTTTTATTTACGATGAAAACTATTCATCATAGAATTAATCTTTTCCGACGTATCGTTGGATAAATTTTTATTTACGATGACACCTATTCATCATTAAAAAAATCTTTTCCCGCTTGTTGTTGGTTATAGTTATATTACTGAGGACATATGTTTATCGTCCGAAAAAATCTTTTCCAACGTGTCATTGGAAAAATAATATTTACTGAGGACAGCTAATTATCACCAAAAATTATCTTTTCCAACATGTCGTCGAAGAAACTACATTTAATAATGACGCTTAATTATTGTCAATTGTGCAATTACATCTATTAACGACGGCGACATTTGTTGCTAATTGCTTGATCAAATTTCATTTGTGACGCCATTATACTTCTAGTGAAGACAACACAAACAAATCATCCAAACAAAGTTATGCATATTCCAAAATTAACTTTCAAACTGTCTAACAAGTAGTCATCAGATACGACCAAACATCCAAACTTCAAAAGACAAAATATCCTTCGAAAATGACACAAAATATCCCAAAGTCCAGCGATACTTAGAATCCTACGATAGTATTAAAAAGAAATTCATGCATCAGCAGTAGTCTCCTCGGCAGTCTCCTCATCGGACTCGTCGTTGGCCACATCGTTACCGTGAGTTTCCCCAACTCGACCTTGTTCCCCATTTGCTTCACTGTTTAGATCCTACATAGAATATAACAAATAAATTAGCCATAGCTTCGAAAGTTATGTAATGAGTAAGAAATAAAACATGGCATCAAAATACATACCATGTCGAATGACTCGGGCAGCCGCACTCCAAGTCTCTGCAAGACAGATTCAACAATGTGAGGGACTGCATTCCTCACATCTACGATCTCATCCTCCAACTTCTTCATTTTCTCATCATTTTTTTCCCTTTCTTTGGTTCGATCCTCCTAACAACGCTTGCTGCAACCCTGACTACCTTGACTCGATGTGGGACCGAAGACATCAACCGAGCTCACCCCATGGCCCATCCCTATAACACGCTTTGGGCGTTGTGGTCCGATCACTTCTTGATAGATGGCAAATTTGTTTGGTTCTTCCCCTTGGGATACCTTTTCAGCCTCTGCTTGTATCGTTCCATCCTAATCATGGAGTAAACAACATCAATATCAATATAAAAACAACAAAAACGAGTACAAATTAAACAGCAGCCTAATACTCTGTAAACAACATCAATATCAATAAAAAAAGACAACAAAACCGAGTACAAACAACAGCCTAATACTCTGTAAACATTATTGAACTTACATGCAGGGTTTTTTCTTTTGACGAAACCCAGTTCTTGTCCTTCTTCACATGGAAACGTCTAAACATTTCGATCGGATCAGGTTCTTTTCCAGTTTTTTTTTATCTACCAATCAATTAAAAATAAAAATTGCATTCACATGTAAAATGAGTACACTTGTAGTCTAACATAAACATTAGCAATAGTGCAACAACTTACTTCTTCATGTCTGTACTTGGCCAACAGTGCTGAACCGCCAGTGGCTGCAAGCTCACTCTTCTCCCGATTCCCTATATTCTTCACTCATTTTATTGAATTCGAAACAAAAAACAATCAGTTCACCATTGAAAACAGATTAGGATGAAAGACAAACACCAAAGCATACACCCACTTAACTTACCACCCAATTCGGGTTAGTCCATTTCTGAAGCATCTCCCTCCAAATTGATGGACTAATTTGCGGTGGTGGATGGTTCATTCTCTGATTCAGATCCTTATACTTCTTAAAAATCTGGTCTCGGAGACCATACATCCACCGGGGAAAGTTTCTCTTCACGTGGTCTCTGACCATATCGTTGAAAGTCTCTTTTGACCCAGTGTAAGTGAATCATGAGTCCTTGAAACGAGCTATCACAGTCTCGAGTTCTGATGCAGGATACTCTGAGAAAGTAATCCAAGGCCCATTGATGCTCCTTTTGAAGATAGCTGAAATTTCACGGGCTGCTTGAGTGGTAATTATCCTGCACAGTTTATTTATAAGTATCAAACTAAGTAAACTGAGTACAGGTACGGGTTATCGTGAAAGATTTGAGACACTGAGTGCAAAAAGTTCCAGGGACATGTTGTGCAAAATATTCCAAGGAACATTATTACATACCTGTTATCGTGAAATTCCAGGGACAGGTTGTGTCCAGGCTTTACACCCTTTCCTGGTCCTCTTCCTTTTCTTTTTTTGGTCGTCCCTATCACAAGGTCAGAACTTATAGTCAACTACAATGCAAAGACAGAAGTAAGCCATACGAAATAAAAAAAACCACACAATGAAACTAACCATTCGAACTTCCACCCTCTGATGACAGGTCCGCAGCTGAATGTAGAGCAGTCGAATCAACATGCTCTTTTTCTCCTTCCAATTCAGTAACATGGGACCTTTTCTCCATTCTCGGAGTTTCAGTGATAGGAACAAGCGTATTGGTGTTCCTGTCACCTTGTCCTTCTTCCTGATTCTCTGAAACAAGAGGCGGAGAGGGAGAGTTTCTCTGCACAGGTGAACGAGTGCAGATTCTTCCCTCTGGCTTTGAGAACGGAGGCGTTTCTTTTGCTTTGCCATCTAGTGAGAAGCAGAATTCGTTAGAGGGAGGAGAGTAATGGCAGAGAAGAGGGAATGGCAGATGAAGAAGAATATGGCTTTTGGGTTCCTTTATTTGGCTCTGCCTACTGAAGCGTGTTTATGGATACTAGGGATTATTAATGAAGCGTGTTTTGTGTAGTTAATGTGTTGTGGTGGGAAACAAGGAAAAACATTCCGCCTTTTTTTTAGGCTAACGAAGAGGCAGAGCATGTTTATAGTTCTTTACCTTTTCTAAGGAAATCTCGTTCCAGAGATCCCTCTCTGTCGTTTTACTCATTAAACGCATTAATTCGTTTATTGCAATTAACGTTTAATTACATGAAATTGACAAATTAGGGGGGATTGAACAGAACTAATTACATGAATGAACAATGAACCAAATTGCAAAGAAAACGAACCAAAAACAGACCCCATGGATGAACAAGAATTGCACCATGGATGAACAACCCACATTCATTGACCAAATCAAAGTAAAATCCACTGAACTAACTTAGAACAGACCCCATTGTGCAAAGAACGAACTAATTACCTGGAATTCCGATTCAGTCCCAATCTCAGAGAGTTCTAAGATGCTTTCTGGGTGCATGCATGTACGATTTACACCTGCAATTGAGGAAATCAAACCGCAGCATTCAAATCCACATCTATGCATATAAATATATTTGCTTGTACACATCCAATCGAAAGACAAAAGCAAACAAACCTATATTCTGTCGACTAAGAAAGGCGAAGGAACCCAAATTCCGGCGAATAAAGATCGCCTCTCTTCCCTCATTCATCTCTCTCGATTCGCAATCCGCCGAGAAACCCAGACTCATTCATCTCTCTCGATCAGAGCAATCGACGGCAGCTGTGACGTCGCCTTCGCGCACCCCAGTTCACCAATCGCCGCAGGAACTGGAAATAACGTCGTCGTATCCTCTGCGCCCCCCAATCTTCCATCATCGACAGACTTGAAGTCCCCACAATCCTCTTTCGCATTCGCATACTCCAATATTCAAGACGAAGACAACAAAATACAGTGTCCTTGCGTGGACTGTCGAAATGTTATAAGAAGGGAAAAACGAGAAGTTGAGCTACATCTATTACGACGAGAAATGTCACGTGATCACACTAAATGGATTTACCATGGAGAGAAATCAGATGATGATTATTCTGAAGAGGAGGATGCAGAGGATGCGGTAGACGATGGTAATGAGATGGATGTAGATGACATACCGGGGTTAATGAATGATTTGAGACCGCATTTGGATCCTGACCCCGAGAATCCCAATGTAGAGGCAGAGCAGTTTTTCAAACTGGTCAGAGATTCTCAGACGCCATTGTATGAAGGTTGTGATGAAAATTTATCCAGTCTGTCATGCCTAGTGAAGATGATGAATTTGAAGTGGTTCAATTCTTGGAGTAATACCTCTTTTACTCAATTATTGAAGTTTCTTCGATCTACTTTCCCTATGGCACAGTCTACAATGCCGAAGAATTACTATCAAGCAAAAAAGATGTTGAGTGGTCTTGGGCTAAATTATGAAGAAATAGATGCATGTGAAAATGACTGTGTCAGAGATGGCAAATTAAGGCACCCTGCTGACACTGCAGCTTGGAGAGTTTTGGACCAGTATGATGCAACTTTTGGTTCCGACCCTCGCAACATCCGATTGGGATTAGCAACGGATGGCTTCAATCCATTTGGCAACATGAATAACAAGCATAGTACATGGCCGGTAATTCTGTTCCCGTATAATCTCCCACCATGGTTATGCATGAAGAGTCCATATCTATTATTGACATTACTCATTCCTGGTCCGAAAAGTCCAGGAAACAATATTGATGTCTACCTGCGACCACTATTGATGATCTAAAGTCATCGTGGAGTGAGGGAATAACGACTTGTGATGCATTCAAGCAAGTGAATTTCGACATGAAAGCTGCATTGTTGTGGACTATCAATGATTTTCCTGCATATGGTCTCCTTTCTGGTTGGAGTACAAAAGGAAAATTGTCATGCCCTTCCTACGCAGGGAACACCTCACATTTGAGGTTGAATAAAGGATGCAAGGAATGTTACATGGACATATGTTCCAAGGATTGAGCTTGGCAAATTTTCCAAGGAGCTAAACGTGGAAGATTTGAATTACTTGGAGTCTCAAATTGCCATAGTCCTATGTAAGTTGGAACGTATTTTTCCTCCTACCTTATTCGATATAATGATCCACCTGCCCATCCATCTGCCTTGGGAGGCCAAAGTTGTTAGTCCAGTTCAGTATCGATGGATGTATCCTATTGAAAGGTATGCTACATATATAACTATTAACTACACTAAAATTATTATATATACTGACATTTTGGAAACTTTGTGTAGTTAATTTGAAAATTTCTAAACAATTTAGGTATTTGAAGAAGTTAAAAGGTTACGTTCGTAACAAGGCACGTCCAGAGTGATCAATCACCGAAGCTTATATTGTTGATGAATGTGTCACATTTTGCTCGCAATATTTGACCGAAATGGATACTATATTTGATCGGCCAGAGAGAAATGTAGATAAATCTTCATCGTCGTCGCAGCCATCTCATGACTTATCAGTTGTTCCGGGTGTCAGTCGTGTCATTGGTGTGAAGGACGACATGAGAGACTTCAATACTGATTTGTGGAAGGCGGCAGCTTCTTATGTCCTACAAAACTGTGATGAAGTGCAAGATTTTATAAGGTACATATACATATATACCAATACTTATTTATTTATTGTATACTAGAGTATAATTTATTTTAATTATATTAATTGCAGAACTCACAAGGAACAACTAAGCAATCGAGGTGTTTGTATGGTTGAAGCAGTGCATAAGCAAGAATTTGCTATGTGGTTCTCATTAGAGGTACATACATGTCATATATAATAAAGAATTTTCATATTTAAAAATTATCGCAAGCTAATTTTAAGTTTATCCTTGCAATTATTTGCAGATTACACGAATGCACAATGATAAAGTGCCAAGTTTGAATCCTTCTTTGTTATCCTTAGCTCGAGAGCCAGACAAACGAGTCCTGCACTACTCAGGATATTGTATCACTGGATTCAGATTTCACACTCGTTCTCGCGAGTTAACCAAAAGAAGTCAAAACAGTGGTGTGATGGTGAGAGGGGCGAACGATGGTGGAATTCATTACTATGGCGTTCTCACCGATATCATCGAGCTTTGTTATAAGGAAGGGCTTCGTGTTGTATTATTTCAGTGTGAGTGGTATGACACCGCTCGCGAAGGGGTTGGTTACAGGAAAGATGGACATGGCACTATTACCATCAACACAACGCGAAGGCTTAGAACAGATGAGCCATTTGTTCTGGCTAGTCAAGCAATTCAAGTTTATTATGTGCAATCTTTAAGAGATCCAAATTGGGAAATTTTGGTTGAAACGCGACCAAGAAATTTGTTCGCGATGCCATCTAATACGGAAGGAGAAGGAGAATGAGAAGGAGCATTAGATGAAGCCTATCAAGAAGACAATATTTTAATGGGCTAATACCACTACAACACCCGAACTATGAACAAAATGCCACTTGTGTCCTATTCTTTTTAATATTCCATTTGTATCCCATCGTATGATTCTTTGGTGCCATTTGTATCCTGACAATTTCGTTGGCCGTTAAAGATAACGGTTGACTGGACGGCAGTCAAAGCAATATTGACTTTTGTTGATGTGGCAAAAACGTGGCATCCATGTAGACGCCACATCATTGACATGTCATTATTCAATAAAAAATTAAATTAAATTACAATAAAAGCTAAAACATTAGAAAACAAATATAAAAAATAATTAATGGTCTTTGCTTCGCCGCTCCGCCCTCCCCTCTGCGATTCACCCTCTCTTCTGCTGTCGTCGAAGATCCCAAAAGCTTCTTCTACTAAGTCGTTGGAGACGGCAGGTGCCCCAATGCTGCAAAATCTTCCTTCTTCTCCTTCCTCGACACTGAAGTTTTAGAGCGGCGATTGATGGCGGGGAAAACGATGTGTCTGACGATAGATCTAAGGAGGTGCGGCGGCTATGGCGCCGCGTGACACTAGAGAGGCTGATGGCGACGATGGGCTCGGCGGCGAACTGGAGTGCCCGCGTTACCATCTCGGTCTCTGCCTCCATACTTCCTGCTCGTTTGTAGATCTCCATCCGGCATGGTCAAAGAACTTAGTCAAAGCCGATTGCTTCCCCTGACCGATTTCTTGTCTGACCTAGCTTCTTTGATTCCCCACTTAGGTTGTTGGTACCGCTTTCTTGTTTGACCTAGCTTCCTTGAAGGAATCCGGGACGGAATTCTGCGGCGGCAGATGGGCGTTAGCGGAGTGGGTGAGATGGATGGAGGTGAAGAGTCAAATTTTCAATTGGGGGTTTCCAATTGGAATTCACTGGGTGAGTTTTGGTGATAGGATTAACATGGGGTAGGTTGTAGGGGAGGCAGACAAGTCTAGACTCTAGCCGGAGAAGAAGGGTGGCCTCTCCTCTTGACGGCCACTGAATCTATGGGGGGACGATTGATAGGAGAAGGAGACGGGAAAGCATGAAAGATGGGAAATGAGAGTAATTTCACATTTTTTTATTTTTTATTTTTTGTTATTTTTTATATTTTATTTTATCTGGAATAAAAATCGGAATTAAAAATTCCATGTCAGATGCCATGTAGATGCTGACTGGACTTTCTGTTAAAAATTAACGGTCAACATCGGTCAACACTAATAGAATAATAGTTTAGGATACAAATGGAATATTGAAAAAAATATGACACAAGTGGCATTTTGTTTATAGTTCGGGTGTTGTAGTGGTATTAGCCCTATTTTAATTGATGATCCGAGGGTACTCCAAACCGAGGGAGATGATCTCTTAAGCTGGACTAGAGCAGGGTTCGAAGATTGAGTATGACTAATTTGTAGATCGAAATATAAATTATATAATTTCCATTATATTTTTCATAGAACAGTGCTTACTATGTGTTTTTTTATATATTGATTCAATAATCATTTCTAAAACATGTCATTCTTGTGTATGGCGTACAAAATGTATTTGTGCTTACCATTTACTGCTGACGACATTTTATGGCGTAAAAAATATTATTTTTTCCTGACCAAACTGTGGTCACGAAAATTTTCCTGACCAAATAGTACTGACAAAAGGCTTATTGCGTCAAAATTGTGTTTTACGATATCAGAAAAGTGGTTTTCCTGACTAAATAGTATTGACGAAAATGTACTGTTGTCAAAAAAGAATTTTTTCCTGACCTATTAGTATTGACGAACTTTTATGATATCAGAAAATGTGTTTTACTGACCAAAATTATTGACGTAATTTTTATATTATTAGAAAAGTTGTTTTCCTTACCAAATATTATTGAAATTTTACTGTTGTCAAAAAAGAATTTTTTTCTGACTAATAATTATATTTTCTGACGACATCTTTTTTTTTTGTTAGTAATAATGATTATTTCTAACGCTTAATATGAAGTCGTCAAAAATAAGCCCCGTGAAAAATTAAAAGTGGGGCAAAAAATACTATTTTTGACAAAAAACCACATCTTTCAGTAATAATTTCATAATTACAGACGAAAATTGTTTTTCGTCGGAATTATTAATTTTTTTTTACGCATTTTTTTAGTCGTCAGTAAGATTTCGTCACAAATGCCTGCCTTTTTTGTAGTGGGTTTCCACAGCTTGTCATGGATAGTCTGGTCAATCCTGTGAGAGAGTCTCTCCATGCATAACACAAATAGATAAGGTTAGATAGGATCTCCCTGGCGGACTCCTCTGGTAGGAGTTATTGGAGCTGAGAGCTCTCCATTCAACAACAACCGCATCATGTTATTTTCAAGCTTCCTTGGGAATATCATCAGAGTACTCTTGGTTATCCTGACTATATAAAAGAGAAAAAATTTAAAAACCATCATGTTATTTTCAAGCTTCCTTGGGATCATATCACTACGGCCCATTCACCGTTGTTGGCTTTAAGGCATTCAATCTTATTCCTCCTTCTGTGGATATTAGCTTGTTGATGGAAATAGGCCGTTTTACGCTCCTCAAACTTCACCCATTGCTCCCTGCCTCGCTGAAACCAGACAATCTCACCTGCTCTAAAACTCTATCCAACTCATTTTCAAGCTTCTCCTGCAGTTTGAAGAGCCCCGGAGAGAAGTTATCCATTATCCTTGCTTGGATCCTAACACGCTAAAACACAACACCAAACTGTGACCAAGTGTAATCGTAGAACCGAAATGCAGTATAGTGGAATCAAGTAATAAATGTCAACCCAGGGCCTAGATGTACTGCCTACTCCGTGATTATCTATTATCTAGCGGGAAAGTTTAGTGAAAATGAGTTTAAACTAAAGCTGAAAGAAAGCAGTAAATTGTCTGGTTTCCTGAAGCAAGAGAAGAGTCACTCGGTAATGAGTCCACCTAGCTCCTTAGTTAGGTCCATGTTGTAATTTCCTTGAGTTGATTTACTGTTGATTAAACTGCGGAAGATCCGACAGTAGCTTGGAATCTCTTAAGCTGACCAAGCCCTCTTAGACACAGACTAACCGGCAAACGACTAGTCTTCACCGGGATAGAAAGCTAAGGCAATTAACACAGAACTCCACTACTGGAACCAGATTCCAGTACAAAGTAGTGAATTGACTAACTCTTGTATAATCAATTCATTCCTATCGATTGAAGAAACTCTAACAACCTAATCAGATTCTATCTATCTCAGGTTGTAGCAGAAATCAAACAAGTTGATCAGGATTCAATTGACTCAATAAACACACTTCAATTGATTATAATCAAACAATATATCAATCCAAAAGTCATAACAATCAAGATCCCTAACACATGGAACTAGGGTTCTTCATACCAAGTGAGAGAAAGGTCTACTCCGTAGAGAGAGAAGAAAATAGAAATCAAAACAGTCATACTCATAAAGATGGGAATAATCTGCTTCGGGATGTCAAACTTCACTCCTGGGATGCAATTTGGGCTTCGATGGCGAGAAATCCACTCCAAATAGCTCCTAGGGTTTGTTCTTCGCACTTTCTCTCTCTAGCACTCTATTTTTACTCCAAAAAGTTGAATCCCCTTCCTTTGGCTCGAATCTGCCTCTTTCAGCCCGATTCTGGGCGAAATACGGGCAAGAATACGGTCGTAATTCATCTCTGCCCGTATTTTGCCCAAAACGCACGCTTCTGTTAAGCTGATGAGGCATAGAATAAGGTCGTATTTAGGGAAATACCGGCAGTATTTCATAAATTACGGTCGTAATCATCCTGTGCTGCCCGTATTTTTCACTTCCTCATAAATCTTCAAGGGTTCGGCTCGACATTAAAAATACAGGTTAGACCAACACTAATTACTATCATAATATCGGGCAAGATGGTCTTATTTTGCACTTGACCAATCTCCAGGTTCGGCAGTAAAAATATCGACAGACGTCATCAGAAGCACGGTCGTAATTCTTCAGGTGACAACCGTATTTTGCACCTTGAATCGCCAAACAACCTCCAAATGATACCGAAACTTGCGTCATTGCCTACTTTTACCTGCTAGGACCTGAAATGTGACAAAATAGCACAAATTAGCGTAAAATAGGCCAATGAACTGAAAATTCAAGCTAAAACGGTTAGGAAACTAGAGTGCAAACATGTGAAAATACGACGCTATCAAATCCCCAGAATGCGACTCAGTTCCTCCTCTTCTTTTGAAACACATTCCCAAAAGTAGAGTGATTCCACTAAGTCAGCTTATGTGCCACATCCTGGAGAGCTTCATGAAGCGGAACCTGCGAATCCCAACTGTTAGCCAAAAACGCATTATAGGTTTCATGAGTAAGCCAAGCCCCCTCAAAACGCAAAGGACGAGTAAGAGGGGAGTTAACTCCCTGGTTTCCAATCATAGTCAAAATAGGGTGGTGATCAGAGTGAAGTCGAGGTAGATGAAGGACAGAGGTATTGGGGAAGACAGAATTCCAGGAGGAGTTATAGAGGCTTCTATCGATCCGGCTGGCTTTATCGGAGTTAGGTTGCTCCCCACTTGTCCAGGTGGAATGGGATCCAGAATACCCCAGGTCAATAAGCTCAGCCTGATTAATCCTGTTATTAAAAAGGTTGCATCGGCAGTAGATGAAGGCCGTAGTGATATGATCCCAAATGGCCAACTTTACATGTTTTTATTGCTTGCCAAAGAAACTATCAAGGTTGGAAAGAAAAGAGGCAGAATTTGGTTAAGTGTTGGAACAGATACCCACTTTGGAGGCTTGGTTTGCACAATTGGCTCAATGAAAATTTAAGGTTAATGGCTTGTATTGAAGATGAAGTGTTTATCTACACATTGGTATGCTTGGAAGCTCTAGAAGAAGTCATGAAGGTCATTTACCAAGCTTCTCAAAAATGTATGTCAAAATAGAAAAACTGCCAGAATTTGGCAGAAAACTGATTTGTGAAACCTAATTTGGAGCTCAATTCGAGGAGCATGGATCTGATTTGAGTCCAAAGGCTTCTACAATATGAAACTAGGTATGTTCGTATACCAAGAGAAGGAATTGGATGAAAGATTGGAGATTAGAAAGGCTTCGAACAAAAGGCTCAAAGTTAGTACACGAAGTCACCAAATTCAGCCTTGTAAGAACATAATTGTTTTCCTTATTCGATTAGAATTAGTTTGTTGTTTTCGTATTAATTGTTGTTTTTATTCCTTTTTCGAGTTGTAACCAAAATAGGAGTTTCTTTTGAGGTGTTAGGTTTAATTAGAGTCTATTTAAGTAGAGTCTATCATTGTAATTGTCAGACTTTGTTGAATCGAAAAGAAACCGTTTGGTTTGTTCAAGTTTGCGAAGTTTTTTGGGTTTTGTGGATTCCAAACTTGCTGGACTTGTGTATCGATTGAATAGTCACTTCAATCGTGGTCGAGAAACTACCATTCTATACCAATCGAGCGTTCCCCAGGTGCGAAGTTGTCCTTTGGTTCTGTTTTATCCAAGTGCGTATTAAGAACGCGTTGTTCTTGATTCAAATTCAATCGATCCTTCGATTGAATCGTTTTCTGGGTGAATTTGATAACATACACCCCCAGGGGCGTATTTGTAGCCTAGCCCACATAAACTTTTGCAGGCTCTACCTAGGACTCGCCGCATACACTGCCGTTAGTAACCAAGGAGTCGAAGAGGCTCTGGAGACCTTGACTGTAAGGTGTTGAAAGCACGCCGACTTCAACTCCACCGAGTAGCTGTTCGCATCCCAGCGTGGCTTGTTGGTGGTCCAGATGGGGAGGCTCGATTCTTTTGACTTTAGAGAGTTGGTCCACTACTGGAGCTAGAAACTCCTTCGTTAGTTGTGTCCACCATTTCAAGCTTTAGGTGCTGGGTTGACTCTTTATTGGGCCCTGATGCTGGCGCGGGCTTTAAGTAGGTAATGGGGCCGAGGATCCCCTTACCAACTGTCACTTCCTCTGCGATTTCCTCCCCCATCTTCTCCTTCCCTTTATGTTCCCACCGTAGTCAATTTTCCTTTCTCATTAGTATTTTGTTTCCCCAACTCCATCCGATAGAAAGAAGTTTTATTAGCTCCCCCTATGTTGCCCACTGTATTTTCCATTTCTTTTTGGTTAACCTTCCCTTTTCCATTCTTTCCATAGACGACTTGATCTCCTTAATTATGGTGAGCATTTCCTTTTTCAAAATTCCGATTTCCTCGCCTCGTACGCCGCTTAACCTGCATCCAAGGGCCATCCCTTCTAGGGATGGCAAACCAGATCCGACCCGGTGGATTTTATCTGATCTGAGCTGTCATGGAGCGGATAAAATCCGGCCCGTTTTTGAACAGGGCGGATCTCGACCCGCTCCGCCATTAGAACGGGGTGGATACGAATGCAAACTTCTTACCTGCTCCACCCTGCTCCGCCCGCTCTGCCCCGTCGATTAAGCATCTATCGCCAAGACATCTTCCCGCAGAGGCTTATCTCCGCGAAGCACCCAATCCCAGGCACCCAACAGCTAGTGTCTAGTGAACGATTAATATTCCCACAGAGGTCTCCGCAAAACCCAATCCAGCCGCAGTTCCGCACCCAACCCCTTTAACAATTCATCTCCTTCCCCAATTCTCAATCCCCCTCCCCCAATTCCCAACTCTGCTTTATCGAGCATTGAATTGAAGATGAAGGGCTCTTATATAAGTTCAACTTACGCCCTTCTGTTTCTTCATCTTCTCTATTTTATTTTCTCCTTCTTCTTCCGAGATTTGCAGCGCCATTGGAAGGGAGTAGAAGAAAGAAAGGAAATTTCACATATTTCCATTTTCTAGCAAGGAGGTCAACAACGATATTACAGTGGTGAGGTAAATATCAATCCCTATTGGGCTATTGGCATAGTTTTCTTTGCTCTATTTCGATTGCTTATTATAGTGAGTTTTCTGCTGGTTGATGCAAAATTATGGGGAGTTTTGTTTGGTCTAATTCATTGGCGGGGAGAAGTTGTTGATCATTTCACTCTTAAGGCATTGCTGGCAATTTGTCTCTCCCGAAAATCATAGATTGGAGTTGTAGTTTATGATAATGAAATTGCTTGCGGTTAATTAAATCAATTCGTTGAAAAATTGCTTGAGCCACTTTGTTTGCTGTGTTCAAGCATTCAATTTGATATACAGAGTTGCTATCTTATTTATCTACTTATGCAAAATTAAAATACTCATATTAGCTAATTGAACCTCGCTCATCTTGCAATTAGGAATGGACAAGGAGGGACCTCAAACAGTACAGGACATGTAGGGGCCTCAAATTGAGTCTGCTGTTCTGAATGTGGAGGCAACAGCTTCCCAACCTCAACCAGATCCGCCTCAAGGCCCTCAACCTGATGTTGTTCATGTTGTTGCTGAAGCCCCACCTGCAACTGATGAGAAAGAGAAGCACAAGGGTCCTACGTCTGGTATGGTGTTCTCGCAGTGGTGGAAACATTATAATAAGTTAACAGTTGATGGAAAACCAAAAGCAGAGTGCAAATATTGTAAGAAGAAGCTTGTTGGAGAGCCATCCCAAGGAACAACTCATCTGAAGAATCATTATCACCGATGTCCTAAAGTGAAGCGGTCTGGAGATATAAAACAACAACTCCTGCAAGGAAATTTGAATAAGGACAAATTCCAGTTGACGCCGTTCAACTTTAGTCAAGAGAACTCTCGAAAAGAACTGGCTAAGGCGATTATAAGGCATGAGTATCCTCTCTTGATTGTGGAGCATGAAGGTTTTAGGAGTTACAGCATGAGTTTGAATCCATGCTTTAAGATGGTGTGCAGAAACACCATAAAAAAGGACTGTCTTGGCATTTACGATGTTGAAAAACAAGCTGCAATGGAGTTCTTGCTGAAGAATAAAGGTCGAGTGGCAATAACCACAGATATGTGGACATCTTCTCAGAAGAAGGGTTTCTGCACACTACATCGATAATAATTGGACTTTGCAAAGTCAAATCATCAGGTACTTTTTGTATCCATTCACATATTATAGTTTGTGATTACTTGGTTGGTGTTTTCCTTTATTACAGTTTGTTATGATTCATGACTTTGATGTGTTTCAAACTCTCATTCATGGTTTTTTTTTCTGGTTTACTTTGTGTTTGAGTAGTGCGCTGTCTGAAGGTGCTTTTGTGCTCTTGGGTATAATAGAACAAATTTCATCCCTGCTGTACTTTTTACACCCTTGTGAAGTTACTGACCATTTCACTTTTTCAATTTTCAGCCCTTGTGGACCTTTTCTGCAAGTTCTGTTTATACAATCTGTAGAATCCTTTCATATTTTTCATGATAATAGCACTGGTTCCCTTTCCCCATGATAACAGAACAAGTTCCCTTTTCCCACCAATGACTACAATTAACAGATTATTAAATGACTATTATATTATGTTATAATGCATTACACTGTGATGTTTAATTGGAGTATGATAGTATATTGCCAATCTGTCATATTGATAAGTTTAATTAAGTCGTGCTATCTGTGAATTGTGATTGTGCAGGTTCATTTATGTACTTTCTCCGCACACAAGTGAAGTTCTTTGTGAAAATCTGTTTGATTTTTTGGTGAATTGGAATCTCAATCATAGAAATCAGCTGTCACAGTTGATAACTGCTCGACGAATGATGCAATGATGAGTCGACTGATGGAGAAGCTTCCTTTAGAGTCTCTTTTGGACAATGGAAGTATGATTCATATGAGGTGTTGTGCACACATATTGAATCTGATTGTCAAGGAAGGTCTTAAGGTGATTGGAGATGGAATAGACAGAATCAGAGAGAGTGTTCATTTCTGGCTGGCCACACCAAAGAGATGGGAGAAGTTTGTTGAGACTACTCACCAGCTTGAGGCTGCACGCATAATTCATAATCAAAATGGTAAGAAGCTTGTACTTGACTGTGACACTAGATGGAATTCAACTTATTTGCTGTTGAATACTGCTTTGGGGTATAAGGAAGTTTTTAATCGCTTAAAGATTCGAGAGTCAAAGTACAAATGCTTGCCTACTGAGCGTGACTTGAAAATGACAGAAGAGATTTGCAGTAGGTTAAAGAAGTTCTATAGTGCTACTGAACTTTTTTCTGGCACTAAATATCCGACTGCTGACTCACTCCTACTGTCACTCTAGAAAATGGCCAAGTATAACCACTTCCTAAAGCGTAGTATAGCGGGTCGGGTTTTAATGTCAACCCGGGTCCTAGATGTGATGACTACTCGGTGAAGTCTTGTTATTTAGCGGTGAACTTTTAGTGAAACTCAAGCAAACAAAACACAAAGCAAGTAAACGGTTTGTTGTCAAGTCAAGAGAGGTCACCCGGATATGGTTCCCCCTAGTCTGCAGTTAAGCCGGATTGTAATTACCAAGTTCAATTCCTATGATAGTTATACTGCGGAAGGTTCTTAAACAGCCTGAAGTCTCGACTAAAGGTCTCCAGACCCTCTCAATCTGAGTCTCTAGCGGGCGACTAACCTCCACCGGAGTAAACAGATTGAGGCCCTAATGAACCAAACTTCCACTACCGAATTGACTTCGGTACAGAATAGCGAATTGGCTCCTCGACTAAAGTCACCAATTCGCCACCTTCGATTAAGGGTACTCTATCAACCTAGGCAGATATTCTCATTCTAGGTCAAAGCAGAAACAACAGGAATTTGATCAGGATTCAAGTCATTCAATCATTCAAACCTCAATCGAATATAATCAATTCACAAACTCTGTCCTTGGGTTCATACAATCAGACCTAGCATACAAATCTAGGGTTCTCCATACCCAGATGAATGGGGAAACTACTCCATAGAGAAAGAAGCAAAAGCAGATTCAGACACGGAAATCATACTGTGAAGTTGGATTCCTGCTCCTGGACGTTTAATCGCACTTCTCCAAGCTCAAGACGGGCTCCAATGGTGTTGAAGATCGATCTATGGCGCTTTAGAACTCTGGTTCGACGCTTTCTCTCTCTAGGAATCGATTTCTCTCTCAAAAAATCGAAACCCTTTGAAAATTGGCCTTCTTCCTCTTTTATCAGCTAACCCCGCGATACCCGGTCGAAATACCCGGTCGGGTATTTTATGGTTCGACCGGGTATTGTCGAAACGCGCCGTTCCACTAAAGGGGAAAATCCCCGGTCTACCACCAAAATCCCCGACCGGGGATTTATCGCCATCGCCCGGGCCCCCTTCTGTTTCTCACGGGTGCCCGAAGGAGGAAATACCCGGTCGAGGCCAGAATATACCCGGTCGGGTATTTCTTCCTTTGACCGGGTATTTTGGTCCAGCAGCATCCTTTGTCCAATCTTCGCTCCTTTCGATCCGGAACTCGTTCCTTCGCCTCGATTCCAACGCCAGGACCTGAAATATGACATAAACACACAACCTAGCGTAAAATCGGCTTAAAATACGAAATTCCTCATCACAAACGACTTCAGAATAGGGGTGAAAACATGTATGATTATCGGTCTATCAACTGCCAACTTATATTTTGAAGTAGTTTGTGAGATTAAGCTCGCTCTACGGCAGTGGTGTGTTTGTGGAACTGAAACCATTGAAACTATGGCCATAAATATGTTGGAAAAGTTTGACAAGTATTGGCATGAGGTGCATTCTTTAATCGGGGTAGCAGCTATACTTGATCCAAGGTATAAAACTAAAGTAATGGATTGCTACTTTCCTGAGATTTATGGTGAGGAATGTGAGACGGAGATAGAGACGCTTGTTGGTATATGTCGTAAGTTAGTTGAAGACTATGAAGAGAAGGAAAGAGAGCAAGAAAACATAAATGATGTGGTTCAAGTAAGCAGTTTGGGAGCTGCTGCAGGTCAGAGGGAAACAACAAGCAAATTTGCTCTATATACTTCTAGAAGGAAAAGGAAGCCTACTAGGTCAGAGCTGGACTCTTACTTGGAAGATGCAATCATACCCCCCACACCTGATTTCGATGTTTTGTGTTGGTGGAAGTCAAATAGACATAAATATAATATATTGCATAAGGTTGCAAGGGATGTTTTGGCTATTCATGTCTCTATTGTGGCCTCCGAGTTTGCTTTTAGTGCTAGTGGAAGGGTGATATCTTCTCATCGAAGTAGGCTGAGTCAAGAAACCATAGAATGGTTTATGTGTGCTCATAGCTGGCTTCGTGCTAGTTCCCAAGGTAATCACTATCAAAATGATGCTTATATTCGAACGTTGCTGGTTTCCAAGGGTGATATTTTTCTAATTGTTTGTGTTTGAATGCAGCTGGTTCCACTGCAGGGAAGGTCTCACAAGGTACCGTGCTTGAGGATTCTGATGGAGAGACAGACAATGATCCTTAGGCATTGATTCAATGATAATTTTTGGACTTTTGTTTGGCTGTTTGTTTGGTTTTTAAGTAGTTACAATTGCAGCAGCTCTTGAAAATGTCAATTTCCTTGTTATGGTTCCAGAGTTTTTCAGCAGCTCTTGAATGATTAGTGTTTGGCTTGCAACAAATGTCAATTTAGTTTAGCTATGGTTCCACGAGTTAATAGTACTATGGGGCTTGATGAATGATGAATTATGATATGACAAGCTTATAGTGAATGATGATATTGTCAATTTGCAGCTTGCTGGTTGTTGCTGTGTTGCATGGCAATTTTCAGTTTGCTAGCTACTATTGTGCTGCACTACAGGCTTAATATTAATCAAAGTCAGGGGAGAGGTTCGAGAGGAGATGTTTGCTGTTCTGGAGACTAGAGGAAGGCTTACTGGCTGCTGTTGTGCCGCATGACATTTGGAGTTTCCAGATTCTGCAGTTGATATGCTTAATGCTTCCATTATTTTCTTTTGAACTCTTATGGTTTATGCAAACTCTTTTTGGATTAGGATTTCAGTTCCTAGAGGAGGTTTGAGTGTTTCTTTTGGATGATTGGAAATTGGATATTTTGTGAGGTTTGCTTTGTTGTTATTGGATTTTCGTAGTTGGAATGTTGGAACTGGAATACATTTTATGAGTTGTGGATGTTATTTAGTGGTTGAAGTTTCTTTATGACTAATTTGTTATACAGCCTCCTGTATGATGAATGAAGAATAATGTTGACATGATTACAGGTTAGAGATAAAAAAAAAAGGGTGGGGTGGGTATATGTTGAATGACAATGCATTACAGGTTGAACTGAAACTGGGGCAGGGCAGGTAAAATCCGCCCCGTACGAGGCATAACATGAGTTAGAAAACAGCGACCCGTCGTGGATCGCGGAGCAGGGCGATGAGTTAGATCGTGGGGCAGGGCACGGGTTTAGGGGTACCCGCCCCAAATTTGACCCGTTGCCATCCCTAATCTATTCCTTCTCTTCCGGCGCCGCCGCCAGATAATTTTCCGGTGAGGACCCTTCCGTCCCGGCCTATTGATATTGCACTGTCGGTAGTAAGCTAGGATAGGAGAGCGACGTGTGGCCAACCTTTCCGCACTAAACAAACCGTTGGCAGATTTTCATATTCGATGTATTGCCATTGCCCATCTAAGCGAATGCGTGTCACCAGTGGTTTGGAAAGATCAAGCTCCACAGCGATCCTTGCGAATTTAGCCTGTTGCTGGTGTTGTGTGTGAAAATACAGCTTGATGGCTTGGCCAATCTTGTTCCCTAAAGAAAAAAGAATCTCCTTGTGTTAGAAATGCACTGGAAAGACCAGGAACTGAACCCACACCACCATAGTTTTTGGCATAGAATCTGACAAACGAAAATTCGGGGTCCATTGAAAAACTACCAAGTAATGATAAAAAAATGCCCACAGACCTTTCGTTAGAGCTCGAAAATAATTTGCATCGTTGCTAAGCTTGATCATAAAGCACTCTTGGCCGAATGCCATGATCTTAAGTACTCCTGGAGTATATCAAAGTATGTATTTTTATCTATTAGAAGGCAGAATATAATAATATCATAACAATAGATTTAATTCATGATTTTTTACCATGTATATAGTACTATTTTTGCTCAACAAAAAAAATTCCCTCAATAAGTAGCATATCTTAAGTAAAATAATACCGAAGGCGCTATCAGTCTGTTAACCGTAGGGAAGCGGTCAGAAGCTACTGTGGAAGCGTTCTAACCTCGGTCTTGCCGATTGGAATCGATATGCCAAAGCACTACATGTTGCAGCTGTACCTTTCAACCATTGCCAGCCGGCGAAAGCCCGTCCATCCACGATCCATTTGGCAACTCTAACCAAACCATTGCCTTTTCAAAACTAAGGCCGGCCATGGCCAAGTCTCTCTTGGTTTTCAGCTCTCTCCTCGTATGTCTATATAAAGCAACCGATATGGAAGTTCATATATCCACAATTCGCTAACTCTCATCAATACATCTCTCAACTCTTTTCTTAGCTCATCATTACCGCAGACATGACTTCAGTTGCTAGCTTCTTCTTCGGCCTCGTGGTGGCTCTCAGCTGCCTCTCACTTCAGCAGCTTGGTTCGGCAGCTGATCCCAGCCTTCTCCAAGACTTCTGCGTTGCAGATTCCACCAGTTCAGGTATATGTATAACTTTTCATTCAAGCTATTCGATCTCGATGTAAGAAATTCATAATTAACCTTCTTCTAACAACTCGAGTTTTATAACAGTATTGCTGAATGGCGTGGCCTGCAAGAACCCAAGCACCGTCACCGCAAACGACTTCTACTTCCCAGGGCTCCACGTGGCAGGCAACACCAGCAACGCACAAGGCTCCAGGGTCACTCCGGTCTTTGCCACGCAGCTCCCCGGCCTCAACACGCTGGGAATCTCCATGGTCCGCATCGACTACGCAGCCGGCGGCCAGAACCCACCCCACACGCACCCACGGGCCACCGAGATCCTCACCGTTCTCGAAGGCAGCCTTGAGGTTGGATTCGTCACCTCCAACCCAAACAACAACCATTTCACCAAGACCTTGTACAAAGGCGACGTCTTCGTCTTCCCCTCGAACGCCATCCACTACCAGCGCAACACCAACTGGAACGCGCCCGCCGTCGCCATTGCGGCGCTCTCCAGCCAGAACCCCGGTGCCATTACCATCGCCAACGCGGTGTTTGGTTCCCAGCCGGGGATCAGTGCTGACATACTGGCCAAGTCTTTCTCCTTGGACGTCGCGACCGTGAATTATATGCAGTCCAAGTTCTGATTGTTGGTAAAGCTTGGTTGGAATTGCAGCGGGAATGTGTGTTTGTTGATGAGTACTAGTCATGCATGTATTTTCCAATTCTGTTGCAAATGCGTTTATACGTTGTACGTTTCTTTTGGAGTCAGGGCAGGAGTGTCGTCTCATTCTCCTCGTTAATTTTTTAGTTATGTTTATTTCATAAAGAAAAAAAAACATATGTACACTAAGTGGAATTAAGTTCTAAACACTGTTATCACGATGGTAACATATTCATTAAAAAGTATTAGAGTAATGATTATTTATTAGCCAATTTTTTTTTTCAGATAGCACTTCTACTATACTATAAAGCATTTGTGCTTTAATGTACAACTTAAAATTGTACCATAACGTTAAATGTATAAGTCTAGGTTATATCATAAAAGAATTTCAATGATTATGTTATGATACAACTTTACAACTTAAAGTTGTACCATCACATAAAGGTACAAGTTTAAGTTGTACCATAAAAGAATTTGTACAAAAAGTATATAGGTACAATCTGAAGTTATATTCATAACTTTAACAGTACAATTTCAAATTAATACCATAAATGCAAAACCTATAGGCTATAGCACCAATATTATATAACATTGTAAAATTTCTCTTTTTCAAATTCTTTTTTATTAGTCAAACTTATTGAATTACAAATAATTATTCAAATGTTCACTTTCGGTTAACAAATTTGTTAGTAATATTGATTTGACAACGTGATATTGACTTGGAATAGACATATGGAGGTCAACATTACAAAATTTTAGTATTTTAACTAAGGAATTAAGAGTTACAAAATTATTAACAATAACGCAAAAATGGCTAATACTTTGACATGTTACAAAATGTTTGGTTAATTCTTAGTAATTCAATAGATTTGGCTAAAATAAAAGAATCCGAAAAAGATTTGGGTTATAAATAGACATTACCCAAAGTATTATGGTATAATTACCCATTTATAGGTTATTAAAACTCATTTTTCATCTTTTCTTCGTCCTTTTTCTTTGGATTACATAAGTAAATTATAGTTTGATATGTAAACTATAGATGTTAAGATTTAATAGCTCAATCTTATTAATATAGGTCCTAGAGTCTTAGAAACTTGAGATATATAAGATAGCATCAAAAGAGTTTTGTAATGAGACTAATGACATTGCATGAAAATATAAGTTATCGTTATGTGGCTCAGACTGGTGTACTCCGGAAGTATACTATACTCCAAGTACTTCTAATGAGATATCACTATCTAGAACATGAATTTAACCGAGTTTGGGGTATGATACTACGCTAACCTATAATGGATAACCCTAGGTCCCGATTCTTTAAATTCAAACCCAAAGTTCAATTTAATTAAAAATAATAATTGTTCGTTGAAATTGTTTCATCGAAGTAAATCTAACGGTCAGATCACCTGGAGTATGCCAATCATTTCCATCGAATAAATGTGTCTCACAGATTATACTATACTACTAGTTAGGTAACTGACTAACTAGTTCGCGTTTTATGGCGGGCAGCACTAAACATTTAACTAAGTTGTATTGGATTGAATTAGAATAGATTAATGTTTTATTACATTTTGATTTCAGACTGTCAAATTCATACATTTTACTATGATCCAAAAAATTTCTTGAGAAACAAATACCCCTTTGTCTTCATGAAAGTCAACGACGACAAGTTCCAGCCTAAAATCAGAAACACAGAGAATCCGATGGCGGCGGTTAGGAGATCCAGACGACAAGCGAGATGTGTTAGCGGATTAGGCCCATGCTATTGTATATAGTCCATTGTATATAGCCCATTAGTCAGTTTCGGATGTTTGAGGAGTTGTGGTCGTGAGTCTAGCCCTAGCAGGAGTCTTGGAGAGCTAGGGCTGGTGGCATCTTTATATAGGGCAGCAATCACGTTGTAAACAGGCAAGCAAAGCATAATAAGATTCAAGCTTGGAGAGCTCTAGCTCTCCCGTGGACTAGTCCCGATATCGGGGAAACCACGTAAATCGTGTCTCGTGCTTTCCTCTTTGTTTTCGTATACGTCTTGTGATAAGAGTGTTTTGATACTAACAAGATGGTGGAGAATGAAGGCGACGCCATGACAGGTGGGTTATGATACGATCCAGTAGCCATACCCAATTTCGATCGACCTCAAATCTCCGACAATGGGCGCATCATCATCGCAACCGCCATCTGTTCTTCCTCTGTCGGCGCATGAGCCCCATTGATCCGACAATATGCTTAGGTCTTCGTCTGCTGCGCATGGCTAGAGACATCTGGGTCCATCTCGCCAACACCTACACCACAGCTGATCCGGCACGTCAGTTTGAGATTCAATTTCAACTAGCTCGTCTCGAGCAGGGAGATCTCGACGTCACTTCGTATTACAACGAAACTCAATTGTTGTGGACAGAACAAGATTTATTGACTGCTGCCTTGTGTTCTGCTACGACTTCAGTTGAAGTTCTTCTCGATCGGCAGCGCATGCGTATGATGCAATCTTGAGTCGGCTGCGGCCGGAGTTTGAATCAGTTCGTGCTACCCTGCTCCAGCACGAGAGTTTAAAGATGGACGGGATTCTGGCCGTCCTTGTACGTGAAGAAACGCGTCTCAGAACGCAAGCCCATCTGGACGTTCGTCCAGGCGCGGGAGAGGCAGTCTTTGCAGTGGCTGGTGCTTCCAAAAACGCTGGTCCTCCATCGCAGTATCACTCTTCAGCTCCCTCTGGTGGTGATGAAGCTTTTGCGATCAGCCGCCCTCAGTTTCAACGTCCCATGTCTGAAATTATATGTCATCATTGTCGCACTGCTTGGCATTATCAAAAGTTCTGTCGACAACACAATTTCTGCGTATTGCAAGAAGAAAGGACATATTATCACAGACTGCTGCCTAATTCAGCCTCGCTCGTCTGGTCCGTCTCGTGCCGCTGCTGCCAAACCAGTTCCCGCTGCTGAAGCTACTCCGAGTCCATACATGACTGCCAAAGCTGTGGAGCAGCTGGTCCATTCCGTGCTGCAACGTTCATTACCCACAGCTATCACAAGTGCCTTTGCCTCACTGCATAACTCTGGTACGTCACCACTTCCATGGCTTTTGGACTCGGCGTGTTTTAATCATATGAGCGGTAGTACGCATCAATTTACGAAGCTTAAATCTGCTCAATCTTGTGGTATTCAAGTTGCTAATGGGGACAAGCTTGCTGTTAGTGGTATTGGAGATATAGTAGCACCATGAATTAATTTATCTAATACTCTATGTGTTCCGAAACTTGTTCCTAATCTTGTTTCGGTTGGTCAATTAACTGAGCAAAATTGTCGTGTTGTGTTCGAACCCTCAGGTTGTGTTGTTCAGGACATGAAGACGGGGAGGTAGATCGGAAGGGGGAGTAAACTTGGTCGGGTATATCAGCTGGAAGCATTGTCGGGTCAACCTCAATCTTCGTCGAGCTTTCTTTACTCTGGGTCGGAGTCATCTCTTGAGTCTCAAACATTGGTTTCGTCTCCTGTTTTTTTCTAGTTTGCCGAATAGTGAGTTTGAATTATGGCATTCGCGTTTAGGTCACCCCCATTTGAGTCGGATTGTAACCATGTTTAAACAACAGTTTTTTGGAAATAAAAAGGTTGATTTTGCTTATAGTAATTTTCAGTGCACAAGCTACGTTGAAGCTAAAACCACTCGTCGGTCTTTCCCTTCCAGTACGACAGTCGTGCTTGATCCTTTTCACATCGTTCACACTGATCTCTGGGGGCCCTCTCCCACTGATTCTCGTCATGGTTAGAATTATTTTTCCTTATTCGTAGATCATGCCGCTCGTTTAACCTGGGTCTACTTTCTTCTCTCAAATCAGACCTTCTCTCTGTTGCTACTGATTTTTAGAAAATAATTCAAACTCAATTCGGTCAAACTGTGCGTATCATCCGTTCTGATCCTGGAGGAAATTTAGTTCCAACCCATTAGCTAGTTTGTTTAAGTCTCAAGGGATTTTAACTCAGAAATTTTGTCCCGGTTTCTCCCAGCAAAATGGTCTCGTAGAGCGTAAGAATCGTCACGTAGTTGAACTCACTCAAGCTATGCTACTTGCTTCTCGTGTTCCGGCTCGGTTTTGGCCTGAGGTTGTAGCCAAAGCCGTTCGGTTAATTAACTACCAAATTACTCCGATTCTAAGTCAGCTTAGTCCTCATTATGCCTTGTTCAAAAAGCATCTGGACTACTCGCGTCTCCGTGTCTTTGGGTGCACTTGTTTCGTGCTTCTTCCTCGTAAGGAACGTACCAAGTTAGACTCAAAGACGTTTGGTTGTGTTTTTCTCGGCTATAGCGACATTCACAAGGGATATTTATGTTATGACCCGAGTCTCCAACGTCTTTGTATCTCGTGTGATGTTGTCTTTTTTGAGCGTCTTATGTTTTTTTCTAGTCCCCCTGAGGAATCTCCATTGTTTTCGTCTGAGGTGACCCGGCTGCTCGTTTTTTACGACGATGATGAGATAGATGATGACCACACACTCCCCCCCGATTCGCCTGCCCCATCGTCCCCAGGTGCCAGCTCCACCTCCTCATCGCAGGGTCCTCGTCTACGGATTCTTCATCGGGCTCATCTACTTCATCTGACTCCATGTCTCCGACTTCATCGCCTCTTGTTCCACGTCGATCGCTTCAGTCTACTCAATGCCATCTTCCAGTTCGGTATCATGACTTTGTTACATATCATGTGGATGCTCTGACTATTCCGACTTCTTATAAACAGGCTAAGGATGATCCGGGCTGGAATAATGCGATGAACGAGGAGTTTGATGACCTCCATGCACAGCATACGTGGGTGGTAGTGGACCGTCCTCCACCTTCACTTCCGATTTTGGGTAATCGATGGGTTTATGCCCTAAAAATGAAGGCGGATGGTACTTTGGAGGGCAAGCGAGCACGTCTTGTGGTTCAGGGGTTTGGGCAAGAGTATGGACTCGATTATGATGAAACGTTTGCCCCGGTAGCGAAGATGAAAACAGTTCGGACTCTCTTGGCAGTGGCTGCGATTAGACATTGGCCTCTTTTTCAGCTCGATGTGAAGAATGCGTTTCTTCACGGTGATTTAAAGGAGGTTGTTTATATGAAACGTCCTCCTGGTTATACGGTTGGTCGTGACGATCAGGTTTGCCTATTACAGCGCTCTCTCTATGGTCTCAAACAGGCACGCCGTGGCTGGTTGGAGAAGTTTCAGTCGACAGTGATAGCTCTGGGGTTTCAGCAGAGCCGAAATGATCCCTCACTCTTTTTACAGTCTACTTTGGTGGGTCATATTGTGCTACTTATCTATGTCGATGACATGATCATTATGGGCGATGATGTGCTTGGCATCCAGAGGTTGAAGAAAGGGCTTCATGCATGTTTCACATTGAAGGAGTTGGGGTCTTTATCCTATTTTCTTGGCTTGGAAATCACTCGATCTCCCCGTAGGATTCTTCTAAGTCAACGAAAATATATCACTGACCTTGTATCCTCCACTTAGTTTGCCGATTGCATTCCAGTTTCTACTCCCATGGAAGTCCATCTTCATCTTGGCCATGAGTCTGGTGTACCCCTGGTTAATCCGTCGCAGTATCGTCATATTGTTGGCAGTTTGATATACCTGACACACACCCGCCCAGACATTTCCTTTCCAGTTCATGTGGTGAGTCAGTTTATGTCTGATTCGCGCGTTGATCACCTTGCCGTGGTGCATAGGATACTTTGCTACTTGCAGGGTTCTCGTGACGTCGGGTTGTTTTTCCCGTCTACTGGTGATTGTACTTTGGGAGCATACTCGGATTCTAACTATGCCGGCTGTGTTGATTCTCGTCGTTCGACTACAGGATGATGTGTTCAGTTTGGTGGTACTTTTATCAACTGGCGGTGTCGTAAGCAGGATAAAGTCTCCAAGTCTTCTACCGAGGCGGAATACAGAGCAATGTCAGATGTGGCTTTTGAGCTAGTATGGATGCAGCATTTACTCTCTGACTTGGGGATTTCTTGTCTGTCGCCTATTACTCTTCATGTAGACAACACCAGTGCGATTCAGGTTGTCGTTAACCCGGTTTTGCATGATCGCAAGAAACATATTGAGATTCACGTTCATTATATACGGGACTTGGTAGCGGAAGGTTTCATTGTGGTTCGACATGTTCCCTCCACGGACCAGTTGGCCGATTTGTTCACTAAGCCTTTCCATCGTTCTCGCCATTGTTATCTTACTGACAAATTGATGCTTCGGGACCAACATCAATTTGGGGGAGGCTGTTAGCGGATTAGGCCCATGCTATTGTATATAGTCCATTGTATATAGCCCATTAGTAAGTTTCGGATGTTTGAGGAGTTGTGGCCGTGAGTCTAGCCCTAGCAGGAGTCTTGGAGAGCTAAGGCTGGCGGCATCTTTATATAGGGCAACAATCACGTTGTAAACGTGCAAGCAAAGCATAATAAGATTCAAGCGTGGAGAGTTCTAGCTCTCCCATGGACTAGTCCCGATATCGGGGAAACCACGTAAATCGTGTCTCGTGCTTTCCTCTTTGTTTTCGTATACGTCTTGTGATAAGAGTGTTTTGATACTAACAAGATGGTGGAGAACGAAGGCGACGCCATGACAGGTGGGTATGATACGATCCAGTAGCCATACCCAATTTCGATCGACCTCAAATCTCCGACAATGGGCGCATCATCATCGCAACCGCCATCTGTTCTTCATCTGTCGGCGCATGAGCCCCATCAACCAAGAAATTTAGGAATTCATTCTCCGACCATAACCCAGAATCATATTCAAAGAAGCTAGAACCCAAATCCCTTGTCAAAATGAAAGCGTGCAGCAATCGATAATTCAAATCAACATAAACTAACACAAATTTAACATAATTCACTATCACAATATTTGCTAACTAATCCACGAGCAGTGGAGAATAAATTTATTTAATTAATTTAACCGTAAGTTTTGTGCACTGTTGCATACGAACTTTTCTTCCTTTTCACGGTTCATTGGTGGTACCTATATAATAAAGCCGGTTCTCGTGCATATTTCCCCTACCCAGGTACCGTATATAATAGAGGCTGGCCTAACTTCCCTTACATATTTCCACTTTTATTTAATTTGATTTTGATGCTTCCTTTTTTCTTTGCTTTAATTTGTTCTTTTATGTGAATAAATTATTTGATTTAGGTAAAACTCACATGAAAAATTTAGTACATAAAGATTACAAAACAACACTTAATTCTTACATAACAATTAAATCAAACATATTAAATAACTTAGTAATTTACGTAACGTAATTTGTATACTCATTAGTAAAAGAACCATCCATTTCATAAGATAACTAACATTGTCTGACAACTATTACATCAAAAAACAAAAGTTAATATTAAATTTGTTTCCAAAAAAGTAGTGAATTATTAAAAAGCACTAACACATGGGAAAGATCACAACATATTCGATATTTTTACAGATGTGGAAGTCATAAAAAAAAACCTTTGGAGAGGTTAAGTATGGATAATGTGTGATACCAACGTTGTATTTTCTTCATTTTCATTAAACATGAATATTAGTGCAACACGAGCATAAGTAGCACGATATGATTCAAACTGTGCCCAAGCGTTAGTCTGACCTAGCAATTTGAAAATGGATTGGCATGACAGGAAAATTTACAGATCCTGCCAAACACGATATGAGATAAACGAGTCTAAATGGTGTCCATATCATACCGGCCGAAGCATGGACCTGCACCCAGATACATTTGCAAGTCCTCGAGAAAGACAAAATAATGGTCACTATCTGCTCTGACATTGAAATTACTAAACCTACAAAGACAGAATAATGGTCTTAAAATATTAGCCCGCATCATCTAAACTCAATTTCACCTTAATCTCTTTTATTTACTTTAATCAATTTTTATTCCATATTACAGAAGAATTACATCTGACAAATACATTACGTAAAGCTTATTACTAATTGCAATGTTTACCATCTCATAAGTTTGCATTACGAAAAAGTTATGCAAGGTAAGTTAACTTTTGCATAATAGTTTAATCGAATACGTTCCATAATTTGATTTTATTATTAGACCATACATTATGAATGTTTTACTTAACACCATTCTGTAATAATTACATAAAGCTCACATATAAACAAGTATTTCTTATATATCAATTAGACAAAACTCATTACATAATTATTTTGTAATGAATAAAACACTACGTAAAGTTTACGAAACAATATAATAATTTCTTATGTATCAATTGAATAAACATAATAGATAAGCGGTTTGAATGAATATCCTCCATTGTAACCAGACTGTTAGAACATCTCATATACTGCATTTATACAAAAAATTCGTGAGGTGAGTTAGTTTTACATAACATTATAATAAACGTGGTATTTTTCATTATTTAATTTACTTATTATATAATAAAAATCATTTATTATTACATACAATATCCACTTTGCATTACGCATCGGTTCCCTAAGATAAGATAATTTTGCATAATAATTTAATTAAATTTTTTATTTTTTGTAATTTAATTTTATTATTACGGAAGATAAATGTAACAACATTTTAAAATAATTATATAAATCAAATATAAATGATGTAAGACGTATAATGAGATTGTAATTTCTTATATATTAATTAAACAAACGTATTAAGTCTTCTATAATAATTAAAATACTACGTAAACCTTATGAAAGTATCTTACTCAAATTATTTTGTGAATATCTAATTTCAACTAAATTATTAAAATGAGTAGATGAGATTCTAAATATAGTTATTTCCCTTCCGCCACGAAGCGCACTAAACATTTAATTAAGTTGTATTTAATTGAATTCTAATAAATTAATAATTATTACATTTTTATTTCGATGGTCAAATTGATACATTTTACTATGTTTCATGTTTTATAAATTTTCTTAAGAAACAAATAAATCTTTGTCTTCATGGAGGATTTTGAACTTTTATTAAAGGATTTACCATTCAAATACTTTGTTTGATGCATTGTCAATAATTTAAATAAGTTATGATCAATGATTTTATATGTAGAAAAAGAAAACACACAAAAATACTAATAAAAAAATTATTGATATATTCTTATTGTATTTTCTTATAATCTAAAGTGTACCAAAATTATCTACTTTTTAATTTTAAAATAGTTCGTCATATCAAATGCGCGCTCTACTATAGTACGATGTTATCAGAGCATTTATTAACCAACTAACTAAAAAGTACCTTGTAATAAGTGTTCAAAAGGAGGCCCTGGTGGCAGATCTACCCATTGCTTAGACGGTCATTGTGGAGATGAATGCAATTCTGACTGCAATGCGTTTATACGTTGTACGTTTCTTTTGGAGTCGGGGCAAGAGTGTCGTCTCATTCTCCTCATTAAATTTTTAGTTATGTTTATTTCATAAAGAAAAAACATATGTACACCCAGTGGAGTTAAGCTACTATATTATGGGATCTGACGTTAACACTTAATGTTATCACCATACTAATATATTTATTAGAGGTATTATGGTAACTACTCATTCATAGATCATTACAACTTTTTTCACCTTTTCTTGGTCCCTTTCATTTGGATTTTATGGGTTGATAACTTAACTTAATTAATAGATGTTAAGATTTAGTAGTTTAATTTTTTTTCATATAAGCTCTAAAAACTTGAGATATATAAGATCGTGTGAAAAGAGTTCGTTCATGAGATGAATGACAGGCATAAAAAGATAAGTTGTTTGTGTCTATATGAACCTCATATATTCTGCTATGGGCTAGTTTGGGCATGCTGTAGCTTTTGCAGAAGCAGCTTCTGGCTTGAGTTTTTAGAGAAGTACTTTTCAAAAAAATCAGTTGAGTGTTTGACTAAAAACTGTAAGAAGAACTATTCATCCTGCTTTATCACTATAAGTTGTGCCAAAATCTGCTTCTCTCTCCTGAAAATTCTATCTGCTTTCTAGGGTTTCAATAGCTGCCTCGCCGTCGGCCGACCTGGCTGGCGAGGACTAGCTGTAGCACCGGAAAATCGGCTCCAGTATCGTCCCCCGATCAAATTTAAGGATGGGTTCCATCTTCCGAAGGAGGTGAAGGAGAAGGGAGCGGAGCGGTGGAAGAATTCTCTTATCGGGCAGTTCGTTGGGTCTCGTCCGAAGGTACCAGAGCTTCAGTTTGGTGCAAAGTTCGTGGTATTTCAGTTCCCTTCCTCCGTTTCGTGCGATTGGGTTTTTCGATCAGGTCCTTGGCATTATCGAGGTAATCCTGTTTTCTTTCGTAAATGGAAGCCGAGGATTCAACCAGTGGTACCTAAGGTGGAAACGTTGTCAATCTAGGTTAGAATTTGGGTGTCTCCCTCTGGAATATCTTGCCTTGGATGGGTTGGAAAAGGTCGCAAGTATGATAGGTAAGCCATTCCGGATGGATAAGAAGACTAGGGTTGGTGGGGAGTTGGGTTTCGCTCGTGCCTGTGTGGAACTTGGTGCTGATTACACCTTCCCGACTTTTATTCGTATATATCCAGATGATGATCCTCCGTTTGACATTGGGATGGAGTATAGCAATCTTCTTCAGGTTTGTTTAAAGTGCAGTTGTTTGGGCACAATTGTGATGTTAGTCCTAAACGTGTTTGGGTCCAAAAGAAGCAGAATGCTTAGAAGATTGTGGTACCTGTAGCGGCTCAAGAGGATGGTGATAGGTTTGATGTGGTTGAGTCAGTGGATGATATGCTAAAGCAGTTGCAAGCTAATGTTATTCAGAGTGTTCTTACTAGTCTGGTGGAAGAGGTAGTTGCTCAGCCAGAACTGGAAGAGTCTTCGTTACGAATTGAGAGTTCTTCACTAGCTACTATGGAAGTTCCAGAGACTGTAACCCCTTTACCAATTGGGGGAGTTCGAGCAAGCTTTGCAGAAGTGTTGAAAGGGTCATCAGCCTTAGTTGGGAGCCATACAACATCTCTGCAAAAGTCTGAAGGTTTTAAATCATCTTCTAAGATAGGTAGTTTGAAGCCTCATATTAGGGATGGAAATTTCGACCTGACCCGATTTACCCGACCTGTTTGACCTATTTTGGGGCGGGTTAAACCCGCTCTGTAGGCGGGGCGGGCGGGCATGGGTATCTCTCATCGACCCGACCTGCCCTGACCCACCCCATTCTCGACCCGTTCTTGCCTAAATTACATATAATCTTAATCAAATTATTTAAGATTTTCCTCTTATTACATTATATTTTAGCTATAATAAAGTTGTAAATAAGTGAAAACCTCAATTTCTTCAATAATTTAACTACATTTTATCATATTATGGTTTCTTTCTTGGCCTTTCAATGAAATGAAATGAAATGAAATGAATGAATATTTCTAATGTTTTTCACATGAATTACATACGCATTGGGTCGACCTGCCCCGACCCGCGCCCCGTGATAAATTACCCGACCTGGACCCAACCTGTCATGGGGCGGGTATGGGTATCGAGATACCCGCCCTGGACCTGCCCCATTGCCATTCCTACCTCATATCACTACTCGGGCTGCAGACCTCACAAGCTCTCGTTTTGCTATTCTGGATAAGGAGAACAGGGTTCCTAGTGTTGCAGATAAGGGTAAAATCTGGATTGATCCTCCTGAGATTAAGAAGAAATGGGGAAAACGGGTGGTGGAAGGGGTAGGGGTCGTAAATGGAGATTTTATCTTGGAACACTAGAGGGTTTGTAGATGATAGTAAGTATAATACATCACTAAATAAAATAAATAAGTATATTATTGATATAGTAGCAGTTTTAGAACCTCGGGTCAAGCAGTCTTTTGAAAAGAAGATGATGAAGAAAAGATTTGGGAGATGGAAGCAGAAAATTTTCTATAATGAGAATGGTTTGGTAAAGTTGTGGTTGGTATGGAAGACAGATATCAAGTTACAAATATTGGGTTTATCTTAGCAGTTTGTTCTTATCACGGTGGGGGATATAGTGCCTTTCTTTGTTACTTTTATTTATGCCTCGAATATGGAATTCCAAAGGAGAGAGATGTACAGGGAGATAGGAAGGCTTAAAGTGGTAAGCAGACCATGGATTTTACTGGGGGATTTCAATGCAATAAGAAATCAGAGTGAGGGGTCAAATAATCCACAGCAGTCTTCAAGTATGGTTGACATGAATGAGCGATACCTCTTAAATCATTTTCAAAACATTTTAAATTCTTCAATTTCTAGTTGGAGCATCCAAAGTTTGGGGAGTTTTTGCATGAAGCTTGGTCTCAGCAAGTTATAGGCTCACCTGTGGGTAGAGTTTATAAAAAGTTAAGGATATTACAGGGATTGCTAAAGGCTCTCAATGGGGAGGAATTTTCATATATCAGGTAGAGAGTCAAGGATAAAGAAAATTAGTTGGAGGTATTCAGGATCAAACTTTGGCAGATCCTTCTCCTGACTTGGTTGAAATTGAAGTGCAATTATCATGGGAATTGCATATTCTGATGAAGGCTGAAGAATCTTTTTTGAGGCAAAAGTCAAGGAAAATTTGGTTGAAAGGGGGGGACTCAAACACTAATTACTTTCATAGGTCTGTTCGAGCAAGGCAGAAGAGAAACACTATCACCAGTCTTATTGATGATCATGGAGATAGGGTAACTAAGGTGGAGGATATGTGTTGGGTAGCAGTGAACTTTTATAAGAGGTTGCTGGGTCAGGTTAATACTGATGTAAAAGGTGGTATTGTCGATAATTTCAAGTCTATTATGAAACAGACAGTAACTCAAACTCAGATTGCTTTGTTATGTGCTCCTATCATAGCTTTTAAAGTTAAAGAAGCTATGTTTGGTATGAAGAGGGATAAAAGTCTAGGACCATATGGCTATAATGCTCGTTTCTTTCAGTATGCCTGGGAGGTAGTGGGAGTTGATATTGTTGCAGGAGTGCAATATTGTTTTGTTACAAAGAGGATACCCAGAGAGGTAAATTCTGCTATTCTTGCTCTCATACCAAAAATCCCTAATCCTGAGGAAATGAAAAGTTTTAAGCCTATTTCTTGTATACAATCTATAAGTGCCTATGGAAAATAGTTGATAAGAGGTTTAGTGCTCTGCTACCCTTATTGATAAGTAAGAATCAAACTGCATTTGTTAGGGAGAGGTTGATTGGTGAGAATGTATTGCTAGCTCATGAACTGGTTTCTAAGTATGTTGGGAAGAATGTTTCATATAGATCAGCTCTTAAAATTGATCTAATGAAAGCATTTGATTCTATAAATTGGCAATTTATTTTCACTATGCTTGAAGGTATGAGGATTCTTGTTGGTTTTATAGACTGGATTAAAATGTGTGTTGAAGAGCCTATGTTAAGTATTTCTTTTAATGGAGGATTGACTAGCTATTTTCCTTCATATCAAGGGCTGAGACAGGGGACCCTATGTCTCCATATTTGTTTGTAGTTGCTATGGAAGTGTTTACATGTCTTTTGGACAGAGAAGCAGAGAGGGGTCTATTCCCTTACCATCCAATGTGCAAAAGGATTGGGTTAACTCATCTGTGTTTTGTGGATGACCTTCTGGTGTTCTCAGATGGTTCCAATCATGGATTGAAGAGTGTGCAAAGAGTGCTAGAAGAGTTCTACTACTTATATGGATTGAAGTCAAATCCAAGTAAATGTGAGGTTTATTTTGGATGGATGGATAAGGAGGAGATGGTTGCAAGGGCTACTCGTTTTGGCTACCAACTATGGAACTTCCCTGTTCGCTACCTAGGTGTACCACTGATTGCGGGTAAGCTGACTGTGGCTGCATGTAAACCACTGATTGACAGGCTCACTGCTAGGATACAAGGATGGAAAGCAAAGTCACTCATGTATGCAGTGAAAGTTGAATTGGTGAGCTCTGTGCTATTCAGTATTACTCAGTACTGGATGAGTGTTTTCGCACTCCCCAAACAGGTTATCAGGGAGATCGAAAGGATTTTTTGTAATTTCTTGTGGGCAGTGGGAAATGGACCGAGGCTAAAAGTGAAGATAGCTTGGAATTATATAACCTATCCTAAGAAAGAAGATGGTTCAGAACTGCGAGATATGGTTGCTTGGAATAATGCATGTATTTGCCGCCAAATTTGGGCAATTATGCTACAGCAAGGGTCTCGATGGGTGGCTTTGGATTATGACTTATAAGCTAAAAGGGAGGAGTTTCTGGGAGACAAATATTGATGGTTCTTGGAACTGAAAAAGTCTACTAAAGCTGCAAGGTAAACTTCCTCACCTTTTTGCTTAATTGATGGCAAAGTTTATTGGAATAATTCTGTAATGCCAAGGTACTCTGTGAAAGTGGTCTGGGAGTCAATTAGGCCTAAATTAAGTTCAGTTTCGTGGGCTGGTTTGGTCTGGTTGTCTCCTTCTATCCCTCATAATCGATTTCTGGTCAGACTTATAATTACGGATAGGATACAGACTAAGAATAAAATGAAGAAATGGGGATATGTAGGTACTGATATTTGCAGTCTGTGTAGTCAGTTGCCAGAAAGTAGAGTTCATCTATTCTCATAATGTGAGTTCTTTAGAAATTTCTTCCATGACCTCTTGGGGGGATTTTCTGGGTTCTTGCCAAGGGACTGGGATGATAATCTATAGTGGGCGACAAGGAATTTTCGGAAAAAAGGGGTGGATGCAGGACATGGAAGGATCATTTGGCATTCCATGATTAGCCATATATGGACAGACGAGTTTATGAAGGGACAAGCATAAGTGTGGAAGGTCTGAGGAAGGTGATTAGAAGTGAAGTTTTGGTGTTGATGCATGAAGAAGATGCTGCCAAATTCTGGATTTTTTTATGATGCTAATTCTTGATTTGGATGTTTTGTTCCTGAGGTGTAGAGACATATTATAGGTTAGTAGAGTAGTTGATGTACTGCCCAGGTTTGACTGGTTTGCCTAGCTGGAAATGATGTTTCCAGCAAACTTTTTCTTTTGTAGAAATGGAAAGAGTCTAATTCATAAAAAAAACCTAGGCAAATTACAGTTTTATGTCCACAACTATCAGGTTTGTGACAAATATATCCACAACTATCGAAATACACGAAATATCCATTTCTGTCCACTCCGTTAACTCCGTCAGTTAACTTGATGACTGGACAGACAGTGAATGCTTAGTTGGCGTGTTTCTAACCCCACTGAATGACGTGGATTAAAAGAGAATTTTTTTAAAACCCTAAAAACCACAGACGGCAAGACTAAAAATCCAACCCAGAAACACGCCCGATAACCACTGATCCTCCTCCGGTCGACGCCACCCCCCCCCCCCCCCCAAATAACCTACCACAATCCCCAACCATTGCCTCCCTTTTACTCCGACGGCTTGCATGTAGTCGACGCCATGGTGATACCAAGCTTGAATCTCAAACAAAAAAAAAACTTGAATCTAACCAAATTGTCAACAGAGAAGACTGCAGCAGCGACCAGCGAGGTCTAACAGATAACGGTGTAAAGTTTGGTTGTTTTTTGGCTTATGTGGCAGGTGAGATGGCATCGATTCAGCATTCCGTTAGTCAATTTAACGCCGTCTGACACGCCGTTATAGTTTCAGACGAAAGTGGATAGATTTGTCACACAACCTTCCGATTTTTGGATATTTCGTGTATTTTGATAGTTGTGGATATTTTATCACAAACCAGAGAGTTGTGGATATACAACTGTATTTTGCCAAAAAACTATAAGAAGTGCTTTTTAATATGAGGGATTGTGTAAAATGACTATAAAGGACTTATAATATAAATTCTGAATAAAAATTCTGAACAATAAAAAATAGTGAAAACGGATCTTCCTAGATTTCTTTTGTACTAAATAATATGATAATATAATTTATTTAATTTTTAATAAATATAAATTAAAGATAATTTTATTTTATGAAATAAAAATATTATATGGTAAGTATAATCTTGTATTTCCAAAACAGCTTTTTGTAGAAGCTGCAAATCGGAGCTTCTGCTTTTATGTTATAAAAAAACGCTTTTTAGCTTTTCAAAAACCGAGCTTTTAGAGGTATTTAGCCCTGCTTCAGCTTTTGAAGCCGAAAATCATTTCTAAAAGCCCGGTCAAACATAGGCTATACTACTAGCTAGGTATCTAGTTCTCGTTTTTACTATGTTTTATAAATTAAGTTGTATTGGATTGGATTATAATAAATTAAGTTTTATTACATTTTGATTTCGTCTATCAAATTCATACATTTTACTATGTTTTATAAATTTTCTTAGGAAACAAATAACAATTTGTCTTCATGGAGGATTTTGAATTTTTTTAAAGGATTTACCATGCACATGCTTTGTTGCCAACAACCGGTCAATAGCCAAAGGAGTGTAGCCCGACGCTTCTTCTTCATATCTGTTTTAGTCAATGTGGGCCAGATTGCTCACCTACTGGAGTGAATTTTTAATATTCACTGAAAGTAGAACGATCAGGCCGAGGAGCTCGGAGAGCCCTACTAATGTCATAACAGTTATAACAATTGGGTTACCCTCAGTTAAAGCCAACACTGTATTCTTAGATCTAGTCATTTGATGCATATCTGTAATTGAAATAAGTTATGATCAATGATTTTATATGTAGAAAAAAGAAAATACCCAAAATACTAAGAAAACTTTTGTCTATTGTATTTTTTATAATCTAAAGTTTACCATAATTATCTATTTTTTAATTTTAAAAAAGTTCGTCATTTCAAATGTGCGTTCTATGATAGTACGATGTTATCAGATATTTTTCAACCAAGTAACTAGAAAGTATCTTGTAATAAGTGTTCAAAAGGCATTGTATTTTAGCTGGTGGTGTACTTAAAGGCTAAAGCTCCTTAGTTTTTTTAGTTCTTAAAGAATGGATTTCATAATTATTTAAATACCTAGTTAAACTTTTACTGATCAACTTATAATCATTACTATTAGTTTCTGTCAACCACCAAGCACCGCATATAATACATGGGGTCGTTTGGTTGATTTCGTTTGGATGAGAAATTGTAACGGATTAATTTGGATCAATTGTTTCGTTTTGAGACAATCTTGCCAAATTTATCCGTTTGGCAGCACATAATATAGATGAAGCAATTCTGCTTGGAGAATTTCAACCAAACTCATTTTGATGCGAATAATTTGTCTGGGTGGGGCCACACAATTCGAATTGACTCATTTTATAAGACTCATTTTGTAAAATGAGTCAATTGGCCAAATTGTCTCGTTTTTCCATTGATCCGTCCAAACAACGCAAGGATTTGTGAGGAAATTAGACCTAAAGCCCCCCCTAGAAAAACCCAAAATAATTTTTTTTTTTTTTTTTCGCAAAGTCAGTTGTTATGAAATCAGACATACAGAGAAAATAAAAAGAGCGCGGGAGTCGACCAATAGTCGAACTCCCGATGAGAGGGCCTTTTATGCCACATGATGGGCAGCCCTATTGAGACAACGGAGAACAAAACAGAAAGAAACCCAACTACAGAGAGAATTTCAACTCCAATTATATATGCAAATATGAATTTTCCCTCATCCTTTTCCTCCTCCATCCTACGTACTTCTCTTCCGCCACTACATCATTGCCTGATTTGAATGTCGCCGGTTGTCAGCCAAGTTAGAGGATTCAGTGACGGCGACAACTGATCGGAGAGAGATTTCAGTTGAAGGGGCTGAATTGCCATTTTGGGTGACAGGGAAACAGACAAGTGGAAAAAGGAGATGAGGTTATTTTTGGATTTTAAAAAAATTGGAATGACATACTTTGAACAAAAAATAAGAGAGTGGGTGATTTTGAAATAGTTGGGTGGTCAGCTAATTCAAAATTCTGCATATGCGTGTTTTTAAAATTTGGTACCTATATAGTAACTCGTTTTTAACCCTTCTTAATGAAAGGTTTGGGTAAAATCTGACAATAATTTGTACAAAATCCTACATCCAAATTACTCATTCAAACAACTCATGTGTTTATATATAGAATTCATAAATTTCCTCGATCTTCAGTTACAACATTACTATTCCATGAAAAAACATTTTCCTAGATCTATCTATCCAGAATTTTTTTTATTATAATGGAAAGCAAGTATATATCTTGAAACAAAATAATGACCAATAATTAGTCAAAATCAATGTAGTCAACAGCAAATCTTAATGCACAGAAACTCCAAATGTTGTAGATTTTGTTCCCAAAGAGTTTTGCACCAAAAGGTTAAGTAAAAGCTCTCAAACACGGTAAAACTCTTAGAAGCTAGTTTTTAAACAGATTTTTCAAACTTTTGATATATGGGTTTTAGGACCATATGGAGTCGGGTTTGGGTCGATTGTGCTAACCAAAAAGGAAAATACAAAGAAATCCTATCTTTCACGTTGGGTTATCCTTTCGACCTTTCCTTCAGCCAATCTCTAATCCCTCATCCATTCTTCTCTTATCTGTACCTCCAAAACCAACACACGCCACATTAGGGCCCTGCCCCTAACATCCTTTCTCGTGGCTTCCCGTAGCGATCTGTCAACTTCCTCTCAAAATGATACGCATGTTTTCGAAACTATGACAGGATGCAGTGAGGTTCTTGTTTGCTTATAAGATTTTCGGTCTACTTTATGTTATTTGTGATGTGTTTTGTTGTTCTGATATGTGTTTTATGTTCTGCTTCATAATACGTGTGGTCTTTGTTAGCTAATTAAGGAAAGGACGTGCACGTCTTCCTCTTTAAATTTTTTAAAATGCCAAGCGTGCTCCTTAATTAGAATTTCGCATTAATTGTAGCCAACCCCATTAAGAAATAAATAGCGCCTAATGGTATAAGGGTTCGAGTGGAGAGTGGGCAAGCCTACCGTAAGTATCATGCACACCACGCGATTGTCGTCTATATATCCTAAGTATTGATCTCCGCTGTTAGTTCAAGTCCCTGTCCTTCCTCCACGCATCTCTTAACCTTCCCCCACCTCCGATCCCGCACGACGATATGGTGGCGGATAGACCTGCTCCCCGCGTCTATGCGTCTGCGACCATATCCCCGACTTTCCCCATCCCCGTCGATAATCTCACCATCTCCCCGACTTTCCCCATCCCGTCGACAAATCGGCTGGCGGCTAGCCTCCCAATCTCGGCCGCAGATGACGGGGAGTGTGCGAGCAAGGAAGATGGTGTCCGTTGTAAACTCACCTCCGCCTCAGTCACGTCGGTCGTTCGATCACTACAAGAAAAATAACTTTTAACGGCTAAGTGTATTTGTCACGATAAGTGATTTATTTGCCTCTATAGCTCTATAGCGGCACATAAATGTGTGCTGTCAATACTGCTGCCGCTAAATCTCTTTAACGACAAATGTTAGTGGTAGATATTATTTGTTACTATTTTATGAATTAGCGACATATAGTTTTGTTGCTAATTTTACTTTTGAATGACTATTTTTGTTGTCGCCTTTTCTTAAATTGGAGACACAAGTATATGCCACTAATGATATTTTTCGTGGCAGGTCTTTTTGCTGGCGCAATATTAAGTTTTAGTCTAAGATAATTATCCTTAAATAAATTTTCTTTTATTTGTTTACGTTTTTTGTAGAAATTAAATAAATTTTCAAAACACCAATAACTGCCTATGTATTTTATTATTTTTGACATTTTTTATATATTATTTTTGTTTATCTCATATATATAATTTTATAAAAAATGGATTTCCGTGGTAGAACAGTAAGGTCAATCATGTACAGACTGGAGGCTTTGGGGTCTACAAGTAGGCCATCCGGCATCCATGTCCTACGGAGCAAGCCTCTGGAAAATCAAAGACGATTGCCAATTCTGGTTTGGGTCTTGTTTCTTCTATGTCACTTTGTACAGCTTCTCTAATCCAGCGCTGATGAGATTCTGAACTAATAATCCAAAGAAACTATAGTGAATAAAGCAAAAACAAGAGGAAACCAGTTAAGGAGATAACCCTGTGTTTGGCAATTGGAAGATCTGAACTGGATCTTTGGAGAGCGGCCATCACTTTGTACATCTCTGCGATGTCATTGTAGCATTGAAGATAGTGAGCTATGTATAGAATGAGAGAGAGCGTACGTTGCCGCCTTGAAGAATCATCTCTCTATTACGATCCAACCAACCTCTTTCTGGTGTTTCATTTAACCTCCTGTTTCACAAAAGAAAATCAACTCTGAAATGAAAGAAGGAAAAGAATCATGTCAGTGATATGTTCTGCCAGTCCGCCTCTACCCCTTCCATTTTGCACGCACAAAGTCACCCCATTACGATTTTGCTATGAAATATGTAATCTCATTTTCTCAATTACAGAGTTTCATTCCCTGAAATCTCGAGGAGTTAACAACCACGTAATTATTTCTTTTGAGCAAAAGGAACGTAAATCTCGGATAGTGGATATGTATTGAGCAATCTTTTATATGGTAAGTTGCTTTTTTTATTTCTAAAATATTGCTGCATTTATTTTTATAATAAAAAAAATATAATTTTACCATATTTTCGTTAGAGACAGATATATTTGTTGGGCATTAGATACATTAAAAAACTCGCACAAAAAAAAGATACATTGAAAAACCAAATATCTATTTATGTGCCGAGCAAAGTTTTTTTTTGGTACGCTGTGCCTAGCAAAGTTAATAAGCCATATATAATTTTAGATTTAAAAGTAATGGCGGCTTTAACTTTTGTCTGCTAAACTAATGTTTTTCCAACAAATAATTTTTGCCTCTACAAGTCTATTAGCTAAAACATTAGAAGACAAATGCCGTATCTTTGCCTCTAATAGTAATATGCTTTTAAACATTATTTTATATATAAAATAACATAATATTATTAGAGGCACATAATAATATTTACAGAGGCAAACTTTATATATGTTGCTTATAAGTACTTTTAGCAACATATATTACATTTGCCTCTATAATTTAGTCGCTAAAAGATACTTTTCTTGTAGTGGATTCCAATGGATTCACCGGCCTCCACCTCCTTTGTAACCACTCCATTCCTTCTTCCCGCTGCCTTTTTGAGATAAATTCCCCTGTATCTTTAGGCGCCGGTTTGCGTATAATGTAGAATGCTTCATCTTTCTGTGCATGCGGAGACTCCCAATTCCAGGTAACAAACAAAAACCCATTAATAGATTCGATTTCGTCAATTATTGGGTGTTCTATTGCGGTAACAAACAAAAACCCCTTAGAACACCAGATGCTCTAAATTCGTGCATGCAAAAACCCAGATCTATACCCCTCTAAAATCTAAATTGGTGCATGCAAAGACAGAAGAAGTTACAATTTGCTCAAACGTCTCCATCACCGATCTTCTCCCTTTAACAATTTTTGGGATAATTAGACTAAGAATGAGCGACATACGTACGCATCTCCTCTCTGTGGCGAAGCAACTGACGAGAAATAATAGAAACCCAGCTCCTGGTCCGACGAAGCTAAACAGCGGCGGAGAAACCACAAAAAAAATCTCCAAACCACCACCTCCAAGGAATCATGCAACTGAATTTGCCTTCCTTGAATTTCGCAAACCAGCTCCAGATGCTTTGATTTCGTACATGCATGCAAACACACAGAAAAGTGCAATTGATCTTGCTATAACATCTTTATCAGCTTCTTCTGCCTGTGGGATTTTTGGGATTATGAGAGTAAGAACGGGCGACATATATAAATTATAATGGGAACTAAAACTTAGGGATAGCAGTAGAAAAGAGCAAGCAATTGTCTATTACACGTGGATGGGTACCATTTCATTTGTTGCATGGAATGAATATTACACGTGTTTGCTATTGCCAATTGATATTAGTTGATCAATGCAAATGAGCCTCCATATAAAACTCTCTTATCCTATGATTGTCCGTTTATCAATCATAAATGCGGCATCAATCAGATGTATATATTGATGGTACATAGAAATATACTCATACCACTCATGCACAACTCACAATGACATTTACAAATTCAATGTTTAATACACCCATCAAAAGTTTCACTAGGAATTTTAAATAATTATGAAATCCATTCTTAAGAACTTAAAAGACTAAGGAGCTTAATTACGCAATTGTTTAAGATATAATTCCTTTCAAACATTTGCTACGAGCACTTCTACTATGCTTTAACGCATTGGTGCTTTAAAGTACAATTAGAGCATAAGGTAATTTGAACTTTTATGTTATGGTACAACTTCAAGTTGTATCATACCATAAAAGTACAACTTTTGTTTGTATCATAAAGAAATTTACACAAAAGTAGTACAATCTGTGGTTGTACCATAACGTTAAAAGTACAACTTCAAGTTGTACCATAAAATAAAAATCTAAAACACCAATATTAAAATTTCTAATTCAAAGTGTAAGTTTGATCATCGAAATCAAATTGCAAAATTAATCAATTTATTCTAATTCAATCAAATACTGTTTACTTAGAAGTTCACCATCAAGGTTGTCAACCCGCCGGTTGACCCACTTTCATGGTGACCTGGTGGAGAAAACGGACCGCACACACCCGCCAGGTCGGCCGTTGCAAGGTACCAACTTAAAGGTCAAACTACGTCATTTTTTCCGTTTGGTTTGCGAAATGCGTGTATTTTCTGGTTTCCCTTTTCTCATAACACAACCTTTGGAATGTTAAGTTGAACATTTGAATATTAATGTTATATATAAGTGTGTGTGAATCAAGGTTGTTAAATCTCTAATGGGTCCCCAGTTAGACCCGGTCAGAACAAAGTCGGGCTTCAAAATAGCCTCTAAAAAGACCTCGGTCTGACCCCTTAAGAGGGAGAAGAAGAGAGAGGGAAGGGAGATGGTGGTGGGTTAGATAAGTTTTATTTTGTAGGAAATAAGTTTTTAATAGATTAAATTTCATTTCAGTCATTAATTTTTTTTATTACTACATTATTTGTACATATATTTTAAAAAGGTATAAAACGATTTAAACAGGTCGGACCCTAATCAGAACAATAAACCTCAAACCCCTTGATTGACCGACTCAATGACTTAAACTGGTTTGACAACCTTGATGTGAATTTTCATTATATGTTGGATCCAAATATTATATGTTATTTTGGTGTAATGTTATATGTTATTAATTATGTGTTAGATGATATTTGTTATCATTTATAAATGTATGGACAATATAATAATTTTTTTATATATCCCGGTTAAATCGAATTAAGGAAGTCAGACCATTAACACTCAACCCACTTCCTCGATCGGACCAATATGCTAAACGAAGTTAACAATCTTATTCGCCACTACCCGCCGCAGAGCGCAGGCCATTTATCTAGTTTAAATAATAATACAAAATAAAATATTCATATCGCTGAAAATAATGTTATGCTAACGAGATTCTGTGTTAGCACTCTAACATTTACCATCGCCCCAATGCATTACCAAAAGGCCTCTTCCTCTCCCCGGTAGAGGTGGCAATTAGATCGGATTCGTGGATTCGTGGATTGGATTGGTGGATCCATGGATCAAATGGATTGGTGGATTCACGGATTGGATTAAATGGATTGTTGGATTGATCCATGAATCCAAATAACATCAAAGGCTTGGACCAAAATGTCATAATGAAAAATTTTAGGTACCAAAATGTAATTTTCCAATGATATTTTTCGTATGAAAATATTAATTTTAGGTACCAAAATGTAAAATATAAAAAATATAGGTACCAAATCGTAATTTGCCATTTGGATCCATGGATTGATCCATGAATCCAGCAATCCAATTGGATTTGGATCAAATGGATTGGATTTAAATGGATTGGATTAGGTGGATAATTTGGTAGATGAATTGAATTGGATTCATGAATTTGGATCCTAATTGCTACCTCTACTCCCCAGTGATGTCACGCAGTACTCGATTAGTTTTCATGATGATCCATAACCAAGTATCAAATTTGAACTTTTTCGATCTAACACCAGTACATATTTTACAACTACTTATCTACATTTTTTTTTTCGTTGAATACTTATCTAATTTTGACATCTAAAACGTGTAAACTATGTTAGATGAACAAAGGCATGCCTAGCGGTAGGGAAGCGGACACCAGCTCGCTAACTGGGTTCTGAACTCGGAATGGCCTGTTGGATTCGATATGCCAAAGTACTAAATGTTAAAACACTGCCTGCCGGCTAGACCCCATCCATCCATTTGGCAAATATAATTACAACAATCTGCAGTCTGCACGCGTATCCTACCACTGTTCACTGCCGTTTCAACACTAAGGGCGGCCGGCCGGCCATGACCAAGTGAACTCTCTAACTTTTCAGCTCTCTCCTCCTATGTATATAAAGCAACCGATGTGGCCGTTCAACATATCCACAACTCGCAACTCTTTCCTTAATTAGCTCAACATTAAGCGCAGACATGACTTCAGTTGCTAGCTTCTTCTTTGGCCTCGTGGTGGCTCTCAGCTGCCTCTCACTTCAGCAGCTTGCTTCGGCAGCTGATCCCAGCCTTCTCCAAGACTTCTGCGTTGCAGATTCCACCAGTTCAGGTATGTATAACTTTTCATTCTAGCTATTGGATCTCGACGTACATAAGAAATTCATAATTAACCATCTTCTAACAACTCCAACTTTATAACAGTATTGCTGAATGGCATGGCCTGCAAGAACCCAAGCACGGTCACCGCAAACGACTTCTACTTCCGAGGCCTCCACGTGGCAGGCAACACCAGCAACGCACAAGGCTCCAGGGTCACTCCGGTCTTCGCCACGCAGCTCCCCGGCCTCAACACGCTGGGAATCTCCATGGTCCGCATCGACTACGCACCCGGCGGCCAGAACGCGCCCCACACGCACCCACGCGCCACCGAGATCCTCACCGTTCTCGAAGGCAGCCTTGAGGTTGGATTCGTCACCTCCAACCCAAACAACAACCATTTCACCAAGACCTTGTATAAAGGCGACGTCTTCGTCTTCCCCTCCAACGCCGTCCACTACCAGCGCAACACCAACTGGAACGCGCCCGCCGTCGCCATTGCGGCGCTCTCCAGCCAGAACCCCGGTGCCATTACCATCGCCAACGCGGTGTTTGGTTCCCAGCCGGGGATCAGTGCTGACATCCTGGCTAAGTCTTTCTCCTTGGACGTCGCCACCGTCAACTTTATGCAGTCCAAGTTTTGATTGTTGATGAGGACTAGTCATGCATGTATTTTCCGATTGTATTGCAATGCGTTTATACGTTGTACGTTTCTTTTGAAGTCGGGGCAGGAGTGTTGTCTCATTCTCCTCATTAAATTTGTAGTTATGTTTATTTCATAAAGAAAAAAACATATGTACACTAAGTGGAATTAAGTTATGGAGCTGTTTTTTTTTTTTTTTAGAAAAGGGAGGCATAAAGCCCATGATCTATGTTTCAGTACAGAAGTGTAACTGGTCGGAGGACAAGATTCTCCCTTAAGAAGCCAAAGAACAAAGAACTCGCTCTCATTAGAGCTGAAATCAAGCAAGCAGGTCATGAAAAAGAAGGTTGAAAAGCTGCAACAGGGTATGTCTATCATTCTGGGTTTACCACTACTCTGCGCGGGAAACTCACTCCAATCAAATCCTCTCTGAGAAATCTCTCGATTTCCCCAGGAAGTTCTCTCAATTCATACGTACTAAAGGGATAGACGAGACTGTGTTTCGAGAGCCAGTCCGTGACTCTATTTCGTTTTCGATACGTATTAACTAATCGAACAATCCAGTTTTGCACCATTAACCTGCGAATGGCATTCAATAAGGTAGCATGTGAATGAACAGGATCTTCTCGGTTGGTGATAAGATCAATTGCTAGCTTGGAGTCTGTCTCCAGAATCAGCAATCTGACTCCTTTCCTCCATCCGTAGTCAAGGCCTTGATGGATTCCCCACAATTCTGCTAGAATGGCATTTCCAGTACCGATTTTACAACATAAACCACCCAACCATTCTCCGCTACTGTCTCGAAGAACTCCCCCTATTGTCGCCATTCCTGGCGTTCCTTGTGCTGCTCCGTCTGTATTAAGTTTCGTCCATCTCGATGGTGGTTACTTCCAGCCGATCAATTGCTCCTCACGAGCTAGCCGAGTGATGGTTCATGTGTTCTCTTATGTAGCTTTCCAAGTGTTTGACCAATCATGTGCCTTGGATATAGTATAGTTAATCAGAGTAGATGTTGAAATTCTAGCAGCCTTGAAGATGTAATCGTTGCGATTTTTCCATATATACCAAGAGATGATGGCAAAAAACCTGGGGCAGTTGTCTATTTCGCCTATATGATTGTCATTTTCCATATTTGACTTTAGCCAGTCTTCATGGTCTGCTGTGAAAACGGAATCCTGTTGTTCCTGAGGAATGATCTTTTCCCCAGTTTTCCTAGCCACCAAGCAGTCACACAAACAGTCAAGATTTGTCTCACTCTCTACCTGGCACTAGGGGCAACTGTAGTTGTGAGTAGGTGTTTGAACTTCCTTATGAAATTGGTGGCAAGTCGGTTTTTCATGGTTGTCCAAACAAACAGCCTGACCATTTCATGCACATGAAGTCTCCATATTCGCCGCTAGGGGGCTGATTGTTGGTGCAACTGTTGTGGTGAAATCAGAATATAAGTAGAGGAGGCACTGAATCTGCCATTTGCTGAAGTTTTCCAAAAATGCTAGTCGCCTTCCGTGGATAAGGGATCTATCATCACTGCCTGAATTTTGTCAAGGATGTCTTCAAGTAGGTACTTCTCCAATTCTTCAATCCTCCACCTACTTCCTTCCTGTCTCGAAGCTCTCCCGGAATCTCCTCCATCGCAATCTCCGCAAGAGGTGTCTGCAAAATCCAAGAATCCAACCAGAATTTAGTCGTTTTTCCGTTCTTAATATTGTAGGCTAAGCCTTTGCGCAAAATGTCAGCAGCTTGTGAGAAGCTTCGCCAGGCGAAGGAGCTTCCCTTTTCTTCGTGAGCATTTCAATCCCAGTTTTGCTGTTGCCGTATTTCTTGCTCAAGACTCAAGTCCAAAGTGACTCATCGTTTGAGGCCAGCTTCCATGCATTCTTAGCCAACATGGTCCGGTTGGCCAGCTGAGTAGGTCGAATGCCCAGACCTCCCTAACTTTGTGGGAGAGTAACTTGTTCCCAGGCTACAGAGTGATACTTTCTTTTTCATCATCTTCTCCCCAAATAAATTTCCTATTGCACCTGTGAAGAGTTTTACAGATACCTGTAGGTAATAGCTCCGTAAACATAAGAAAAACAACCATGGAAAATGTTATATGCTCCTGGCCATCTCTCAAAATCAGGGTCTCATTATGCACATCTATTAGAGCCTTGGCGGTGGCCAGGAAAGGCCTACCTAGCATAAGGGGCACTTCTTTTTTTTTTTTTGGTAAAAGCATAAGGGGCACTTCTGCGTTCTCATTGATGTCTAAGGTAACAAAATCCGCAAGATAAAAGAATCTGCCAACCTTAACCAAGAGATCTTCCACTATGCCCCTTGGATGAACTACAGATCGATAAGCTAATTGAATACTCATCCTAGTTGCAGTTGGCTCGCCTAGACCTAGTTTCTTGAACAAAGTATAGGGTATAACATTAATACTAGAACTTAAGTCCACCAAGGACCTCTCAACATGCATTTTACCGATAGGACATGTGTGAAACTACCTGGATCTCATGTGCAGAAGTAGTGGAAGAATTCATAATACAAGTTTCCGCAATTACAATCATTCAAACCATTTACCTTCTTTCTGCCATTCTGCATTAATCAAGTTCTAAGAGCACAATAGTGAAGGAGGTCACAATAATGTTAGTATTTCTAAGCCAGGCTGCTAAGAAACGCTACTTAATGAGCATGATTCAGATTTTAGTGGCGGCTCTCTTTTGCTGTCATTCTTTTTTTTTTTCTTTTTTTTTTTTCATTTCTTGAGAGAACCACTACCTCTGCACATTTTTTTCAAACACATGCCCAACTTTTAAGAACAATCTCCAACCTTCATATTATTTCTAGCAAAAACAGCAGAGAACATGCAAAAACCACTTGTGGAACCTCTAAGAGATTCAAAAGGGTGATTTTTCGTTGTAGACCGAAAGAAAGACAGTTACACGGCTCAAAGGGGCTGACTAGGGGGTATGACACACCAAGACAGTCAATTTGGTTGTGGGCTAATCCTATGCCTCCATCATCCTAATTAGTGACAACGTGTATGCTACGCATCATGGAAGAGGGATCTATTGCCCAAGAAAGAAACGAGTTGGCTCAATCTCACATGCCTTCCTATATGCTCTATCTCTCATTTTGATTCCCTGAACAAGATGCATAAACGACTGTAGAAAATAAGTTATCAATCCATGTCACAGTTGGTAAGCAAACAATTGAAAAACTGAACCCCTACACAACTCTACTGCACGTCTCAGTCATCATTATAGGTTTTCCTAGTCACAATCAAGTTGTCATGCATTAATTTTAACAGCCATTCAATTCACTACATAAACCACAGTGCCCATATGATCATGCAAACATCAGCCCTTGGAGCCCTCAAATCACGAGATTTGGACAGCGGACTAGGCTCCAAAAACACATACATATGTTCCATTAAATACAAAGCACCCCCGACACTTAAATTCGGCATTGCCCTTAATGGAACAGAGGAAAGGGGGTGATGTTACCGTGAAATGATGATCGAGAACGGCGACTGGAAAGCAGACCAATCCAGAGCAGGGAACTGGAAGAGACAAGTCCAAAGGCACAGAGCTAGAGTCATCAAAACACACTAGGTGATAGAAACCATAGTTCCAAGCGGAAAACCCAAAAACAAACAAAAGAAAAGCAAACTGTGGTGGGGTTTCCTCCCCACAATTGCTTCTTTTACATCTTTAGCTGGATGCAGAGGGTGGATGCTCAGAGCGGTGTAGGAACAGGTGCCTCCAAGAGTGGATCCACATCGCTCTTAAGGTACAACTTCAGATGATGGCCATGCACACGACGGGTGTGACCACCAGCACATGTCAACTCAACCTAGCCATCCGGCGGGATGCAGGCGAGTGAATACTCGGATGGCCACGGCGGTCGTGGCTGAGGAGGCGGGACCCGCTCATAGTTGTCTCCAGCTTTCTTTTGAGCAAGCTTAGCTACCTGCATTTTCGGCCGCCACTCCTCCTTGATCTTTTCTTTTGGTAACGTGGCAGGACAAAAGTGGCGGCGAAGGAATGGGAGGAGAGTCCGGCAAAACAAAAGGCACAGAAGGATACACGACAGACTCGTGCACCTGGTTAGATAAGGCATGCATAGGCGGGATAACAGTCATATTATTAGCAATGGAAAATGTTATCTGCACCTCGCCATCTCTCAAAATCAGGGTCTCGTTATGCACATCTATTAGAGCCTTGGTAGTGGCCAGGAAAGGCCTACCTAGCATAAGGGGCACTTCTGCGTTCTCATTGATGTCTAAGATAACAAAATCCGCAAGATAAAAGAATCTGCCAACCTTAACCAAGAGGTCTTCCACTATGCCCCTTGGATGAACTACAGATCGATCAGCTAATTGAATACTCATCCTAGTTGCAGTTGGCTCACCTAGACCTAGTTTCTTGAACAAAGTATAGGGTATAACATTAATACTAGCACTTAAGTCCGCCAAGGACCTCTCAACATGCATTTTACCGATAGGACATGGGATCGTGAAACTACCTGGATCCTTCTGCTTCTGCGCGAGCTTGTTTTGTAGAATAGCTGAACACTCCTCGCTGAGCTCCACAGTGGCAAGCGCTTAACTTCTGCTTCTTTGAGAGAAGATCTTTCAAGAACTTCACATACTTAGGCATCTGAGATAATGCCTCCAAGAAGGGCACTTGAACATTCAACTTCCTAAGCATGGACATGAAGTTCCCGAACTCTGCCTCTAGCCGGTCTTTGTGCATCCTGGTGGGAAAAGGGAGTTTAGGCTTATATTCGGCCATCACTAACTGGGGTTTTGCGGCCCAAACCTCTGACTCCTTATCAACCGCCAGTCTTCTTCTGGCTTCAGGGTTATCTGCGTCACCTTCTTTGCACTCCTTGGCGGTGCAACTTCAGTTACAGTCCCACTTCTCATCATGATGGCGTGTAACCCTTCCTTATGATTTCTGGGATTCGGTAGGGGTTGGACTGGAAGCGTGCCAACCGGTCTGGAAGCAAAGGCATCTGCCAGATGCCCGATTTTTTTGTCCATATCCTGCAGGAGTGCTTGCTGGTTCCTCTGACTAGCTTTAATCTCCATGAATTTGCCTGCAGCCACTTCCATGAATTGCTCCAATTTGCTGAACTTTTGGGTACTAGTGATGGCCAAGGTGGTCACTAGATCCCTCAGTTCTGACACGGGATCGCCCGGTGGTGGGACTAATGGAGATGCACCAAGCTACTGGTACTGCTGCTGTATCTGGCCTGGGCGGGGCTGGTATGGTTGTCTCTGGTTTTGAAAACCAGTTCCATGAGCCTGGAAACCCAGCGGCTTGGGATTGTTGTTACCACTCCAGGATAAATTAGGATGCTGGCGCCACCCCTTGTTGTGTGTACTACTGTAGGGGTCGTTGCGCCGAGCATTATTAATGAAGTTTATATGCTCATGCAGTGTGTTGGACTCTCGCATGGCTTGGCAGTCCTCTACAGTATGATGAGAGCTCGCACCACTAACAACGCATTCTCTGCTGCTGTCTTGTCCTAGGAGCCATTCTAGTATGATCAATGGCTGAGACCAGCTTAGACACAACCTACACCAAATCAGAAGACTTAGTGTCCACAGCATGTACACCCCGGCCTGGTGCTCGCCTCGACCTCCTAATAGTACCCCATTCATATCCTTGCTCTGCCATCTCCTCAAAGAGTTGGTTTAACTGCGGTGGCGTCTTAGTCAGCATGTTCCCGCCACATACCGAGTCAATCAGCTGCTTTTCTTCGGGAAAGAGAGCCCGGTAGAAGGTGCCAACCCTGAAGGCGTCGTTGAAACCATGATTGGGACACTTCAGGAAGAGACTGGTGTATCTCTCGCACTCATCCCGGATGGTCTCATCCTCCTTCTGTGCAGAATGGGTGATCTCCTTCTGCAGGTCTGCTGATTTAGATGGAGGGTGATAGTGGGTAAGGAACTTGTCGGTCAGTCTAGCGAATGTAGTTATCGATCCTGGAGGCCGGGTGTCTAGCCACTCCTTTGCATGTCCCTCTAGAGTTAATGGAAAGTACCTCAGCTGGATGGCGTTCGTAGGGACCCCATTAATCTTGATCCCATCGATCAGCTCGTTGAATCGCCTCAAATGCGAGCATGGGCACTCGCCTACCTTCCCACAGAATACCACTGCACCTTTCAGCATGGTGATAACTGAGGTGCTCACCTCAAAGTTGTTGACGGCAATTTGAGGGTGTTGAATGGGCGACCTCATGTCTGCGGCCTTCGCGGTACAGTAGTATCCCATGGTTTTCTCATCAAGGACAAACTCTCCACCATTATTAGGTTCACCCATGTCGTCCTCATGGTTTATGTTCAGATGCTCCAATACTTCCTCCGCAGCCAGTCGCGCCTTCAAAGCTCTTTTGAAGTTGCGGCAGGTTCGTTCAAGCTCTTGGTCCAACGACATTAGATCTCCCGACTGGCTATGGGTCATGCACTACCTGCACACAGACAGCAAACCCAACCCGTGAAGGCAATGCTAAAGTAACAGACTTTCACGTTTTTACAATAACCTAAAAGTCCCCGGCAACGGTGCCAAAAACTTGACACGCTACGACACAACACCAAACTACGACCAAGTATAATCGCAGTCTAAGAATGCAGAATAGTGGGTAAGTTTAATTTATCAACCCGGGGTCTAGATCTACTGCCTACTCCGTGAACTTCTATTATCTAGCGAGACTAAGTGAGTGTAGGTGAATTCAAACTAAATAGAAAGAAAATAGTAAATTGTCTGGTTTCCTGAAGCAAGATAAGAGTCACTCGGGATTGAGTCCACCGAGCTCCTTAGTTAGGTCCAAGTTATAATTTCCTTTGGTTGATTTACTGTTGATTAAACTGCGGAAGATCCAACGGTAGTTTGGAATCTCTTAAGCTGACCAAGCCCTCTTAGACAAACTAACCGGCAGACGACTTGTCTTCACCGCGATAGAAAGCTAAGGCAATTAACACAGAACTCCACTATTGGAATCAGATTCTAGTACAAAGCAGTGAATTGACTGACTCTCGTATAATCAATTCACTCTTATCGATTGAAGAAGCTCTAACAACCTAATCAGATTCTATCTATCACAGGTTGAAGTAGAAATCAAAAGAAGTTGATCAGGATTCAATTGACTCTATAAACACACTTCAATCGATTAAAACCAATCATTATATCATCCAAAATTCATTACAATTCAAATCACTAACACATGGAACTAGGGTTCTTTAAACCAAGTGAGAGAAAGGTCTACTCCATAGAGAGAGAGAGAGAGAGAGAGAGAGAGAGAAAAACAGAAATCAAAGCAGTCATACTCATAAAAATGAGAATAATCTGCTCTGAGATGTCAATCTTCACTCCTGGGGATGAAATATGGGCTTCAATGGTGAGAAATCCACTTCAAAATAGCTCCTAGGGTTTGTTCTTCACACTTTCTCTCTCTAGAATTCTGTTTTTTCACCAAAAAGTCGAATTCCCTTCCTTTGGCTCGAATCTGCCTCTTTCAACTCGATTCTGCCTCTTCCAAAAACTCCAAAATACCTGCCCCTATATTTTCCCAAAATGCACGTTTTGGTTAAGTCGAATATGCCCAACACTACTGGCAGTATTTTGAAAATTACAGGCAGTATTTTGCAAATTACGGTCGTATGTAGTCTTCGTCTGCCCGTAATTTGCTTTCCTTCAGCATTCTTCAAGGGCTAGCCTCGGTCATAAAAATACGAGGTGGACGCTGGAGAAATACGGTCGTAATTTTGGAAACCTTGACTGTAATTCTCACGTGAAACTTCATCATGCTCGGCATAAAAATACCGGCGGTAATTTGTGAATTACGACCGTATTTCATTCTCAGCTCCACTTTTGAGAGGCTTTTAAGTGACCAAACGACCTCCGATTAACCCGAAATATGATAAATAACACAACCTAGCGTAAAATAGGCCAAGACACCACAAATTCTAGCCAAAACGGTTAAGAAACAAGGGTGTAAACATGTGCAAATCTGGTGCTATCAGCTATCCTTTAGGCCTTTCCTTCCGTCAATCCCTATTCCCCTCATCCATTCTTCACTTCTTTATACCTCCAAAACCAACACACGCCGCATTAGGGTCCCGCCCCTAACATCCTTTCTCCTGGCTGCCCGTAGCGATATGCCAACTTGCTCTCAAGATAATACACTTGTTTCAATGGTGTGATTCTGGTCTGTTTTATTTGATTTCCGGTAAACTTTGTATTATTTATGATGTGTTTGTTGTATTTATGATGAAATCTATTTAACAGTCCATACCAGGCTCCATGTGTTTTATGGTCTACTTCATGATACATGTGGTCGTTGTTAGTTAATTAAGGAAAGGAAGTGTAAGTCTTCATCTTTAAAAATTTTAGAAATGACAAGCCCTTCAGAATTTCGCATTTATTGTAGCCAATCCAGTTAAAATAAAGCAACTAAATGAAATGTTCATAATGCTGGAAATAGTGTTAGTAGAATGCTAACAAAATTTAATGTCAGTACTATAACATTTGACATCGCCAATGCATTAATCAGAAGGCATCTTCCTGTCCCGGTGATGTCACCTAGTACCCAATTACTTTTCATGATGATCCTCGAAAAAGTATCATATTTGAACTTTTTCAATCTAACACCACTATATATTTACAACTACTTGTCTACATTTTGACCTCCTCTCTAAAACGTGTTAACAATGTTAGATGAGCTGGAGTGAAGAACAAAGGCATACTAGACACACTTTATGTGGTTCCTAAATCCTAATCCTAACTGCCAATAACAGCCTAGCCGTAGGGAAGCGGACACCAGCTAGCTTACAGCGTTCTGAATTCGGCATGGCCGTTCGGAATCGATATGCCAAAGTAGTATATGTTAAAGCACTGCCGGCCGGCGAGACCCCGTCCACACATTTGGCCAATCCGCACGCGTATCCTACCACTGTTCACTGCCGTTTCAACACTAAGGGCGGCCGGCCGGCCATGACCAAGTGAACTCTCTTACTTTTCAGCTCTCTCCTCCTATGTATATAAAGCAACCGATGTGGCCGTTCAACATATCCACAACTCGCAACTCTTTCCTTAATTAGCTCAACATTAAGCGCAGACATGACTTCAGTTGCTAGCTTCTTCTTTGGCGTCGTGGTGGCTCTCAGCTGCCTCTCACTTCAGCAGCTTGCTTCGGCAGCTGATCCCAGCCTTCTCCAAGACTTCTGCGTTGCAGATTCCACCAGTTCAGGTATGTATAACTTTTCATTCTAGCTATTCGATCTCGACGTAAGAAATTCATAATTAACCATCTTCTAACAACTCCAACTTTATAACAGTATTGCTGAATGGCGTGGCCTGCAAGAACCCAAGCACCGTCACCGCAAACGACTTCTACTTCCGAGGCCTCCACGTGGCAGGCAACACCAGCAACGCACAAGGCTCCAGGGTCACTCCGGTCTTCGCCACGCAGCTCCCCGGCCTCAACACGCTGGGAATCTCCATGGTCCGCATCGACTACGCACCCGGCGGCCAGAACGCGCCCCACACGCACCCACGCGCCACCGAGATCCTCACCGTTCTCGAAGGCAGCCTGGAGGTTGGATTCGTCACCTCCAACCCAAATAACAACCATTTCACCAAGACCTTGTATAAAGGCGACGTCTTCGTCTTCCCCTCCAACGCCGTCCACTACCAGCGCAACACCAACTGGAACGCGCCCGCCGTCGCCATTGCGGCGCTCTCCAGCCAGAACCCCGGTGCCATTACCATCGCCAACGCGGTGTTTGGTTCCCAGCCGGGGATCAGTGCTGACATCCTGGCTAAGTCTTTCTCCTTGGACGTCGCCACCGTCAACTTTATGCAGTCCAAGTTCTGATGATGATCAAGGTTGGAGAGTTATTGCGGGAATATAATTAATGCGTCTTTCTTCATGAGTACTACTCATGCATTTGTTTTTTTCATTTCCAATTATGTATGTTGCGTATCTTTTTTTATGTGTTACGTGTCTTATTAAGCCACGGCAAAGTGTAGGTATGTTTATTTCGTAAAGAAGAAACGTATATACACCAAGTGGGCAAGTTCCTTGTAGTGTTTTATATGGAGAAAACGGAAGATCATTATTTGTTTCATTTAAAATAATAAAGAAACTGGTACTTGGGTTACAAAAATTATATAAGGAGCTGTTAACAAGGTCTTATGTCATTGGTAAATGAAATTGATTAAAAAATATTGATAATATAAGTAGTTGATTATTAGTTGATGCGGTTGATGATTCTGCACCAACAAATCAACACTATCATTTATAGTTGAAAAGTAAGACTGCAACCCCATTCAAATTTTCCTCCCCGTAGAGTAGGGATGGCAATTTCGACCTAACCCGTTTTACCCGATCTGTTTGGCCTGTCTTGGGGCGGGGCGGGCATGGGTACTCTCATCGACCCGACCTACCCTGACCCGTCCCATTTTCTCGACCCGTTCTTTCTTGAATTACATGTAATTTTAGTCAAATTACTTAGGATTTTCGTTTTATTACATCATATTTTAGCTATAATAAAGTTGTAAATTAGTGAAAACCTCAATTTCTCCAAGAAATTAACTACATTTATCATAATATTGTTTGTTTTCTTGATCTTATAATATAAATAACGAAAATTTCTAATGATTTTCATATAAATTCCATACACAATGGGTCGACCTGCCCCGACCCGCGACCCGTGATAAATTACCCGATCTGGACCCGACCTGCCACGGGGCGGGTTTGGTTACCAAGAAACACGCCCCGGACCTGCCTCATTGTCATTCCTACCATAGAGTGATTTTAGCAGGCTCAACTAACAGCCCATTTAGGGGGTCATTCCATCTTCTCTCGTCGACAGAAATCGGCCTCCCTCTCTCTCTTTTTCTGGTGCCTTCCCAAACAGAACCGCACTCTCAACCGAAACTGCATCCAACACAGTTCTACACCACCAACCTCCTCCACTCCCAAAGAAGAACCACTACACCGGTTTCTACTCCGACCACTACAGCGGCGGTTTCCCTCTTTACTCCGCAGGTTGCTTTGTATGTCGCCTACCAGCCTTTCACCACTTTCTAAAACCCTTTCCTAACTTCCTTCTCTGGTACTCTCAATCCAAGGTGTGCTGAATCGCTATGACACAACTCTTAACAATGGCCAAGTGGAACCAATGAAAGGGACTGCAGTATAGTAGCTCAAGTAATAAATATCGAATCCACGGGTCTCTAGAGTTACTATTACTCAACTTCAGTTCATTATCTAGCAAACCAGATTAAGATGGAAGAACTAAAACTACTCTAACAAACTACAGTTAAAGTTAATCTAATTACAGATTGGGAACTCACTTAGGTATGATTCTCCCTAGCCACTAGCCAGATTAATGATTAATGATGATCTCTACCTTGTTTCCCTTTCATTCACAATGCGGAGAATCCTTGACTAGACCTTGAATCTCGACAAAAGGATCAAGGCCCTCTTGAGTCGATTCCCTAGAGGGACGTATCCTTCTCTAGAACAACCGATCAAGGCGATCTGAACTAGACTCCCTCTATCGAATGAGGTTCTCAATCGATACAAAGCAGTGAATCAACCCTCGACTAAAGCAATCGATCCAATACTATCAACTTATGGTGCTCTATTGACCTAATCAGGTATTCACTCTCATAGGGTCAAAGCAGAATCAATAATCTCGACTAAAGCAGAATTGAATCATGAAAACATGCATAGATTGAATATGAACTCAAGATTATCAAGTAAGAGTACTCATACAATCATCCAATCAAACAAACATAGTTAGGGTTCCTCAAAACCTAAGTGAAGGGAAGTTACTCCACAGAGAAGAGAGAGACTGCAGTAAGAATCTTCAAATGATCAGTCTTCAAGTCCGGGCTTGTTCCTCGAGCTTCAAAGGCGAATAAATCCTCCAATTCCACTCCAAGAATGCCCTTAAATCGCCCTCTCTCTCTTTGGTTCGTCCCTTGGGTGCTTGGGATCCAAAAAACCCAGCTCCCCCTCCTTTGGCTCGAAATTGGGTTAAAACCCAGAATTTTCCGACCACACGGCCGTGTGGCTTTCCAGTCTGCCCGTGTGAGTGTCAAAACGCCGCGTTTCGATTAGTGGACTTCAGGCACGCTGCACGGCCAGAAGCACACGACCGTGTTGGTTTCCAGTCTGGCTGTGTGAGCTCCCTGAACTTTCCACACGGCCACAAGGGGTCCCATACAAGGCCAGTGTGGCTTGGCCGCGTAATGGGATTCCACACGGCCAAGTCACATGGCCGTGTGGAAATTAGGTCTGCCCGTGTGGAATTTCCAGCTTTTCGTCAAACGTCCCAACTTCGTCCAATTGACCCCGAACTCGTGCCCAAACCTTCCTTCACGTACTAGGACCTGAAATATCACAAACAAGAACAACCTAACGTGAAATCGGCCTAAAACACGAGAGATGAGACTCAAACGGTACAGGAATGGTGGACAAAAACATGTGTAAATATCGAGTCATCATGTGCAAAACCAAGTTCTCCATCTGTCAAAGGGATCTCCAAACCTGGCGCTTAACCGATTAGTCCTGGCGGAGAATGATTGCGAGAGCAGGGGAAAGCAGGAAGGGCGGTGAAGGGAGAAGGGAGGCGGACAGGCGACACCTGTTTTTTGACGGAGTTGTCTTCATTTAAACTACTGTGATTTTCTTCATATTGCGACTGAAACACCCATCTATTGCTTGATATTTACCTACTATAGGGTTCGTCGATCAGGGGAAGAATTGCAACCCACCGCCATTGATGGAAAGCTGGTTCTATCAACGCGATGGATTAGGCTATCGGTTAAAGAGTTGATTTCTTTAGGATTTCATCTACCTCTATGTTTTTATTCATTGCCTTCAGGTTAGTATTCATTAACGTCATTGTTACTTTTTAGTGCCATTTGTTTTTTAGGATGGACAAATAACATTGGTTAGGGAGATGGGAGTTACCGAAATCATGTCCCTTCATCATTCATTATGTGCAAATTGATTTAATTTACAAGGTTAAATGTTTATTAGTTTGGTTTAATTACTGCTATTTCCTACCTCTGAATTGGCAATCCAAAATGTAAGTCTCTGATTCCTTTGCGTTAACCTTCTCCTGCTGTAGCAGCAACGATGTTAACAAAGATAGAAGTCGTATTACCTTCACAGAACTCATTCTTAGTCATATTAAATTGGAGTTTGGGCTACACGGTAAGCAGCTTCTCAGCTCTTATGTAAAGGAGGATGCAGCCATTTAATTGTAATCATACAATGTTATTTTTTCCTCTTCCATTTTAAAGTCATTCTCATTTCCTCTGTTTGGTATTTTCGTGCTCAGAAAAATTATGAACTTTATTTCATTTGACAAACTTCAAAGCTTGAGTTATTGGAATCGATAAAGCTTATTGCCATGCTTACTAGTACTACTATAAAACTGATCTTCTTCGTATTGCAGAATACGCATAGACAGTTATTTGGATGTTCCTCGGGATCTTCTTCCTTATGGAGATAAGGTTCACAAACCTTATCAAGCCTCTCTTTTCCAAAGTGTGTAAACATCGAAAAGGCAGGGTACCATTTGCTTCCCCAAATTCTCATGTTGTCATGTTCCTAGCTAATTGTTACACAATTTCCTGATACTTTCCCTGCGTGCAGATTGTCATCCAATTTGCTGAAGAGTTTGTCATATGCTAAATCCATAGCTGCTAAGGTATTCTGGACTCTAATCTTTGAATTGGAAGGTTATCGTGTCTTTGTCTATGCATCGTCGATTCACATTTCGTGTTCGTCTTCATATAAGTTGATTTTGTGAATAACCATATCCTCTATTTGAGAGCAATTTTGAGAATGGTTATGCAACTGAAAGGAGACGTGTATGGAATTGGTGGCGGCTGTATTTATTCCAGACGTTATATTCATAAAAAAAACCAGGTAGTTATTCTTAATGAGAAGGATTTCACGTTCTGTGATGCATGACTATAATGGCATGCTTTGGCCTAAATGATTATGGTTGTATACTTCGTATTCGTCAGTTTCTATCATTTTGTGGAGAAATTTTGATTCTTTGTTTCATAGTATATAGCCCCTCGGTTTTACTACGTTAGATAGAACTATGATGGGATTGGTAAGTCTATTAGTAATACAGGTAGTTCACAAGACTCTCTTCCCTTTTCGTGATCATCATATGACTTTTACTCATGCCGAAGAACATACTGAAATGGGATTTTACAGTATGTTTGTGCTTTCTAGAGAAATGTTGTGTGCTTATCATGCTTTAGCCTAAATGATTAAGGTTGTATACTTTGTATTTGTCAGTTTCTATCATTTTGTAGGAGAAAGTTTGATTCTCTGTTTCATAGTATATATCCCCTTGGTTTCACTACGGTAGATAGAACTATGATGGGATTGGTATGTCTATTAGTAATACAGGTAGTGCATGACTCTCTTCCCATTTCGTGATATCATATGACTTTTACTCAATGCTGTCAAAGCCGAGCCGAGCCGGCCGAGCCGCCAAAATTGCTACTCGGTCATAAAACCGGCTCGACTCAGCTATTTAGCCGGAATGGTTATTTGGGGCGGTCGGCGAGCGGCCGAAGCGGTTAACCGTTCGAACCGCTCGAGCCGCTCGGCCGGCTTTTACCATTTGGGCCGGTTGCTTTAATTAAAAATATATATATATCAAATATCAAAAATGAAAATGAAAGGGGAGGCTGCTAAAAACGTAACCCTAATTGACTAATTCATTTCTTCCCCCTTCGCGCAGCAGCCAGATACGAAGATGAGCCTCACACTCCGCAGTCGCCGTTCACCGTCGCGGGTCCCCGTCGCCGTTCGCCATCGCTCGACGCCGTCGCCGTTCGCCATCGCTCGACGCCATCGGCCGTCGTCATCCCTCGACGCCACTCCCCTGTCGCCTGTCGCCATCGTCGGCGGCGGCGGCTCGTTCCCCATTCCTGTCGGCGAGCGCAACGGCCAGCCGGTGAGGTCTCCGTTCTCCCCTGCAGTCACCTTCTCCCACTGCTGCTGCCTCTCCCCTGTTGCATCGACATTCTGCCTCTCCCCTGTTGCATCGAGCCATCGACTCTCTGCCTCTCCCTTGCTGCCCTCCCCTTCAATTTCTCGACGCATACACCCACCCAGGAGAACTTCTTGTGGTAAACTGCTAAATTAATAAATTTACATGTGCTTTGATCTTAATTTGATAATTTCATATAAGCATAAAAGAAGTTTGTAATGGTTTGTTTGTGTTGCTGCCATGACCCGTGAGGTTTCCTATTCCATTTAGCAATTTTTGTTTACTTGTTTACTTGATTGAGTTATTTAGAAGTTTCAGAATGGTAGTGTTAGATTTTCCATTGTAAATTTGCTGATTTGATCTTTCTTTTGTAGATGAGTACTCCAAATCCAGATAGTGGTACTATTTATATAGATAACTGTTTATTAGGTACTGGTTCTCAAACGGTTTTTAAACGGTCTAATGCCGGCTGGACCACTAATGAACGAGCCGTTCACGTTACCGGGTCATACTCCGACTCGGCTTTGACAGCATTGCTTTTACTCATGCCAAAGAACATACTGAAATGGAATTTACAGTCTGTTTGCATTGACTAGAGAAATGTTGTGTGCTGTTGGGGGGCATGCAAGGAAAGGCCCAATTAGTGGGCCAGTATGACCGTGGGCCTGATGTGTGGGCCTGGCAAGGAGGAGTTGTGGCCCAAGAACGGACCAGAGGCCAGGGCCCAAGCGGTGGGTCCGGGCCTAAGACGGGGCGCATAACGACAAGGGGAAGGGGTAACGGTCAGAAGCGTACGGAGGGGACAAGGGGTAGGGCCGTGCGCCTCCGTGGCGCCGACCGGTGTCAGAGTGTCGGGGCGCCAGGGAGGAGTAAGGTACAGTGCATTTAATGAGGTGATGACGTAGGGCGGATCTGGGGGGCAACGGTCGGCCCTACCTCGGGTATAAATAGTGAAGTGGGTGAAGCTCATTTACTCAGGTTCCAGCTTCTCTCTAAAACTTACATTCCACTTCTCTCTCTAGAATTCATCCTGACTTGAGCGTTGGAGTGCTAACGAGCCCTTGTAAAGGGGCTCGGGGCGCGTCGTCGTGTGCAGGGGGGAGAGCGTGAGGGCAAGGCGCGTGTGAAGTCAAGAGGGCTCGAGGGACCAGCAGGCGTAAGGCGTACGTGGCACAAACAATTGGCGCGCCAGATAGGGGACTATAACCACTACGAGTGTCACGATGATGGAAGAAGCGGCCCAGGGGGAAGGCGAGGGGAACCGCGCCCAGAACGAAGTTGGCTCGGAGGAGGCGCCCCACGCCTCCGAGGAGGCGCAGGGGGGAGATGAAGAGGCGCAGGGAACGGCACATTCGGAGGGGGACACTTTGACCAAGGAACACCTGATCAGCATCATTGAGGAGCAGGCCCAGACGCTCGAAGCTCTGAGGAAGGAGGTGGAGGTCCTAAAGAAAGGAGGGGGCATCGCGCCTCCTCACGGCGTAAGGAAGAGGGACCGCGAGGACGAGGAAGAGGGGATGACCAGCGCGTTAAGACGCTCCGAAGACGCGGGTCACCCGGAACGGCACGAGGCGCCGGACTTCGAGGAGCGCAACACGTGGGCGCCCGTGGGGAGTACAACAGCCGTTGGCGCGAAGCGTCCTGGCGGAACAGGCAAACTCAGTCATACCGGCGCTACCCAGCTACGACGGCACGACCGACCCGGAGGACCACCTGAACAACTACTTTACCAAGATGCAGCTGTACAATAGCTCGGACGCCACGCTCTGTCGCGCCTTTCCCTCAACCTTTGTCGGCGTGGTGCTGGACTGGTATCACCAGATCGAAGAAGGGAGGATCGATAGCTTTGAGCGATTCGCGGCCATGTTTCTCTCAAAATTTGCCAGCCGGAAGCGCAGGAGCCTGACGATCAGCGCGTTGTTTAAGGTCAGGCAGCGAAAGGGCGAAGCGCTTCGAGATTTCTACGAGCGGTGGATGTCCGTAGCAATGGCGGTCAAGGACGTCAAGCCCCCGGTCCTGGGGTGTTGCTTGGACGAGTGCACCAATAGCGAGGAGCTTTGCCGTGCGCTTTCGAAGCGCGACGTGGTGTCCACGGAGGATTTGGACCGCCGGGTGCAGAAAGTCATCATGCTGGAAGAGACGTTAGCGGCGAGGAGGTTGGAGCGAAGGGAGGCACGCCCCGACGAGGCCGAGGCGGCCCGGGCAACCCGACCGCCCCCCGCCCCACCGGGCCCACAAGGCTATCCCCAGAGTGCCCGCCGACTCGAGCCACCACGCTTTCCGCCCAGGAGTGCGACGAACTTCACCGAGCTCAACGACACCCTGCGGAATGTACTGCAATATGCGAGGGACAAGGGATACCACCTTCGCTGTCCAGGCCCCATGCGGGGGCGCCCGAACGAGCAGAACTTAGATAGATTTTGCGAGTTCCATCGCGAGAGGGGGCATCACACGGCCGACTGCTACCAACTCAAGTCGGAAATTCAGGGGTTAGTGGACAAGGGGATGTAGAACGACTTTGTAAAAAAGGCGGAGGACAAGGCGCAGCGAACCTTCATGGCACAAGAAGAGAAGGTGACGGCGCCTCCGAGAAGCGGAGATGAAGGAAGGACGGAGGATGCCCGGATCGGAGCGCTGGGCGGAGGCGAGGAGCTGCCGCCCCCTCCTTTTGAAGTTGAACCAGAGACTAACCCCGCCCGGGTAAGATTGACGATCGAAGCTATTACTGGCACCATAGATCTGAGGCAGAAGTTGGAAGAAGGCAGGCGGCTAAGATCGGCCACCGCCAGCGCGCCCGCCGCTGTGCGGATCCACTTCAACGAAGCACCGGAGGAGGCGTGTCGGGTTCCGTCGGTCGAGGCATTGGAGATCAGGGGGGTGGTCGCAGGATGCGAGGTGAAGAGGATGCTGGTGGACACGGGGAGCTCAATGGATGTGCTGTTCCAGTCCACCTTCGAGAAGATGCAATTGTCGCCAAACATCGTGAGGCCGGCGGACACAATCTTGGTGGGGTTTTCAGGAGTGCCGGTACAAGTCGTGGGGCGCGTGAGTCTCCCCGTCACGCTGGGGGAGGAGGAGCACCGGGTCACGCACACCGTCGATTTTGGCATCGTCGACTGTCCCTCCAACTACAACGCCATCCTGGGGCGCCCACTCCTAGCCCTGTTTAACGGGGTGGCGTCTCCATGCCACCAAGTCCTGAAATTTGTAACCCCGAAGGGGGTCGGGGTGTCTAGGGGCGAGGCGTCGCAGGAAGCCCGTCTTGTTAAAAGGATGCGGATGTACAACATAGACGTGCGACCCGAAGACTTACCGAGAGCGGAGGCGGCCGACGCGGAGATCCAAGTGCCCCTGGACGACGGGCGTCCGGAGAGGTGTGTGCGTATCTCCTCCCATACAAGTGGGGAGGCGGCCGAGTCGCTGGTGGGGTTGCTGAAAGAGTTTGCGGACCTGTTCGCCTGGAGCGCACGCGAAATGCCGGGGGTGAGCCCTGAAATAGCGGTGCATCGCTTTTCGGTCGAAAAGGGGGTGCGCCCCGTGCAACAGAAGAGGCGGCCGCTGTCGGAAGAAAAGGAAGAGGCGCTGCGTAAGGAAGTGAGGAAGTTGCTTGATGCAGGGTTCGTGGAGAAAGCCAAATACACGACTTGGCTGTCCAATGTGGTGTTAGTCCCGAAGGCGCTGGGTGATTGGAGGATGTGCGTCGACTACACAAGCCTTAACCGTGTGTGCCCCTCTGACACATATCCGATGCCCCGCATTGACCAGCTGGTGGACGCGACTGCCTACCACGAGGCGCTGAGCTTCCTAGACATGTTTTCCGGCTATCACCAAATCCTCATGTGCGAGGAAGATCGGGAGAAGACGACGTTCATGACCTCCTTCGGCAATTTTTGTTATAAGGTCATGTCCTTTGGGCTGAAGAATGCGGGGGCGACATATCAACGCATGGTGAACACGGTGTTCCAAAGGCAGATCGGGAGGAACGTTGAGGCGTACGTGGATGACCTGGTGGTCAAGAGTAAGAGGAGAGAGGACCACTTGAAAGACCTGCGCGAGACGTTCGAGACTATGCGCTCGCACTCCCTTCGACTCAACCCCCTCAAGTGTGTTTTCGGAGCGGAGGCGGGTAAGTTTTTAGGCTTCATGATCACTAAAAGAGGAATCGAGGCCAACCCGAGGCAGGTGGAGGCGATCAGGCGCCTCGAGCCCCCGAGGACGCCCAAGGAGGTTCAGAGTCTGAATGGGCGCCTGGCTGCGCTAGGGCGGTTCATACCCCGATCGGCCGACAAGGGGGCCCCCTTTTTCAAAGTCTTGAAGAGGGCGGCTCGATTCAAGTGGACTGAGGAATGCGACGAGGCGTTCGAAAGGTTGAAGAGTCTCCTGGTGTCACCGACTGTTATGACGGCGCCCCGAATGGGCGAAGTGTTGTACCTCTACATAGCGGTGTCACGAACGGCGGTGAGTGCGGTCTTGGTCTCGAGAGCGGAGGCGGATGGAGAGGAGCATCCCGTGTACTATGTGAGCAAGGTGATGACGGGTCCTGAGACGCGGTATGTACCCATAGAAAAGGCGGCCTTAGCCGTGGTGTCCGCGGCGGAGAAGCTGCGCCCATATTTTCAGGCACACGCTGTCGTGGTACTCACGAACCTACCGTTGAAACGAACCTTGGGCTCCATGGATGTGGCGGGGCGTATGGTGAAGTGGGCGGTGCAACTGAGCGAGTATGACATCAAGTACGCGCCCCGCCCTGCAATCAAGGCGCAAGTATTGGCAGACTTCGCAGCAGAAGGAGTGGTGAGCAAGGGAGATGGGGTTAACGAAAGTTGGCAGGTCTACGTTGACGGAGCGGCCAGCCGGGTGGGGGCAGGCGCAGGAATAGTGGTTATCAACCCCACCGGCGCTATGCATGAGTTGGCGCTTCGGTTCTCTACGCTGAAGACCAACAACGCGGCGGAGTATGAGGCCGTAATAGCGGGGCTGAAAGCGGCGCGAGAACTAGGGGCGCGAAGGGTTCAGGTCCGCTCTGACTCCGCTTTAGTGGTAAACCAGTTGAACGGCGTGTTTGAGGTGAAGGAGGAGTCGTTGGGGGAGCACCTGAAAAGGATTGAGGGGATGCGCGGCTGGTTCGATCACGTGGAATTCACTCATGTCCCGAGGGAGGAGAATTCCCACGCAGACGCGCTGTCAAAGCTGGCCATGGCTACCGACTTTGAGAACGAAAGGCACGTCATCGTCACAAAGGAGCACCCGTCAGGCGAACCAATGGTCGGGGTGATAGGGGTGCAGGATAATGAGGAGCAGGGATGGATGGGTCCAATCAAGGCCTACCTAACCCACGGAACGATCCCCGAAGACGCTAGGCAGGCGTGGCAAGTGAGGCGTAAGGCAGCCCGTTGCGCGATACTGGAAGGGCGCTTGTACAAAAGGTCGCATTCGGGAGCATACTGAGGTGCCTCATGGAGGCGGAAGGAGCAGAGGCAATAGCAGAGGTACACCAGGGCGCCTGCGGCATGCATGCAGGCGCACGAAGCCTCGAGAAAGTGTTGTTACGCCAAGGTTACTACTGGCCCTCAATCAGAAAGGATGCCAAGAAGCACGTGGAGAGCTGCCACCAATGCCAGATCCATTCCCACGACGTGCACGTGCCACAAGCGCCCATGTAGGGCAACGTGGGGGCTTGGCCATTTTCGCAATGGGGGATGGACCTGCTGGGACCCTTCCCAAAGGCACCCGGACAGATGAAGTATCTCATCGTGGCGATCGACTACTTCTCAAAGTGGGTGGAAGCCGAACCCTTGGCGTCTATCACCCAGGCTCAGGTCAGGAAGTTTACGACTAAGAACATCTTCTCACGGTTCGGGCTGCCTGAATCGATCGTGGCCGACCATGGCAAGCAGTTCGACTGCCGTCAGTTCATCGACTTCTGTGACGAGAGTTGGGTGGTGCTACGTTTCTCGTCGGTGGCCTACCCCCAGGCCAACGGGCAGGCAGAGGCGGCAAACAAGAGCATCTTGCATGGGCTCCATACGAGGTTATTAGAGGCCAAGGGGAGATGGGTCGCGGAGCTCCCGAGCGTGCTCTGGGCGCACAGGACGACACATAAGGTGGCAACAGAAGAGACGCCGTTTGCGTTAACTTACGGCAGTGAGGCTGTTCTCCCGGTGGAGATGCGTTTCCCCACGCATCGTATGGCGGAATATGAGGAGTTGGCCAACGGGGAGGAGCGCGTGCACGATCTCGACATGCTGGAGGAGCGCCGAGATATTGCTTCAGTTCGACTCGAGGCCATGAAACGGCAGGTAGCCAAGTACTATAACCGTAAGATGCGTCCCCATCAGATACGCCTGGGCAGTATGGTGCTTCGACGGGACTTCCGGCCGAACCCATGTGAGGGAAAACTCGCTCCCAAGTGGAAAGGTCCGTACCGCGTACGCGAGGTGGTAGGACCGGCCACGTTCAAGCTGGAGCGCCCTGGGGGGAAGGCGATCAAGCGAACATGGAACGCGCAGAACCTCAGGGTGTACCATGGGTCCGAGTTTGGGGAAGCCTCCCAATGACGAGGCGGCAACAAAAGGGAAGGTGTCTGTGTTTTGGTTGGTATGAGATAGTAAGTTGTTTGAGGGTAGGGGGTCTATTATTACTGCAAGCGCGTCGCCCCACGCGCCAGAGTGAAGTATCGTAAAGCGCCTTCCTTTTGCGCCATAGGTCGTTAGCAATATGAATCGTAAAGCGCCCTCTTTTGCGCCTCAAGGATGTAACAACATTATTGGTAAAGCGCCCTACTTTTGCGCCCTAATATCATAAAGCGCCCTACTTTTGCGCCTTAACATCGTGGCATGGTTGGTAAAGCGCCCCTACTTTTGCGCCTTAATTTCGTAAAGCGCCCTACTTTTGCGCCTTAACATCGTGGCGTGGTTGGTAAAGCGCATGTTTGGTAAAGCGCCCTACTTTGATGCCTTAACATCGAAAAGCGCCCGTACAATCGCGCCTTAAGAGTCATGATCGTCCGTGACAAAAGATACAATGCGAAAAGATAAATACCGCCAGAGTAAGGCGTATGCACAAAAGTAAGTACCTTAATCTGAAAACATGATTCCATTGCAAAGTTGGCCAGCAGTTACATTCATTAAAATTTAAAGCAACAAGAGAGCGCAAGCCTTGGTTCACTCGTCCTCACTGTGAACCGCCCCCTCTGGTGTCCCCTGCTCCTCGAACGAGCGCCCCCCTCCATCACCTGCGCCTTCTGGGTCGGCACCTCCCTCATTGGCGCCTTCTTCCTCCTCATCCTCATCGTCACCACTCTCGGCTTCTTCCTCCTCCTCATTCGCCGGCGGAACGTCCAACCCGACTATAGGCGCCAGCTCACTAGCCTGGCGGCCATTATCCATAAACTTGAGGATATGCATGATCATTGCCATCGGGTCGAACTCTACCTCGGGGACGTCCTTGTTGAACTTGTCTCGGAGGATTTTCACCGTGTTGATCACATTGTCCGCCTGGAAGCTCTTTCCGGCCGCCGACTTCGGGCAGTCCAAAAGGTCCTTCGTGAGGCGCTCCGCCTCAGCAGTGGCCGCCTTCAATTCCTTCTGGCACTGTTCCTTGGCCTTGGAGGCCCTCTTCAGATCCTCCGAGAACGTCCGCGCCTCAGCATAATACTTATCACGCTCGGCAAGAAGAGACGCCTCCCTCTCACGTAGCTGCCTCTCTACCTCGGCCGCCTCGGCTCGAATCACGTCGGCCTGCGCCTCGTAGCGCTTCTTGCATTCTTCCTCGATGGAAGCCTTGATCCTTTCGCGCTCTGCCTCAATGCCGGTCGAGAGCTTCGCCGCCCACGCCTGGGCCTCCTTTTGAGCGTCGTCCCGCGCCTTGCTCAAAGTCTCCTGCGCCTCGCGAGCAGAGGCCAGCTCCTCTCGAAGGCGCTCAGCAGCCCCGTCGGAAGCCAAGCTCTCTTTGGACATCCGGTCGAATTCACGTGTCGTGGACTCGATCAGCATCATCATCTAACACGGGCACAAGGCAATAAGGTTAGAATTCGTTAGCCAGAAAATTTGAGAATCAACAAAGGAAGCCTAGGGAACAGGCGCCTTACCTGCACGGAGAGATTGGCCATGGTGCGCAGGGGCCTGTTGGACTTTAGGTGATCGGGGCGCTCGATCACGGCGGCGTGGGAAAGCACCATCTGCATAGCGGCGCTCGGATCTTTGGCCGCCCTAACTGGAACACCTACGTTGACCTTTTCGAGGGGTCGTGAGGGCGGCTGAAAGTAGGGGGCAAGATCTTTCCCGTGTGCTCTCCCACGCTGGGCATCACCAGGCTGGCTGGCACGCCCGAGGCTATCACATGGTCAATCTTGGCTTTCTTCGCGGCCGACAGCAGAGGTTCCGCCGGCCTCTTCTCGGACGCCTCGGCTTGACTAGAGGCGCGAGTGGGGGTCTGGGACGTTGTGCCCTGACTGCGAGGAGAGGGGGAGGCGCCTCGACTGTGCTGAGAGGGAGAGGCGCCTCGATTGTCATTAAGATGGACGGGGGAGTTGTAGGACGGTTGGGGGACGTCAGGAGCGGAGGGAGACGGAGCGCCTCCTGCGCGCGCCGAAGGATTTGATATGATCCTCACACGGACTGGCCGTTTCGGCGCGGTTTGGGAGGAAGCGGCCTTGGCTTTGCCGGACTTGCCGCGTTTGCGCGGCGCCTTCGGGGGAATCAGGTGAAGTTTCGAGCGTATGAGGTCCGACACGCTGGTAAACACCGTACCTGCGAGAGAAACAAAAACAAGGTTAGCCAGGCGCACAAAGGGGGGAAGGAACATAAGTAGCGCGCACGAACGCTACCATCATCGTAGAACTCTGATAAGTACTGGGCGTACGCATCGTCCTTCTTCAGACTTATGGGTATACTAGAGAGGAGCCGCGCCATGTCTTCCTCCGCCTTGTTGAGGAGGGGGTGGTTATTGAACTCAGTTTCGTCCCCGAAGGACCACCGAGTCAAAGGGGCGGCTCCGCTCTCAAAGAAAGGCGTGTCGCGGGGGCGGACAAAGAAGAAGGACTCAAACCATGAGCGCCCCATCTTCTTGCCTTGGCTTATGAAATGATAGCCCAGCTTCGAGCGCCTTTGCAGGCTGAAGTAGTTGGGGCTCCTAATCATAGTGAAGAAATGTCGAAAAAGTTTGAAAGAAGGAAGGATATTATGTTGGCGGCATTTGAGGCGGAAAAGGACGGTGTATAATATGATGACTGGGGAAAGGCGCCCGAGGGAGCACTGACAGAGGTGTAGAACGCCTTCAAGGATGGGGTCGATTGCGAAGCGAAGCCCGAAGCGGGCGTACTCCTGGTATACGCCTATCCATCCCTCCCCGCACACCCCCACACGCGCAACAGGGGAGGGGTGCGCGTAACGCCAGTCGGCGGGCATTTGCGCCGCCCGTATGAGTGATGTGAAGCGGGAATATAGAATTTTGGAGGCGTAAGGCGGCCCGGCGTCTTCCTCGGGCATAAGGTCGATATCCGTGGGCATATATCCAGGAGGCCACATGTTGCCCCACTGGCTTATCCCATACTATCGAGGCGTGCGGGTGCCTACGTCAGAAAGAAAGGAGGAGATCAAGAAGGGCGCCCACGGAGAGAAGACTCGACTAACGACAAAAGGCGCCCAAACCATGACACGGGGGAGTAAAGGAGGAAGAAAAGGAGGGATAACAGCCTCTTTTTTACAAACGACCAACACAAGGCGCGACGTACCAACATAAAACGCGTAAGAGAAGGACGGAACGCGGGGTACCTGGGGCGGCGCCTGGAGCGGCAAAAGGCGCCGTGGGGGTCACGGTGGAAGGCGCAGAGTCGGGGACATCGGAAGGCGCAACAGTGGGGGGCCCCGAAGTGGGAGGCGCCGCGGCGGACGGAGTGGCATCAGAAGGCGCCATCTTAGAGGAGCCCGGTTGGTTCGAGGACGCCATGATTCCCGATGAGTGAAGGCGCAAAGAGGAGGTACAGGGCTCTGTAAGGCGCCTAGCTGGTTGGCCGGGGGAAGTGGCCGAAGTTCGGGCAAAAACACTCGACGTAGAGCAGAGAAATCTTAGAGAGAGGAAGAAGAGAGAGAGGGAGTTTTTGCAAAAGTGAGAGGGACAGAAGTAGGAGGAGGCAATTTATAGGCGAAAGAAAAGGGGGGGAAAGAGCGGGGCAGTAAGCCGAACCGTCAGGTAGGCTGAAGCGAATTCAAAATTCGAAATTTGAAATCGCTTCAGCCTAGGGGGAAGGGAGAGGGGTACAGTGACCGAGGTGGAAACCCAAAGGTCAGCCCGCAATCAAGGCGGAAGCCCAACCGTCGGCCTACAATAAATGAAAAGAAAAAAAATCTAGAACGAAGAAGGGAGCAAGGGCGCCTCAATCGGCAGAAATAATGAAACCCAGAGGCACACCATGGGGGGAAGCGACGGCGAGGCGCGCTCCCCGAGAAGAGTTGGGGAACCAAAAGAGGGCGAACGGGTTAGTTAGGCCCCCACCAGGTGGTAGGCGCCTAACTGGGGGGGCAATTGTTGGGGGGCATGCAAGGAAAGGCCCAATTAGTGGGCCAGTATGACCGTGGGCCTGATGTGTGGGCCTGGCAAGGAGGAGTTGTGGCCCAAGAACGGACCAGAGGCCAGGGCCCAAGCGGTGGGTCCGGGCCTAAGACGGGGCGCATAACGACAAGGGGAAGGGGTAACGGTCAGAAGCGTACGGAGGGGACAAGGGGTAGGGCCGTGCGCCTCCGTGGCGCCGACCGGTGTCAGAGTGTCGAGGCGCCAGGGAGGAGTAAGGTACAGTGCATTTAATGAGGTGATGACGTAGGGCGGATCTGGGGGGCAACGGTCGGCCCTACCTCGGGTATAAATAGTGAAGTGGGTGAAGCTCATTTACTCAGATTCCAGCTTTTCTCTAAAACTTACATTCCACTTCTCTCTCTAGAATTCATCCTGACTTGAGCGTTGGAGTGCTAACGAGCCCTTGTAAAGGGGCTCGGGGCGCGTCGTCGTGTGCAGGGGGGAGAGCGTGAGGGCAAGGCGCGTGTGAAGTCAAGAGGGCTCGAGGGACCAGCAGGCGTAAGGCGTACGTGGCACAAACATGTGCTTATCATGACTTCTCCCTAGCTTCTTGACTTTGAAAAATCATTTCTTTATGTCTGGTGACATTAAGTGTAAAAATTCCAATCCCATACCCTTTCTAAATAGAGCATTTCTATTATACTATATAGTATTGGTGCTTTAATGTACAACTTGAAGTTGTACCATAACATTAAATGTACAAGTTTAGGTTGTACCATAAAGGAATTTGTATCATTATGTTATGGTACAACTTTACAACTTGAAGTTGTACCATCACATAAGGTACAAGTTTAAGCTGTACAATAAAATAATTTGTACAAAAAGTATAGGTACAATATGAAGTTGTACCATAACATTAAATGTACAATTTCAAGTTGTACCATAAAAATAAAAACCTATAGCACCAATGCTATATAGCATTGTAAAATTCCTCTTCTAAATAATGGGTTGGGTGAAAACTATCTTATGTTGCTATCAATGATATTAAATATGTTGTTGACAGGTTTTAATCCAACCCGTCTCAGTTTCTGGTTCTAATTGTTGTTCAACTATCAGTTGAACATGATCATACGAGACCTATAATGTCTTATTGTACCAGTTGTCCATTCATTTTATACACCTGCAATTTGTTTTTATTTTTTTGTTGTCTTTGTGGCTCCATGTCCAGTGAGTTTATTGTCATGTTGACAAGTTAGAAGGTGCACAGACCGCTTAGTGAGTTGTGGAGAGCTTAAAACTGGCTCTGGATCGCTCTTCGACAGAGGCTGAGTATCACGTTAGAGCTCTTCCTCTCCCATGTAAGATAGGTGGATAATCATTTGTTGAGCATGAAAATCTACACTCTTTATCATATCTATCTTGGAAATTGTTGGTGTTTTTCGAGCTGGAGTCCTCTCCAGCTGGTCTTGGATGCTTAAAGCACCATTTTCTTCTTCATTTATGAATCTGATCCTTCATTTATCAAAACTTCCTACGGAGTTTTGTTTTGTTTCAATTAAGACGTATGTTCTCTTTAAGTGTTACATATATGTAAATAGATGAAATCCGACAAACACTGTATAATGTGCACCGTGTTAATGGTGATTGTCGCAACCGTACCTCCGGGGTAGGAATGGCAATGGGGAAGGTCCGGGGCGGGTATCTTGGTACCCAGACTCGCCCCATGGCAGGTCGGGTCCAGGTCGGGTAATTGATCTCGGGTCGCGGGTCAGGGCAGGTCGACCCAATGGGTATGCAATTTATATTAAAAACATTAGTAATATTCGTTATTTTTATTATAAGACTAAGAAAACAAACAATATTATGACAATTGTAATTAAATTATTGGAGAAATTGAGGTTTTCACTAATTTACAACTTTATTATAGCTAAAAATATAATGCAATAAAAGGAAAATCCTAAGTAATTCGACTAAGATTACATGTAATTTAGACAAGAACGGGTCGAGAATGGGGCGGGTCAGGGCAGGTCGGGTCGATGAGACTACCCATGCCCGCCCCACCCCGCTCACGGAGGCGGGTCGGACCCGCCCCAAAACAGGCCAAACAGGTCGGGTAAAATGGGTCAGGTCGAAATTGCCATCCCTACTCCGGGGTCTGTCGGGGAGTCGTGTCGGCATTTTTGGGAGTCGCCATCGATCTTACTTGGAGTGGATCGAACACTCTTCGAATCGGCTCTAACCTTGGGGTCAGAACCGATATATGGTCTGCGGTTAAGAGATATGGGTTCGGGAGTACGGTTACTTGTGAGGAAGAGAAATCACACCCCACAACGCCTAAATCGGTACTACTTAAGTTTGATAAGATTTTATACGAGTTGGGTGTATTTTTGTAATATTTTTGTAATTTTAGGGTCCCACTAGACCATTAAAAAAATTAAATCGTATTAATTGTAATTTAATTGTACGCCCACTAACGTAAAATTAAAAAGATAAAGTTAGTTGATTAGTGGGACTCGAACCTTTCGACTGCCTACGTACCCGTAACACGGGATCAAAGTCCACGTAGTTCGATCTAACTTTGATAATTTTTAAAAGTAACTCTTACCACGATCCATTGACCATGTTAATCACATACGTGATTTTATTAGGGAAATATGAAAAGCGAAGAATATGTTTAATTTTGAAACATAAATAAATACTTTATGTATTTGAAAAGATGAAATTGACCTAACTTAGAGATATTCGCACTCAAAATTTCGTATTAAGAATGCTTTGATAAATAGATCAAAAAGAGTAGAACGTATCAACATATCACACAATTTCGTTGTAGACAAATTGGTCAACTTCACTAGCTAAATTGACTTGCAATGTTGTGGTAACGGGTTCGAGACCCAACTCAAGGTATTTTTTGTTTCTTTCAGAGACAGAGGGGCACGACGGTAATTCACAAAAAAAAACGTGGGGGCAAACCTTGTTAATTTCCAGAAACCCTAAGGGTAATGTAGTAGTTTTAACGTGTTAGGTATGAAATCCTCTCTAGAAACCCTAAATGACCCACACAGCCGCCTCTAACTCTCTCACTCTCTCGGCTCTCTCTCCCTTGCCGCCTCTTCTACACCACCTCGTGTCTCTCTCGATCTTCTCTCTTCTTCTCTGTGTTGTTTGCTCTTCACAAACAAAAACGATGACCGCAACGAAGACTCGCCGCCCCTCTCTTCTCCCTCTTATTTTTCTCTGGCGAAACCCTCTGGGTTTTCTCTAAATCGAAACCCTGACTCTTAATCCTACCTCAATCCTCTTCTCTCGTTATTGGTCACGAGAAAACAGCTCGGTCCACAACCAATCTCCTCTCGGCAGGATTTGTGAGTGGACAAGTTTGGGTAAGGATGTCTTAAACTCGGCTTAGTGTGATTAGTTTAGGTTAAACTAAACAAATGGGTATGTGATTTTTAAGATAGCTGATGACTTTATATATGCACATGTTTTTATCCACCATTCTTATGCCATTTGAGCCTCATTTCCCATATCTTAGGCCGATTTCACGTTAGGTTGTTCTCGTTTGTGTTATTTCAGGTCCTAGTACGTGATTGGAGGTTTGGGAGCGAGTTTCGGGTCGATTGGAAGAAAGTTGGACATCTGGCGAGAAGTTGAGGAATCCACACGGCCAGACCTAGCAGCCACACGGCCGTGTGGTGTGGCCGTGTGGAATCCCATTACGCGGGCAAGCCACACTGGTTGTGTATTGGGTCCCTTGAGGCTGTGTGGAAATTCCAGGGAGTTCACACGGTCAGACCGAGATTCCACACGGTCGTGCACTTCTGGCCGTGCAGCGTGCATGAAGCTCATTAGATGGAACGCCGCATTTTGGCACTCACACAGGCAGACTGGGAAGACACACGGCCATGTGGCCTGGCCGTGTGGTCGGGAAATTGTGGGTTTTAACCCAATTTCGAGCCTAAGGAGAGAGAATTGATTTTCCAGAGCAAAAATAGAGCCCTAGAGAGAGAAAATGGGAAGATCATCCCCTAAGAGTGATTTTGGAGTGGGTTTCATCAATCAAGCTTGGAAATCATCCTTGGAGTGAAGATCATCATCCCAAAGCAGATTCTTCCCATCTTGATGAGTATGACTGCTTTGTTTGATGTTTCCCTCTCTCTCTCTATGGAGTAGAACCCTCTCTCACTTGGGTATGAAGAACCCTAGTTCTATGTGTTAGGGATCATTGTTGTAACAACGTTTGGATTGTGATATTGTTTGATTATAATCGATTGAAGTGTTTTGATTGAGTCAATTGAAGCCTGATCATCTTTTATTGATTTCTGCTGCAACCTGAGATAGATAGAATCCGATTAGGTTGTTAGAGCTTCTTCAATCAGTAGTAGTGAATTGATGATACGAGAGTTAGTCGATTTACTGCTTTGTACGGGAATTCAGTTCTAGTAGTGGAGTTCTGTGTTCATAGCCTCAGCTTTCTATCCCGGTGAAGACTAGTCGTCTGCCAGGTAGTTTGACTGAGAGGGCTTGGTCATCTTAGGAGATTCCAAGCTACTGTCGGATCTTCCGCAGTATAATCAACAGTAAAGCAACCAAAAGTAATTACAACTGTGACCTAACTAAGGAGCTAGGGGGACTCATTCCCGAGTGACTCTTCCCTTGCTTTAGAAAACCGAACAATTTCCTGCTTTCTTACTGCTTTTAGTTAAAATCACAATCACTCGACTTAGTTTGCTAGATAATAAATAATCACGGAGTAGGCAGTAGATCTAGACCCCGGGTTGACAAATAGAGCTTGCCACTTACTGCATTTCCGGACTGCGATTACACTTGGTCGCAGTTTGGTGTGGTGTTTTAGCGTGTCAAGTTTTTGGAGCCGTTGTCGGGGACTTCTAGGTTATTGTGGAAACGTGAAAGTTTGTTACTCTAGCTTTTTCTTTACTGCATTCTCTCTTTTTCTTTACTTCAGGTAGTGCATGACGCGTAGTCAGTCGAGAGATTTACTACCATTAGACCAAGAGCTTAAACGGACCTGCAGGAACTTCAAGTGGGCTTTAAAGGCGCGAATGGCTGCGGAGGAGGCTTTAGCACAGCTGCAAATCGTCGAGGAGGAAGAAATGGGTGACCCACAGAACAATGATGTGGTCATCCTCGAGGAGCAGACCATGGGGTATTACTGGACCGCTAGAGCCGCGGACATGAGGTCGCCCATTCAGCACCCTCATGTTCCAGCAAATCACTTTGAGGTGAGCACCTTAGCCATCACCATGCTGCGCGGTTCGGTGGTATTCCGTGGCAAGGAGGGGGAGTGCCCCCGATCACACCTAAGGCGATTCCACGAGCTCATCGATGAGATCAAGATCAATGGGGTTCCAGCCGATGCAATCCAGCTGAGGTACTTCCCATTTACTCTGGACGGGCAAGCCAAGGAGTGGCTGGACACTCTACCTCCAGGCTCGATCACCAAGTTCGCCAACCTGGCGGACAAGTTCCTCACCCGCTACCATCCTCCGTCCAAGACGGCAGACCTGCAGAAGCAAATTACCCTTGTTATAAGAACCGAACCGGATCAACGGCCGGGCTAGTAGAACCGTCAAACCAGTTATGATAGCGGTCTGGTTCATTGCTTGAACGGTTTTTTATGGTTCAACGTAAAATCAGATGAACCGACACGGTTTAACGGGTTCACTGGTTCACTATTTTAACAAAAAAAAACTTTAACATAACCTAAGACCATCAAATCATACTTATTAATTTTATATATGTTTCCTCAACCTTATTGTTGACTTTACGTTGTCTACTACCAACTAGAACCGTAACTTTTAATTTGAATTAAAAAATGTGGTTTCTTTTGTGTGATGGTTGGATGATTTATTAGATATTTTGGTGATTATATGAATTTGAACTTGTTTATGGTCAATGATAATTTCATTCTTAAATTGGTGTAATATACAAGTCTTATATGTTATATATCATGAACGGATCTATCAACGGTTCACCAACAATTTTGTAACGGTTAACTAATAAACCCTAAACCACTAACTTTTCCGGTTCAGCCTCCGGTCTGGTTTTGAAAACATAGCAAATTACCCACTTTGCTAAGGATGAAGATGAGACCATTCGGGATGTTTAGAAGAGATACACCATTCTCTTCCTCAAGTGTCCCAACCATGGTTTTACCGACGCCTTCAAGGTGGGCACCTTCTACCATGCCCTATTCCCGGAAGACAAACAGCTGATTGACTCGGTTTGCGGCACGAATATGCTCACCAAGACACCGCAATAGCTGAATCAACTTTTTGAAGAGATGGCAGAGCAGGGCTATGATTGGGGAACTGCGAGGAGATCGAGACGAGCACCAGGGTGGGGTGTGCATGGTGTAGCCACCTAGTCGTTTGATTTGGTGCAGGTGGTATCGAAACTGGTTTCAGCCATCGATCACTCTGGAATGATTTCACGTACAGGACAGCAGCAGGCGATGCACAGCCAGTGGTGTGAAAGCTCCCATCGCACCGTGGAGGACTGTCAGGCGATGAGGGAGTCGTCTACTCCCTAGGAGCAGGTGGACTTCATCGGCAATGCCAGGCGTTTCGACCCCAACAGCAACACTTACAATTAGGGGTGGCGCCAGCATCCCAACTTCTCCTGGGTTGGGGCCAATCCTAGACCACCAGTCTCCCAGGGACCGCCAGGCTTCCCGAGGCCTCCTTACCAGTATACACAAGGGAAATTTTAGCAGCAGCCTCTTTATCCGCCCAGACAGGCGCCAGTTCTTCCTCAGTCACAGGTGTGGCCATTTCATCAGTCAGGGGCAACCCCCGCAGTCCCAGTGCAGAGTGATCCGATGGCGGAATTGCGAGATCTGGTGGGTTCTCTGGCCACTCCAGTGCAAACAAGTTCAATAATATCGAGCAGTTCATGGAGAAAGCTTCAGGTAAATTCTTGGAGCTAGAAGCTGGCCAGAGAAACACGCAGGCTGTGCTGCGGGACATCCAGACCCAGCTTGGGAGTGTGGCCCAAGCTGTAGCCCAGAGGATTCCTGGTAATTTACCCGGTCAGACCATCCCTCATCCGCAGGACCCGAATGAGCACTGCAAGACCATCACTACCAGGAGTGGCAAGATGACTGATGATCCACCTGTTCAGGCACAAGAGAGAGAGACCCCTGCTTCAGCACTTCTAGCTAATGAAGAGGAAATGGAGAAGGAGGTTGAGGTGCCTGCTCCTAAGCCGTAACCAGTGGTGAAGGAGTATGTACCGCAACTTTCCTTTCCTACTCGGTTGCACAAAGACCGACTGGAGACTTAGTTTGCCAAGTTCATGGCAATGCTGAAGCAGGTAAATATAAGCATGCCCTTCATGGAGGCATTATCGAAGATGCCCAAATATGTCAAGTTCATGAAGGATCTCCTCACCAACAAGAGGAAGCTTGGGGAGCTGTCAACGGTGATGCTCAACGAGGAGTGTTCTGCCATCCTGCAGAACAAACTACCAGAGAAGCGCAAAGACCCAGAGAGTTTTACTATCCCTTGCAAGATTGGTAGTTTGCATATAGGGAAGTCCTTGGCAGATTTAGGCGCTAGCATAAATGTCATGCCATATAAACTGTTTAAAAGGCTAGGCCTAGGTGAACCCAATGATACTAGGATGAGCATTCAACTTGCTGACAGATCCATTGTACATCCTAGGGGCATTGTAGAGGACTTGATAGTCGCAGTAGGGCCATTCTCATATCCTGTTGATTTTTTTATTCTTGATATAAATGAGGATGTGGACATGCCTTTAATACTGGGTAGACCTTTTCTCGCCACCGCCAAGGCGCTCGTTGATGTGAATGATGGGAAATTGATTTTGCGAGCTGGGGGTGAACAAATCACCTTCTCTGTATTCGATAATATGAAACATCCCAAACTCCATGATGACCTCGACTACTGTGATGTTATTGCTGATTTTGAGACCGCACTCGCCATCACAAGTGCGGGTACTGACGATTTCCTCTAGCATTGTCTTTTGCTAGGGGAACAAGCATCATAGGAGTTGCAGCTAGAGGAGCAGCTCGCGGAGCTAGACGAGGCCGAGATCGAGGGGCGAGCGAAACCATTCAAGCCAATCCCTATCTCGACCCGGATCGCCACATCATTGGAGGAGCCACCGGAGCTGGAGCTTAAGCCCCTCCCCTCTCACCTGGAGTATGCATTTCTCCGGGAGGGGAATAAGCTCCCGGTCATTATCAGCTCGGATCTGACACATAAGCAGAAGAACAGGCTGGTGGCTCTGCTGCAGAAGTATGCCCAGGCCATGGCATGGAAGATAACAGATATCAGAGGCATTAGCCTATGCTTCTGCTCCCACAGAATTTTGATGGAGGATGAGGTTAAGCCAGTCTGGGAGCCACAGCGGAGATTGTCTCCCAACTTGGAGGCAGTGGTCCGGGCAGAGATTGTGAAGCTAATGGATGCAGGGATCATCTTTACTATATCTGATAGCAAGTGGGTCAGCCCCACTCAGGTGGTCCCGAAAAAAGGCGGGATGACTGTGGTCCCGAATGAGAAGAACGAGCTGATCCTGATGCGGACTGTGACCGGCTGGAGAGTCTGCATCGATTATCGGCGCCTGAACGACGCCACCAGGAAAAACCATTTTCCCCTACCTTTCATTGATCAAATGCTGGAGAGGTTGGCTGGCCATGAGTTTTATTGCTTCCTGGATGACATGTTTGCTTATTTCCAGATTCCTATCGCACCAGAGGATCAGGCGAAGACCACATTCACTTGCCCCTTCGGTACCTTTGCTTACCAGAGGATTCCATTCGGGCTGTGTAATTCACCGGCGACCTTCCAGAGATGCATGCTGGCGATCTTCGACCGACTGGCCGGAGAGATCATGGAAGTCTTCATGGATGTCTTCTCGGTTTATGGAGACTCCGTCACTCATTGTCTCCATAACCTGGAACTCGTTCTGAAGATGTGCGAGGAGACTAATCTGGCACTCAGCAGGGAGAAGTGCCATTTTATGGTCCGTGGGGGGATTGTCCTCGGGCACAAGATCTCCAAGCAGGGGATTGAGGTAGATCGCGCGAAGATTGAGACGATCAGTAAGCTACCTTCTCCCATTTCTGTGAAGGGGATTCGGAGCTTTCTGGGGTCATGCAGGCTTCTACCGGCGCTTCATTAAAGATTTATTGAAGATTGCCCAGCCTCTGACCAAGCTGCTGGAGAAGGATGCACCATTCCAGTTCACTCCTGAGTACACAGCTGCATTCGAGACATTGAAGGAGAAGCTTACCCATGCACCCATCATGGTGACTCCTGACTGGTCTCTTCCCTTTGAGCTGATGTGCGATGCGAGTGATAGGCCATTGATTGCAGGTATTTTTATCTCCATTCTTGAGCCGTTTGAGATGTTGATTCTCGTGTTTTAAGCCGATTTCACGCTAGGTTGTGTGTTTATGTCATATTTCAGGGCTTGGCGTTGACGTTAAGGCGAAGGAACGAGTTTCGGGTCAAAAGGAGGACGTTTTAGTTGAAGGGTGCTGGAGGAGCAAAATACCCGGCCACGAGCAATAATACCCGGCCGGGTAAAATTTTGAGAAGGCCGGGGAAAATCGATTTTGGGCGCCCAGAAGGCAAAAGGGGTCCCGGCCAGAGAGAAAAAATACCCGATCGGGTATTCTGGACCTCGATCGGGTATTAAGCCTTAACCGCTGCACTGCGTTTCGAAATCCCCGGTCGGGCACCTGAAATACCCGACCGATGATTTTGGCCGGGGATCGCGAGCATCTAGATTTTAAGGGAAAGAAGGCTAATTGTGAAAGGGTTCCGAGTTTTAGAGAAAGAAAGTGATACCTAGAGAGATAAAGCGACGAACCAGAGTTCCCAAGTGCCTTAAATCGATCTTCATCATCAGTGGAGCCCGGATAACGCTTGGAGAAGTGTCGATTGACGACCAGAAGCAGAACCTCATTCTTCACAACATGTTTTCTGCTTCTGAGCTAGAGTTTGCTTCTCTCTCCATGGAGTAACTTCCACATTCACCTGGGTATGAAGAACCCTAGATTTGTATGTTAGGTCTGATTGTATGAACCCAAGTATGAATCCATCGATTTGATTATATTCAATTGAGGTCTGATTTGTTGAATGGCATGAATCCTGATCAAATTCCTGTTGTTTCTACTTTGACCTAGAAAGAGAATATCTGTCTAGGTTGATAGAGCACCCTTGATTGAAGGTAGTGAATTGACGACTTTAGTCAAGGAGTCAATTCACTATTCTATAACGGATTTACTTCCGTAGAGGAGGTTTGGTTCGTTTGGCCTCAATCTGTTTACTCCGGTGGAGGTTAGTCGCCCGTTGGAGACTCAGATTGAGAGGGTCTGCAGACCTTTAGTCGAGACTGCAGACTATTTAAGAACCTTCCGCAGTATAACTATCTTTGAATTCGAACTTGGTAAATTAAAATCTGGCTAAACTGCAGTCTATGGGGAACCATATCCGGGTGACCTCTCTCAACTTGAAAATAACCTTTAACTGCTTTGCTTGGTTGTTTACTTGGACCTTCACTATAGGGGTGGGCATTCGGTCGGTTCCGTTTCGACCGAACCGAAATTATGAATACCGGGTCCCCGAATTCTCCCAAACCTCAAACCGAATTTGAACCGAATTATCATTCGGTTCGGTTCGGTTTTTCACACAAAACCGAATTTGTGAAACTACTTATATCTTCTCACTTTTAAATTATTTTTCACCCCTATTATAAACAATAAATATCAATTATATGCATCATCAATGATAAAACCAAACTTTTCAACACATAAGTCTTAAAATATTTCAAATATTTAAGTCTAAAAACAACTACAAACATAAAAATCCACCATTTGGAGCTTGCAATTATAGTATTTCGGTTTTTCGGTCGGAAATTCGGTTCGGTTGAAAGAACCCTGATTTCCGAACTATCCATATTTTCCTTCCGAATTCCGAACTGAATAGCATTAATTCGGTTTTGGTTCGGTTTTGGTTCGGTTTAATTCGATTTTGGTTTGGTTCGGGTTTACCGAACCGTTTGCCCACCCCTACTTCACTACATTTCTACTACTAAATAATAAGAATTCACGAGTAGTCAGCACACTTAGGACCCGGGTTGACATTAAAACCCAAGCCCGCTATACTACGCTCTAGTAGGTGGTTGCACTTGGCCATTTTCTAGTGTGACGGTAGAAGCGAGTCAGCGAGTGACTATACAGTCGGAGCAGTTCTGGGTTAGAGACGCGAGAAGCACTTCCAGCCCATCTACTACGCGTCGAAGACCTTGAACGATGCACAGGAGAATTACACCACCACTGAGAAGGAGCTCCTCGCTGTGGTGTATGCATTTGATAAGTTCCGACCATATCTGGTGCTCTCCCATGTGGTGGTCTACACAGATCACTCGACGATTCGCTATCTGATGAGCAAGGCTGATGCAAAGCCTAGGCTCATCCGCAGGATCCTGCTTCTGCAGGAATTTGATATAGAGATCCGGGACAAGAAGAAGGGAGCCGAGAATGTTGCTGCAGATCATCTATCACGGTTGGAAGCCCCTCCGGTGGACAACTTCGTGGAAGAGATCGATGACTCCTTCCCGGGTGAGCGATTGCTGGTGATGACATTGGTGGACAGCGTGGCCCCTTGGTATTCTGACTTTGCCAATTATCTGGTGGGAAAGCAGCTACCAAAGGGGATGGCCACTCATGCAAAGCGCAAATTCTTCTCCAACCTGAAGCATTACTTCTGGGAGGATCCTTACCTCTTCAGGATCGGAGCAGATGGTGTGATCTGGCGCTGCGTCAAGGAGCACAAGATGGGAGACATCCTGTCTCAATGTCACGAGGGACCTACTGGAGGTCACCATGGAGGAAACCGCACGGCGCGAAAGGTGCTACATTCGGGCTTCTATTGGCCCTCACTTTTCAAGGATGTAGACACCTTCGCACGACAGTGCGACCGCTGCCAAAGGTCAGGTAACATTTCTTCCTGGGATTTGTGAAATTTGTGAAATTTTTATGTTTGGGGTATCGATTTCATGGGCCCATTCCCTCCATCCTTTGGCAATTTTTACATACTGGTTGCAATGGACTACGTCTCGAGGAGGGCAAAATCTCAAGCCATGCCCACCAATGATGCAAGACGGGTCTACTCATTTCTGAAGCAGTTGTTCTCCCGGTTCGGGACACCTCGCGCCATCATTAGTGATAGAGGAACCCATTTTCAAGGGCAATTCACTAAGCTCCTCTCTCGTTATGGTGTTAAGCATCAGGTGTTGGTGGCTTACCATCCCCAGTCAAATGGTCAAGCCAAGCTGACGAACCGGGAGCTTAAAAGAATAATTGAAAATACGGTGGATCAATCCCGCAAGGATTGGTCCACCAAACTCGATGATGCTCTTTAGGCGTATAGGACAACCTACAAAAATCCGATTGGTACTTCACCCTATAGGCTTGTCTATGGGAAGGCGTGTCATTTGCCAGTAGAGCTAGAGCACAAGGCTTTCTGGGCCCTTAACCTGCTAAACCTGGATTTGAGTGTTGCAGGTACTGAACGTAAGCTGCAACTGCTTGAGTTGGAGGAATGGCGTTACCACGCATTCGAGAATACCCTGCTCTACAAAGAGCGAACCAAGCGTCTCCACGACACTCGGTTGAGGGGCCCGAAGGAGTTTCAGGTAGGTAATCGTGTTCTGCTCTTCAATGCACGCTTGAAACTCTTCCCGGGCAAGCTACGTTCGAGGTGGTCAGGACCCTTCACGGTCACCCAAGTTTTCCCGCACGGTGGGGTGGAGATCTGCAATGCTCAAACTGAGCCGTTCAAGGTGAATGGCCACCTCCTAAAGTTGTACTTGGGAGGTGCTGTCGAGCACGCAGAGCTGCTGATCAAGCTCGAGGACCATTAGTTCATCTACTGGCGTCCATCTAAAAGAGGGTAAAGAATCGCTTGTGGGGAGGCAACCCCACCTAGGTTTGCATTTGCTTTCCTTTTTCTTTCTGATTTTTGTGTTTTTGAGTCTTGAGGTGTTGTCCAAGGTTCGGATGTCGATTTTGCGTGAAAACAGGTCAAAACCGGGGCTCTGGAATTCCACATGGCCGTGTGGAATTGCCCTTTGGCCGTGTGAAGGCTCTGGAATTTCTACACGAGCAACAGGGGGTCGCTACATGGCCGTGTGACCTGCCCGTGTCGCGACCCTGCCGCCTATAAATTCGACATGCATGGCCGCGTTTGCCAGAAAACCACTTCCCCTCGCCAGAATCCTCTCCCCCTTGCCGGAAAACCGCGCCCTTTCACTTTTTTGGCGACTTTTCGACCATTTTTGGTCGATTTTTCACCAAACCAACACCACACCCAACCTTCCCTCTTTATTTTCGGCCTTTCCCTTGATTTTGAGGCGATTTGGACCGTTTTTGGGTCGCCTGAGACGATTTCCGGCGAGGCTTCGACGAGCATTTTCGGGTCGAATTCGAGCCTCTGTCGCTTCATGAGTTGGCGGTCGCTCTCGATCTCGGCCTGGACGATGACGAGGACTATGTCACCGATCTCACTAATCCAAAAGGTGTTAATTTCAAGGTGTTGTACACCTGGCTAGCTCAGCCCGGTCAGCCTCCCTTCCATGCAAGGCGGACAAAGGCTAGCACCTTGCAGCTCGATAACCGTATACTCCACCACTTGCTAGCGAATTCCTTCACCCCAGCTAAGGACAGTGCCAGCACCCTCACCAGGCGGTCCATGTACTCCATCCAGTCCATCCGCACGGCGAACCATAATCTCCACCTGGGTTCTGTGGTGGCAAGGACTCTGGATAAGAGTGTTGTTAATCTGGGGACCCTCAACTGCACCTCCCCTCATCACCCGCCTGGCAACCTATTTCCAGATCCCACTTTAGGATTGCACAGAGCAGAGGGACACTTGTGTCTTCGGCGAAGACACGATCTCGAAGATGCACCTGCTGCAAGTCGAGCGTGGCGTCAAGTGGATTGATGGGTTTCCTGCTCCACCACTCCCTGTGGAGGATCAGCCCACCGTTCCTGAGGATGATGCCACTGAGGATGTCCACCCAGATGATGTGGATGCTGCTGCCGCCCCTCACCAGACCACCTTTAAGTACGGGGGTGGCAGCTCCACTTTTCTATCCCAGGACTACTTCACTCACCAGTTCCAGCACCTGAGTCTCCAGAATCAGCAACTCCTCGACCATCATCTCCAGTTCCAACAGCATTACTCGGCTCACCAGGCCGAGAATAATACCCGGATGGCTGCATATGATGAGCGCCTCGACCGCATGGAGGCCCAACAGGGGGTGACCCTTGCTCACATCGAGAGGGAGCGGGGCCAGTCTCGGCGTATGCAGGAGGTCCAGCAGCACCTGCTCCAGCTGATACCGGGCGAGCAGCCAATCTGGAGGACTCCCTGGGAGGACTCTCCACTTCCACCTCCGCCAGCCACTGATGATGCCTTCATGGACGACATCGACCTTGACAACCTTGGCGACGAGTTGTCTGTACTCGTCGCCCCTTCGAGTGTGTTTTTGTTTTGGACTTTTCTTGTTTGCTCCATGTGTGTGCAAATCTTGAACTGAGTCTTTCGTGTGTTTTTTCTTTTTCTTTCTGTTGTGGATTATCCATTTTGTGGCCATCTGGGCTAACTCTGATCCCTAACGCACAGTGTGCTAGTATTGAGGTTTGCATGATCATATTGGCACTATGGATTTGATTGGTGAATCGAATGGCTTTCGAATTAATGCATGACAACTTGATTGTAACTAGGACAACCTATGATGATGATTGAGATGTGCAAAAGGATTGTGTAGGGGATCAGTTTTTCAACTGTTTGCTTACCAACTGTGACTTGGATTGATCACTTGCTCTAGACAGTCGTTTATGCATCTAGTTCAGGGAAACGGAATGAGAGATAGAGCATATAGGTAGCCATGTGAGATTTGAGCCTGCTCGTTTCTTTCTTGTGTGATAAATCCCTCTTCCATGATGTGTAGCATTCACGTTATCACTAGCTGAGATGATGGAGGCATAGGAATAGCCCACGACCAAATTGACTGTCCTGGTGTGTCATACCCCCTAGTTAGCCCCTTTGAGCCGTGTACTTTTCTTTCTTTCGGTCTACAATGAAAAATCACCCTTTTGCATCTCTTACAAGGTTCCATAGAGTGGTTTTTGCATGTTCTCTGCTGTTTCTGCTAAATATAATGTGAGGGTTGAAGATAATGCTTAAAAATTGGTCATGTGTTCGAAAAATGTGCAGAGGTGGTGGTTCTCTCAAGAAATAAAATAAAAATAAAAAAAATGAATGAAAGCAAAAGAGAGCCACTACCAAAAATCTGAATCATGCTCATTAAGTAGTGTTTCTTAGCAGTCTGGCTTAGAAACACTAACATTATTGTGACCTCCTTCGCTCTTGTGCTCTAGAGAATTTGAGTAATGCAGAATAGCAGAAAGAAAGTTATTGGTTTGAATGGCTGTGAATGTGTTGGATTTGGAACTGTGAAACCTTATGCTATGAATACTTCCACCACCTAAAAGGCTTTTTCCCCATGTCCAAGACCCTAGCCAGTCACTTGAACCTGTGTCTAAGACCTCCGGATTAGTTAGTGGTGACATCACTTGTGTGAACTCTAACATTTAGAGGCTGCCATCATGGTGAAGAGACGCTAGGATTGGAGAGAATAAGCATGCGCATTTTTCGCATCAAATTGTCCCGACCCCACTGGTCGAGAGTGAGCGATTCATTCCCTTGTTCTTTATGCTCTTTACCCCGGTGAGGACCTAGATGGCTCGGTCTTGATTCTGATGTCTTGAGTTTGATGCATGCGATGACTGCCTTGGTCAAGTGTTTGAGTCAAGTCTATTTTGGTTGGTGAACAGAAAGGATTCCTCTTCCTTTACCCGATTTAGCTACACTCGAATGTCCTATGTGGTGGTTGTCTAGGTTGCTATTGAGTTGTCCATATGTCAATGATCAAAAGCCAGTATGATTCACGTGTTCTGTGCCTATCTGATTTGTCCCCAAATTTCGTATGATTGAAATGTGTTGAGCTTACTTTGTATCTGGCTTGGTTTGCTTGGGGACAAGCAAACGGTTAAGTGTGGGGGAATTTGATGACTTGATATATACACATGTTTTTATCCACCATTCTTATGCCGTTTGAGCCTCATTTCTCTTATCTTAGGCCCATTTCACGCTAGGTTGTTCTCGTTTGTGTTATTTCATGCCCTAGTACGTGATTGGAGGTTTGGGAGCGAGTTTCGGGTCGATTGGACGAAAGTTGGACGTCTGGCGAGAAGCTGAGGAATCCACACGACCAGACCTAACAGCCACACGGCCGTGTGGTGTGGCCGTGTGGAATCCCATTACGCGGGCAAGCCACACTGGCCGTGTATTGGGTCCCTTGAGGCCATGTGGAAATTCCAGGGAGTTCACACGGTCAGACCGAGATTCCACACGGTCGTGCACTTCTGGCCGTGCAGCGTGCATGAAGCTCGTTTTGGCACTCACACGGGCAGACTGGGAAGACACACGGCCATGTGGCCTGGCCGTGTGGTTGGGAAATTCTCGGTTTTAACCCAATTTCGAGCCTAAGGAGAGAGAATCGATTTTCCAGAGCAAAAACAGAGCCCTAGCGAGAGAAAATGCGAAGAACACCACCTAAGAGTGATTTTGGAGCTGGGTTTCATCAATCAAGCTTGGAAATCATCCTTGGAGTGAAGATCATCATCCCAGAGCAGATTCTTCCCATCTTGTTTATTATGACTGCTTTGTTTGCTGTTTCCCTCTCTCTCTCTATGGAGTAGAACCCTCTCTCACTTGGGTATGAAGAACCCTAGTTCTATGTGTTAGGGATCGTTGTTGTAACGACGTTTGTATTGTGATATTGTTTGATTATAATCGATTGAAGTGTTTTGATTGAGTCAATTGAAGCTTGATCGTCTTTTATTGATTTCTGCTGCAACCTGAGATAGATAGAATCTGATTAGGTTGTTAGAGCTTCTTCAATCGGTAGTAGTGAATCGATTATACGAGAGTTAGTCGATTTACTGCTTTGTACTGGAATTCAGTTCCAGTAGTGGAGTTCTGTGTTCATAGCCTCATCTTTCTATCCCGGTGAAGACTAGTCGTATGTCGGGTAGTTTGACTGAGAGGGCTTGGTCAGCTTAAGAGATTCCAAGCTACTGTCGGATCTTCCGCAGTATAATCAACAGTAAAGCAACTAAAAGTAATTACAACTGTGACATAACTAAGGAGCTAGGGGGACTCATTCCCGAGTGACTCTTCCCTTGCTTTAGAAAACCGAACAATTTCCTGCTTTCTTACTGCTTTTAGTTAAAATCACAATCACTCGACTTAGTTTGTTAGATAATAAATAATCACGGAGTAGGCAGTAGATCTAGAGCTCGGGTTGACAAATAGAGCTTGCCACTTACTGCATTTTCGGACTGCGATTATACTTGGTCACTGTTTGGTGTTGTGTTTTAGCGTTTCAATAGCCAACCGATCTGGGCAATTTCTAAACTTCAAATTAGTATAACTAGGGATTTTTTTACTCGAAAAAAGGATTGTGCATATTTGAACTTTCGAAAAGCGGCTGTTTATGCATGTTTTCTGCTCTTAGTACGCGGATTTATCACTTAAGAAACTGAGTAGTTAAAAAAACTTGACTCCTTAATAATGATTGATCACCGCCACTGCTTGCGTTTGACTGAAACTAGGAAAGTAAAACTTTCATTATGGTGGTTTAAATTCGATTTTTATTATGCGATTAAAAAAAAAGTAATTTGAAGGCTAGTTCTTTAATCAACACCCCCACTATTGGTGATTTGTGAGACTATGGACTGTATTATTTTTTATATGAATTTAGATTGTGTTTGGGCGATTGAATCTGGATTCATATTGATCTATGGACTTCTAAAAGTCTGTTTTTGCTTGTTTCAAAAAATATGTTGAGTTGTAATTTAACTAGCTTACATATATATGTGTGACCATGACTGCTTGCTCAAGAAATCCCTGACCGTGGGGAATTCTAAACATAATAGAAAATTAAAACAAAACATCCGAATTTGATCATAGTTATTTTAATCGGCATAATGGTGATGGAATATACAAAGCTGATAATACGAGAGGGGAAAAAGCTTCGATGAAAGAACTTAATGAAACTAATATGATTAGATCTTGGCAAATAGAGCGCTTGAATGTAAAGGAGCTTGTAAAGTAAAACGCAATTAGATAGAAAATTATCACATATGGTGATTGATTATAAACTTAACAAAATAAAATAAGATCTTATTAAGAAGATGTAAGCCGAGCATAACCACTGACCTGGTTGAATCTTCCGGCCTAAGAATGCCCACTTTCTGCTTCTAATTTCAAACCTCTGGATCAGCTTAGTGTAGAAGAGGAGTGCATAGAACAAGATAAAAAATGTTCATGTTTTTGCTTGGTTTCTGTTTTTGTAATGTATTGTAGTTTTTTTTTTTTTTGGAATCCCCCCTCAAACAAAGAGCCAAAAGAGCTGATTTATAGCAAAAGGACATGCCACGTGTCAATTGGTCATTTTTCGGATTTTAGGCCAATTGTGAGACCTCCACCACATTTGGTCGGTCCTGACTGGTCATTGGTTCATATTGACTTGCTAGTGCTAGTCTCAACCAATTCACTTTAAGCTACCTTTCCAAATATAATTGTAAAGCAATGTTATATTGAGTTTTTTTTAGTAGAACGATTATCTCGGACAAAATGTAGTGTCTACAGTTTCCCCCTATGTATACCTCTTTGTATAAAGAGTTATACAAAGTTTCTATAAAGACACCACATTTTTTTGGTGAAAATCTTAGAAGTATCCATTTAAATCACATTTAGTAGCGACGAGGTATCCAGATTGTTAAGATGATGATAACCAAGTTGTACATGAAAATGGCAGTGATAAAATCAAACTGACCATTTGGTAACAACTAACAGCGATATACTCAAGTTATTCGTGATAGAATCAAATCGATCGATTTTGAAACATGTTAGCGATGAAATCAAGCTAACCATTTTGTAACAATGATATAATCAGGTCGTCTGTGATACAAATTGAAATGAACATTGGAAAAAGTGCTAACGATAAAATCAAGCTAACCATGTTGCAACAACAATGTATTCAAGTTGTCCGTGGTAGAAATCAAACTGATAAATGAGTAGAATGACAGCGATAGCTTCAAGCTAATCATTTGGTAATCACAATGTACTCAAGTTGTCCGTGGAAAAAGTGCTAACGATAAAATCAAGCTAACCATGTTGCAACAACAATGTATTCAAGTTGTCCGTGGTAGAAATCAAACTGATAAATGAGTAGAATGACAGCGATAGCTTCAAGCTAATCATTTGGTAACCATGTTTCAATTCAGCTTCTATTCCATCTTTACAAAGCAGTCAATCTGAGGTGGTAATTGGGACAGAATACAAGCTGTCAAGTTTTAGTTCATGTTCTACTTTGAAGTTACTTACTGTATTTCGTATGTTTAGATGTACGAAGGACAACGAGCTCGCTTTGCACAAGGAGATGGGAGGCCAAGCAAAATCCCTGTCGTGTCGAGACCACGTCTTCAAGATCCAAATGGAGGAAAGGAGTCAAAGGGGAAGGAAAATATGTGATATTCGTAGTTAAATGGGGGAGGCTTAGGGTAGTAGGAATCGAATATGAGCTGGTTTTCTTAAATGGAGCTGGATTTTTTTGTGGTTTGATTTCCAATAGTCATTGAAATGGAGCTGGTTTGCTGGGTTATTTTTGTGCGTAGATTTCCAGCACCTCACTATCATTGAAATGGAGTTGATTTGCTGGTTTTTTTGGTGTATTCATTTCTAGCAGCACCTTATAGTCAATGAAATTGAGTTGGTTAGTTGTTTTGTTTAGCTGTATTGATTTCCAGCACCAAACAATCATTGAAATGGAGCTGGTTTGCTGGTTTTTTTTGTGTGTATTGATTTCCAGCAGCACCTTACTGTCAATGAAATTGAGCTTGTTTGCTGGGTTTTTTAGCTATATTGATTTCCCGTACCATACAGTCATTGAAATTAAGATTCATCATTGGTGGTTGTGAGCATAATTTCTACAGTTTGTTTCATGAACATAAACTCTTTCCAAATCCATTACATCATCCAAAACAGGTTCCCAATCCATTACATCATCCAATAGAAATGGAGAAAAGCTCCAGCCGGGGCAGACAAACAACAGATAGAGAGAGACGAAAAGAAATCCTTGAAGCCAAAGATTATTTTCCCAAAAATTGACAAAAGAGGAAGGTTTTGACAACTAGAATGAAACAGAGGAAGTAAGTTGAGAGAGACTGGCATTATACAAAAATTGGGTCAACCATACATAGTGTATATACTCCATTACAAAGGAGAAAACTAGGGGTTTGTAGGTTTGGGGAAGGACTGTGTAGGGGAAGAACAGAGATTGATGTTTCGGGGAAGAAGAGAGAATGAGTAGGAAAAAGTTCTAGGTTTTTGGGGGAGAAGTGAGAATCTGTTTTTTGGGTTAGTTTTGAAGAAGATAAAGCAGGAGGAACGTCCAAAAAAGGTGGGCCCAGGGTTTTGGTAAGGCCCGAAAATGAGTCAGCAAATATACTGACATGTACGCTTGCGTGGCATGGCAAATTACAGTATCGGTACCTGCCGTTATGTCTAATGACGGAAGTGGTGACGGTGCACCCATAATACGACTTACATGGTTTAGTTGCAACGAAATTACGTCAAGTGGTTAACGTGCAACAATTATAAGAGTTAAGTGACATCTGAACAAAGTAGTTTCAACTTGACTTAAAGGATTCATTGGACGAGTCCGAGTACTTCCCTGTTTAGAATGTATTAGTAAGAGTTCCCACAATAGAAAAATAATGGAATTTCAATATTAAGCACCATACATCAGGCATCCACTGTAATACAACTCCAGTTGATCCCATAGGTGGTGTGGTTCCCTACAAATCAAATACAGAAACATGAGAACTTAAACATTTCCAGGTAACCAACTATAAAACTAGTTTTGCACTTACAGTAGTCACCTCGGTTGATGATCTTTGAGTCGATGCAGCACCTGTTTCTGAGTTTCCCCCCTTATTCCCCTTTGTATGGAACAACTTATTGTGCCCTGGTTGCTTACACTCACTACACGTAATAGTTCCCCCCTTACCTTTCCTACACATTCTCTCATTCTCAACTCTAAACTTGCGTTTCTGTTTATCAAGACCTGCTGTCTCCTCAATGCCCTTTCTCCTTTGGTTTGACGCCTTCCTCTCTTTGTTTCAGCTATAACCAGTTGTGGTGGAAAAACAGATTCCCTTCCACTTGGCAACCACGATTCTTTCCCAACCATAGGCTCCACTTGACCACTATAAGTTGCAATGTAGGCTCCAACTTCATAACACTTATCCACATAGTTCTCAACCCTTTTCGAGATTAGCCATATGCAGCGTATAGCATGAGGACAAGGTAAACCTGTTAATTCCCACCTTCTACAGGTGCATTTGAACTTGCTCAAGTCAACAGCAACCTGGCCCTCTGGACATGAGACTTGAAATTTCTGTGGACCACTCTGGATGGCAGTACAGAGAAAACTAGCTTGTTGAACCACGTCTAGCTTTTGCTGGATTGTAGGACAGAAACGACCATTAAATTTAAAGTCTCAATTTTCTTCCTGTTACAGAACATGCTAATGATTGGTTTGGTCCTAGCTCCTAATAAGGACTTATTCCAACTTTCACAGATATTATTCGTCAATATATCTGACTTGCAGTATGGCTGGAAATGACCTAGTCCACTGTGACAATGGCTTCTCAAGCAACCATCTATGAGCCTTTTCATCATAATCTTTTAATTCATTCATGCTCTTACGGAAAGTTGCATCATAACTTGCTCTAGCAGCAGTCCATAGTAAGTCTCTGGTTTTTTTGTTACTACCTTGTGCCCGGAATAGATTTGAAACGAGGTGTCTGACACAACATCGATGCTCAACATATGGAACTAAACTCTCCAAAGCATTCAACAGGCCCTGCATTACAAAAACAAAACTGATAAGTAAGTTGCAGCTTCAAGAAGTTGAAACAATTTTGATGCAACAGCTAAAATGTATTGAAACAATGAAAGAACATTTACTTTCTGCTTATCTGACATAAATGTCCAGCTTCCTGGATCTTCAAATATGTTTAGATCGTGGCATAATTGGTTTAAGAACCAAGTCCAATTGTCTTCATTCTCCACTCTCAATGCAGCATATGATATAGGAAAACTTCCACCATTTCCATCTATACTAACTGCAGACAGTAACTGTCCCCCATATTCCTTCTTTAAAAAACAGCCATCGAGCATAATAAATTTCCTACAATATGCAGCCCCCTTCTTACAAGGTTCTAAACAACAGTACATCCTCTTGAACACATTAGAGTTTTCACAAGTCTCCACATAGCAGGTAGAACCAGGACTTGTCCTACGCACTTGAGCACAATAGTCTTGCAACTTGAGATACTGAGCTCTCGCATTGCCTCTTAGAAGATCCTTTGCTAGGCGCCTTATTCTCCATGCAGTCCATCTTGAAATAGTCCAACTATAGTCTTCTGCAACAGTTTGAATGATTGATTCAGTCCCCCATTCCGGATCAGCCTGAAACCTTTGCAGGTACCTCTTAGCAATGAAAGCAGCATTCCCAAACTTGTTATTGAACACCATAATACAACCCTCGTGTTGCAAAAAACATGATCTTATTTGAACAGCCTTTCCGTCGTTTTTTGGTCCTACCCATATTTTCCACTAACAACCTTGTTGGCATACAACTTGAACTCTAAAACTGTCACTATGTTTAAACTTGAGAGGCTGCTTGCTTTTGATAGAGTACATCTTGATTGCTTCCTTGAATGTGTCAAAATCCCTGAATATCTGGTGTAGACAGAATTGGGGATCACTCATATCTTTTGTTGGATTGAACTCGGGATATCTTGGAAGGTTTGGAACTCTCTGCTCCTTTTCTTCATCATCTGAATGGACATCTCCCAAGTAATCTGAATCATACAGATCATCCTCATAATCTCCCTCAATAGCATCATCAATATAAATATCATGGCTGCCACCCTCCCCGTCATTGTTTTGCCCCTCCAAATCTTCATCATTGACTTCATAACTATCATCTACAGCTGGTTCAAGATCACTCTCTGCTCTATCATAAATATGAATCTCATTCAGCCCCCTGTTGTCCCTAATATGCTCACTTGATTCCACATTCTCATGTAGAGCTGGACTTAGTAAAATGCCTCTGTAACTTTCTGTTTTGTTTTCTCCTTGATCAGCTTCTAGTCTCGCTTTGCTTAAATCTTCTTTACTGATTAGATAAAACTCCACAAACTTGGTATATTGAAGAACCTTGGAAGCCATGTCCATAATGTCTTTATCACTAGTCAATTCCTGTAGCCCTTCCATCATTTGCTCGTCTGGTAGTCTCTAATAATATGCCCAACCATTATTGTTCCTATACTCCTCCAACGCTCTAACACTCTCCATATGGCTGAACTCGACAAGATATCCATCAAGCTCCAACAAAGATAAGCAATCTGGATCGATCCAATCCAGATATTTAACTTCACCGCCAAAGTAACATATGTCTTCGTGGAGTATATACACTATTTCTCCTTTGTAATGGAGCTCGATTTTGAACTTTTCATCATTGAGTCCTAAGATAACAATCAACATTATAAATGGAATTCCATCAGGTGTTTAACTACCAATATGTTGAAAATTGCAGCAGGTATTGAACTACTAATATGCTGAAACTTGCAGCAAATTGCAGGAGATGATGGAAATTGCAACAGTTTGGTGGAAGGTAACTCACCATATGTCGGAATCCGATCATTGTCTCCTACTTCCCTGATGGTTGGGCTCATGTTTGTAATTAGAACAATAGTGATATAACCAACCTGGTAAAACAATTATTTGGATTTTAAAACCTTGGACAAGCTGGCTATAGAACCCAACAATAATAAACACAGAGTTCTTATGATAAACAGAGCATCACTTCATCTTCTAAAGAATCCATAACCGACTCACCTACTTCGATACACGAACAACCTATCTTCGTCAGCTGCTTGTTTCAAATCCCTAGCAACATCACGAAAAGTAAACAGAATATAGAATCTCAGAGGACGAATGACAAAATCGAAGTTGCAGGGGCCGGATTCAACACTGAATCGGAAACAAAAGCCAAATACCAAGAGGCGAGGTCCACTGAATACGGCTCTCTGGAAGAGTTGAAGGTTACTTAGCCCGCCGGAATTTTGAGCATCCGGATTTCATTCACCGTCGCCGGAATCAATGATGCGGTTATTCTGTTGCGTCTCTTTTCTCTTGTCATTCCTATTTTCCGTCTGTCAATGGTGCGATTATTCTCCTTTGTTCTCACAATCTCCTTGCTGAACCGGTTCGCTTTTTGCCTCATGATCGCCTTTGCTAATTCGGGTTCTCTGAAGAGGAATGGTTTTCCTCTTCAATGCCGAAAATTTTGCAAAGCAGAGAAGAAGGTGCAGGAATACGAGAAGTCGCGGGTTAAACTTGCTCAAATATTTCATTCAAAATAGGTGGGCCCAGGGTTTTGGTGAGGCCCGAAAATGAGTCAGCAAATATGCTGACATGTACGCTGGCATGGCATGGCAAATTACAGTATCGGTACCTGCCGTTATGTCTAATGACGGAAGTAGTGACGGTGCACCCATAATACGACTTACATAGTTTAGTTGCAACGAAATTACGTTTAGTGGTTAACGTGCAACAATTATAAGAGTTAAGTGATACCCGGTGCAATTAACCCGCTGAAGGTGGTATCTAAGTCGATTATATGCTGGGTAGGAAATCCTAGGAATTGGCTCCCAAGTTGTACCCCGCTATAGCCCTTTCGAGCTTGCTTGGACCCTCAAGATCAACCTCGGATCTGAGTTCAACTTGGTTGGAAAGTTTTGCGTGATTTCCACTACTGTGAAAGTCACGGTACTCCTTTTCCGTTTCTAATAGGATAGCTCGGGTATAGAGCTTTTATGCATGAATGCAGAATTAAATTGAGAAAATATAATTGCGAAATAAGAAAGTAAACACCCAACACGTAATAGGAAAATAGAAAACTTATCGAACTTAATTATGTAGCTCGACTCTCGAGGTCCCCAGCGGAGTCGCCAACTGTCGCAACCGTCCCTCCGGGGTCCGTCGGGGCGTCGCGTCGGCATTTTTGGGAGTCGCCATCGATCTTACTTGGAGTTGATCGAACACTCTTCGAATCGGCTCTAACCTTGGGTTCGGGAGTACGGTTACGTGTGGGGAAGTGAAATCACACCCCACAACGCCCTAAATCGGTACTACTTAAGTTTGATAAGATTTTATAAGAGTTGGGTGTATTTTTGTAATATTTTTGTAATTTTAGGGTCCCACTAGACCATTAACGAAATTAAATCGTATTAATTGTAATTTAATTATACGCCCACTAACGTAAAATTAAAAAGATAAAGTTAGTTGATTAGTGGGACTCGAACCTTTCGGCTGCCTACGTACCCGTAACACGGGATCAAAGTCTATGTAGTTCGTTCTAACTTTGATAATTTTTAAAAGTAACTCTTACCACGATCCATTGACCATGTAATCACATACGTGATTTTATTAGGGAAATATGTAAAGCGAAGAATATGTTTAATTTTCAAACATAAATAAATATTTTACGTATTTGAAAATATGAAATTGACCTAACTTAGAGATTATTGGCACTCAAAATTTCATATTAAGAATGCTTTGAGAAACAGATCAAAAAGAGTAGAACATATCAACATATCACACAATTTCGTTGTAGACCAACTAGTCAACTTTATTAGCTAAATTGACTTGCAATGCTGTGGTAATGGGTTCGAGACCCAACTCAAGGCATTTTTTTTTTCTTTCATGGACAGAGGGGCACGGCGGTAATTCCCAAAAAATGTCGGTAATTCCCAAAAAAACGTGGGGGCAAACCTTGTTAATTTCCAGAAATCATCTAGTAGTTTCAACGTGTTAGGTATAAAATCCTCTCTATAAATCCTAAGGGCGTGTTTACTTTCATTTCTGTTTCCTAGTTTTTAGAAAACATATGAAAACAACATTTTGTCATTTTCGAAAACAGCAGGAAGTTGCCACTTTCTGTTTTCATAGTTGAAAACGAATAGAAAACGGAATGAAAAATAAACAAGTTTTCTCATTTCGGTTGTCAAATTTATGACACGAAAACAGAAAACAGAAAACGATAATAGAAGTGAACAGGGCCTAAATGACCCACACAGCCGCCTCTAACTCTCTCACTCTCTCGGCTCTCTCTCCCTCTCCGTCTCTCTTCTTCTCTTCCAGAGAAAAGGAGACGAAACCCTAGTCGCCTCTTCTACACCACCTCGTCTCTCTCTCGATCTTCTCTCTTCTTCTCTGTGATGTTCGCTCTTCACAAACAAAAACGATGACCGCAATGAAGGCCCGCCGCCCCTCTCTTCTCCCTCTTGTTCTTCTCTGCCGAAACCCTCTGGGTTTTCTCTAAATCGAAACCCTGACTCTTAATCCTACCTCAATCCTCTTCTCTCGTTACTGGTCTCGAGAAAACAGCTCAGTCCACAACCAATCTCCTAATGGAAGCCCGAATTAGGTAAGGTTTTAACCATTGTTCAAGAACACTCGCCTAGGCGCGTTTAGTAGCTAGGCGAGGAGGAAAAGTGGAGAGGTAGCCTGGGCGAAGTGGCTGGGGGCAATAAACGCGGAATCGCGTTGAAGAACGCCTAGGCGGCGAGTACTAGCGTGGATCGGCGATTCCAAGCTGTGGGCGACGCCCAGAAAAAAAAATTACCATGTTGTGCGTTTTGGATGGGCCGAATAGGGGAAAACCCTAATGGGTTCTTCGAGCACCCACAGTCGACCGCCTCTCTCCTTCGTCACCTCTCGGCTCTCTCCCTTCTCTCCAACAGTCGACCGCTCCAGCCGTCTCCAACAGTCGACCGCCTCCAGCAGGGGGCTTCGTCACCGGCTGCAGCATCCTCTCCGCCAGTCTCCAGAATCGCGCGCCGTCGGTCTCCACCATAGCCAATCGCGCCTCGTCCTCACCGTCGGTCTCCAGCATCGCCAGTGCCCAGTGGTGACTCGTCCCGCCGTCGGTCTCCAGCATCGCCAGTGCCCAGCCGTGACTCGTCCTCGCCGTCGGTCTGTAGCATTGAAGGTACTAACTCTTCTAAATAGGATCAATAGAGGTTGGAAAATATCAAACGGTCAAATAGGTAAGGAAGTAGAAAGGTTTGTTTCTTTGTCTGGGCTAATGGGATGGTGGTGGTGATTATGGCGATGCTTAAGAGGTTGGAAAATTCAAGAATCAGAACCTCTTAAGCCGTGACTCGTCCATTACAAAATTTGGCTTTTTCTTGTGTTATTATTCTGATTTTGTTTGGTCGAATTTTGAGGCTGCTTGATTCTCTAGTTTCTTTTCATCTTTAGGCTTTAGATGATAAAGATAATAAGAATTGGCATTTGACAGGGGCTGCTTGATTAAATTGTGTGTCAAGAGGCTAATTAACTTGGAGTTTATTAAATTGTCATCGCCTTTATGGCTTATCTTAACATTTGTCATGTTTTATTATGTTTGTTTCCTTTTATGTTACTACTTGAATGATTGTTATCTTGAATATTGTCAGTTACAGAACTGCAAATCAGTGAACTTATGAATGTTATGTTTGATCTTGCACTCTAAACTTACATATTTATCATTTTTTTTCGACGTTTAATCTTGCCTAGGCAACGACTAATCGGCCTGGGCGCTGGGCGGTGCCTCCTCGCCTAGGTGGCGTCCAGCTTCTTCTTGAACATTGGTTTTAACATGCATGTGGTTTTATTTGACGATTTTTGTTGGTTTTAATTTGTTTCTGACCTTTGTTTTCTGATTTTTTTTATGGGTTTTGGTTTCGTTCGATGGGGAAGAGATCTAAGGAAGCACCAGCCACTAACCCTGGCTCGATATCCCCACATCGACGCAAAAGGGAAAGGATCGATCTAGGTAAAGATCTACATGCACGTGCCTTTCTGCGGCTGATTCTGTTTTACGATGTTGTTTTTTATTGATGTTGTGTTTGGGAGGTTTTGACACGGACGGCAGAAGCGAAGAAAGACCGTCGGCGGCGAGAATCTCGCCAGTACCTTTTTATTCTCGGTAAGTTTGACGAAAAATGGATTTAAAACATTTTTCTTTCCAAATCTAACTCTGAAAACTTTTGTATTTTGACTTGTTTTTACTTGAGGGTATTGGTTGTCGATGGCGAGGCAGAGATTGAGATCTACTATGCTAAATCTACTTTGTTTTGTTTATTTTTTAATATATTTTGTTTAAGATAGCCAACAGATCTGGGTAATTTCTAAACTTCGAATTAGTATAACTAGGGATTTTTTTACTCGAAAAATGGATTGTGCATATCTGAACTTTTGAAAAGTGGTTGTTTATGCATGTTTTCTGCTCTTAGTACGCGGATTTATCTCTTAAGAAACTGAGTAGTTAAAAAAAACATGACTCCTTAATAATGATTGATCACCGCCACTGCTTGCGATCGACTGAAACTAGGAAAGTAAAGCTTTCATTATGGTGGTTTAAAATTGGATTCCAAATATAGTTTTTTTTTTAGGAAATATGGATGCATATGTAAGTATTTCGATTTTTATTATGCGATTAAATAAAACAAAGTAATTTGAAGGCTAGTTCTTTAATCAACACCCCCACTATTGGTGATTTGTTAGACTATGGACTGTATTATTTTTTATATGAAATCAGATTGTGTTTGGGCGATTGAATCTGGATTCAGATTGATCTATGGACTTCTAAAAGTCTATTTTTGCTTGTTTCAAAAAATATGCTATTGAGTTGTAATTTAACTAGCTTATAGCTTACATATATATGTGTGACCATGACTGCTTGCTCAACAAATCCCTGACCGTGGGGAATTCTAAACATAATAGAAAATTAAAACAAAACATCCGAATTTGATCATAGTTATTTTAATCGGCATAATGGTGATGGAATATACAAAGCTGATAATACGAGAGGGGAAAAAGCTTCGATGAAAGAACTTAATGAAACTAATATGATTAGATCTTGGCAAATAGAGCGCTTGAATGTAAAGGAGCTTGTACAGTAAAACGCAATTAGATAGAAAATTATCACATATGGTGATTGATTATTAACTTAACAAAATAAAATAAGATCTTATTAAGAAGATGTAAGCCGAGCATAACCACTGACCTGGTTGAATCTTCCGGCCTAAGAATGCCCACTTTCTGCTTCTAATTTCAAACCTCTGGATCAGCTTAGTGTAGAAGAGGAGTGCATAGAACAAGATAAAAAATGTTCCTGTTTTTGCTTGGTTTCTGTTTTTTGTAATGTATTGCAGATTTTTTTCTGGAATCCCCCCTCAAACAAAGAGCCAAAAGAGCTTATTTATAGCAAAAGGATATGCCACGTGTCAATTGGCCATTCGCCGGATTTGAGGCCAATTGTGAGACCTCCACCACATTTGGTCGGTCCTGACTGGTCGGTTTTGGATAAGATGGAGTCGGATTTGGGCCAGACCCCCTCCAGCTTTAGTTTGTGGGCTTCGCTGGTCTTGATCTTGGGCCTCTTGGGCCGAAATGCAGTTTTAATGGGGTTTGTTCTAATCCTTTCTGTCCTTCTTTGCGGGTCCAATTTGGGCCTGAGGAGCCAAGGAGGCCAATGACTTCAAGGAAAATTGGTCCTGCAGACCTTATTTGCGTCCAAAGCCCCAATCTGTTTATAATTTTCACTTTAAATTGTGTATATATTTATAATTTATAATTGTCCATATAATCCTTCCATATCAATGTAATTCTCGATTAAATTCTAACTTGGACATTCCCGAGGTTACTACAAATGAGCGAATGTATGTACATTCCCCAAGTACCTTTTTATTCTCGGTAAGTTTGACGAAAAATGGATTTAAAACATTTTTCTTTCCAAATCTAACTCTGAAAACTTTTGTATTTTGACTTGTTTTTACTTGAGGGTATTGGTTGTCGATGGCGAGGCAGAGATTGAGATCGGTCCATCGTCCTCATCGACGTCGTCAGTACCACCGCCGGTGAGGTAAGCAGACTCGATCTACTATGCTAAATCTACTTTGTTTTGTTTATTTTTTAATATATTTTGTTTAAGATAGCCAACAGATCTGGGTAATTTCTAAACTTCGAATTAGTATAACTAGGGATTTTTTTACTCGAAAAATGGATTGTGCATATCTGAACTTTTGAAAAGTGGTTGTTTATGCATGTTTTCTGCTCTTAGTACGCGGATTTATCTCTTAAGAAACTGAGTAGTTAAAAAAAACTTGACTCCTTAATAATGATTGATCACCGCCACTGCTTGCGATCGACTGAAACTAGGAAAGTAAAGCTTTCATTATGGTGGTTTAAAATTGGATTCCAAATATAGTTTTTTTTTAGGAAATATGGATGCATATGTAAGTATTTCGATTTTTATTATGCGATTAAATAAAACAAAGTAATTTGAAGGCTAGTTCTTTAATCAACACCCCCACTATTGGTGATTTGTTAGACTATGGACTGTATTATTTTTTATATGAAATCAGATTGTGTTTGGGCGATTGAATCTGGATTCAGATTGATCTATGGACTTCTAAAAGTCTATTTTTGCTTGTTTCAAAAAATATGCTATTGAGTTGTAATTTAACTAGCTTACATATATATGTGTGACCATGACTGCTTGCTCAACAAATCCCTGACCGTGGGGAATTCTAAACATAATAGAAAATTAAAACAAAACATCCGAATTTGATCATAGTTATTTTAATCGGCATAATGGTGATGGAATATACAAAGCTGATAATACGAGAGGGGAAAAAGCTTCGATGAAAGAACTTAATGAAACTAATATGATTAGATCTTGGCAAATAGAGCGCTTGAATGTAAAGGAGCTTGTACAGTAAAACGCAATTAGATAGAAAATTATCACATATGGTGATTGATTATTAACTTAACAAAATAAAATAAGATCTTATTAAGAAGATGTAAGCCGAGCATAACCACTGACCTGGTTGAATCTTCCGGCCTAAGAATGCCCACTTTCTGCTTCTAATTTCAAACCTCTGGATCAGCTTAGTGTAGAAGAGGAGTGCATAGAACAAGATAAAAAATGTTCCTGTTTTTGCTTGGTTTCTGTTTTTTGTAATGTATTGCAGATTTTTTTCTGGAATCCCCCCTCAAACAAAGAGCCAAAAGGGCTTATTTATAGCAAAAGGATATGCCACGTGTCAATTGGCCATTCGCCGGATTTGAGGCCAATTGTGAGACCTCCACCACATTTGGTCGGTCCTGACTGGTCGGTTTTGGATAAGATGGAGTCGGATTTGGGCCAGACCCCCTCCAGCTTTAGTTTGTGGGCTTCGCTGGTCTTGATCTTGGGCCTCTTGGGCCGAAATGCAGTTTTAATGGGGTTTGTTCTAATCCTTTCTGTCCTTCTTTGCGGGTCCAATTTGGGCCTGAGGAGCCAAGGAGGCCAATGACTTCAAGGAAAATTGGTCCTGCAGACCTTATTTGCGTCCAAAGCCCCAATCTGTTTATAATTTTCACTTTAAATTGTGTATATATTTATAATTTATAATTGTCCATATAATCCTTCCATATCAATGTAATTCTCGATTAAATTCTAACTTGGACATTCCCGAGGTTACTACAAATGAGCGAATGTATGTACATTCCCCATTTATTTTAGGAAAAAATCCCAAAGTACACTAGTTTTTAAAAAAAATTCCCAAAATACATACGTTATAAAAAAATTTCCAAAAGTACACATGTTTGAGCATCACCGTTTTAGACAAAAACGGTGAAGGTCATCACCGCTTTTGACCAAGACGGTGAATACTTCACCGTTTCAAACTAAAACGGTGAAGGGTTCACCGCGTTTGTTAAGAACGGTGAATACTTCACCGTTTTAAACAAAAACGGTGAAGCCTTCATTTGAATTCCAAGTATTTTGATAACTCTAAATGGTTCTCCTCGTCGATACGATCGCGCTGCCGAAAACGGCTCGTCATTTCGACCTCAAACGAATAAGATACGCGCGTTTTAGTTTTTAGTACGCAAAAGTTACTTTAACGACATGTGCAGCTTTGAACTCACTTATCTCACTCGTTTGGACTCGGAATTGAGATCTGTAAAATTCTATGTGATCGTGGTTGATTTTCCCAACCTTTTTGTGTTGAGGGAAGATAATGATTCTTGATAAAATGATCCAGAATATTCATTCGACAACTTAAGTGCGTAGGATAGTTTTTAGACAATGCAAACTCAAATAACAACACCTAAAAATCACAAAAACAACATTGATAGTTCACTACAATGATAAAACGATAAATTCAATCATTTGCTTCATTTTGGCCCCCATCTCCACCTCTTCCTCCTCGTCCTCCACGAGTTTGTTGTTGCGGATGTTGGAATTGAGAGAACCATATGTAACAACATCATGGGTTCTCTCAATTCCAACATCCGCAACAACAAACTCCGAACCCCCCGATCATTCGTCAAGCTACCGGTCCAACTCAGCCACCACCACCACCATATGTAACCCCAGTTGGGGCTCGGGTCAAGAGAAATCCGCGACCAGCCGTTGAGCGAGCCCGCCAAGAAGCAGTGGCGGAGGGGGGAAGAAGGGGTCGAGGACGTCGTGGAGGACGAGGAGGAAGAGGTGGAGATAGGGGCCAAAATGAAGCAAATGAGTGAATTTATCATTTTATCATTGTAGTGAACTATCAATGTTGTTTTTGTGATTTTTAGGTGTTGTTATTTGAGTTTGCATTGTCTAAAAACTATCCTACGCACTTAAGTTGTCGAATGAATATTCTGGATCATTTTATCAAGAATCATTATCTTCCCTCAACACAAAAAGGTTGGGAAAATCAACCACGATCACATAGAATTTTACAGATCTCAATTCCGAGTCCAAACGAGTGAGATAAGTGAGTTCAAAGCTGCACATGTCGTTAAAGTAACTTTTGCGTACTAAAAACTAAAACGCGCGTATCTTATTCGTTTGAGGTCGAAATGACGAGCCGTTTTCGGCAGCGCGATCGTATCGACGAGGAGAACCATTTAGAGTTATCAAAATACTTGGAATTCAAATGAAGGCTTCACCGTTTTTGTTTAAAACGGTGAAGTATTCACCGTTCTTAACAAACGCGGTGAACCCTTCACCGTTTTAGTTTGAAACGGTGAAGTATTCACCGTCTTGGTCAAAAGCGGTGATGACCTTCACCGTTTTTGTCTAAAACGGTGATGCTCAAACATGTGTACTTTTGGAATTTTTTTTATAACTTATGTATTTTGGGAAATTTTTTTAAAAACTAGTGTACTTTGGGATTTTTTCCTTTATTTTACAGACTCATGACTATAACACTATCAATGTTAACTCATTTGAATATGAATTGGGCCTACTCTACCCTACTCTTAGGAATGCTCCTGACAATCCTCCCATGTTGATTGAGCCTGAACCACCTGTTAAGATCGCCATTGTTACAGTTCAACAACTCAATGCACTCATATCTGGTAATAGGGAAAAGGTAATTTTAGTAACAAATGCATCTCATACTTTCCTCCATGATAATGCCATTTAAGATCATAGGTAGTAATGCCAGTAATCTCCTTGTATTTTATATTTGATATGTGCAGAAAACTGTTGAATTGGACTGCATAGTTGCGGAGGTCCACCATAACTGGTTTTAGAAAGGTTGTGTCCGTCTCTATCATGTAGACGACTGGTTCAAGAAGACTTGGTTGGTTCTTTTGTGGAAAGTGTAAAACAACATTGCCACACTTTGTGAAACTTTATGGCCTCGGCATACTGATTTCCCTCCAAAATGTTCGTCAATTAACTTTCAGTCCATCAATTGTATGCATGACATGTCAACGCATTAGGTACTAGGTAGGCCTGCTTGCCAAGTGCTATAGTAAACAATATAGACACTCATATTCCTACATATAGTTTTGTATTTCTTCATAGGCAATCACAACGGTTGGTGCAACGGGAGGAATTTACATACGGGTAGCACATTAGGGCCACCAACATGCTGCCGCAAATGCATACCAATTATTGCAATGCAAAAGGAAAGTCATGGTCATTATTTCTCTACCTCATGTGCAGATCATATCCAATCTTAATCTAATGTGCAACTGAAAAATAACTATGCATGTCTTCTCTCACATTATTATTCCCATTAGAAGACCAGGAGACACTTAATTGTACTATGCAAAACCTGGATGATTCTTTTTTTTTTTTTTACCTTTTTCCAATGTCTCAACTCTCAAGTATTTTATTATCTTAGCAAATAGCAATCACCTTTGTCTCTTTATGCCAACTGGCACATTCACTACAAAAAAAACTGTCTATGCCAAGGGTTATTTTCACTTATAGCAAGGGTTTAAACCCTGGCTACAAGACATAGCAAGGGTTATACCAACCCTTGGACCAACACTTGGCAATGCTGCCCCTGCTACATGTAGCAAGGGTTTTGAGCGACCCTTGGTGGAAGTCCCATGCAGGGGTTGTACCAAGGGTTTAAACCCTTGCAACATTAACAAGGGTTTAAAACCCTTGCTATATGTCTCTAAAATTGAAAGAGATAATTTCCACATTACTAGTATAGCAAGGGTTAAAACCCATGCTACATTTCGCTTAGATTAAAAAAATTAGGGTCACTTTTTCGTTGCTAACTAACCGTCGCTAAAGAAATGGTTGCTAATATCAAACCTAATTCATCTTTCAGAACCACTTTTTGGTTACTAAAGTGACTTTTCGTCACTAAAGTTAGAACATTCTCGTCACCAAATGTGAACCCATATGAGAGAACCGAAACATTGAGTTTTCCTAACTATTCAACACCAAATAAATAGTGAACAAAAACAATTCAATAAACTATGGTTTTTCTTATTATATCTCTCCATAACCAGTTCAATGATCGACAATCTTAAAACAATATTACTCCATATATCATTCATATAACGTTCGGAATATTCTAAACATATTCTAAACACAAGAAAACATCTAGAGTTGCACCTTGATGATCTATAGCTCAGCCGAGTGCATGAGAGAGCCTGATGAACACTTACACCCTGGTTGGACTAGAAATATGTCACTGCTGCTGTCACACTGATCTGCTTTCAGAAACCAATTCGGGAATGGCTGACAATTCTGCAATGGCATGTGCATTTCCACAGTCCATATTTACCCCTGAAACAAATCACCATCAGAAGGCTTTTCTTTTTCTTAAGCTTTAAAGATTATGTAAAAATGCATTGATCATGAAGCGGTCATCGTGGTTTAAATTCTGAGAGTACCTGCTTTCAGCGCAAGAGCCACTGCATCCTCTGTTGTAGCCGTGTAATTAAGAACATTATAGTAAATCTCAATAGCACTACAATCTGAAGCTAAGTATTTTAGTCTTTACCAGGAACCAGTTCTTCAAGTGATATGGTCAAGTTGTCCCAGTACACATCCCGGGGTTCTGGAGCCCATTCAATGTCAATCAGCCATTGTGTTGGATTGCTGGATTGCTGTGTTTGTGCACAAGTGGCAGCAGCCCATCTTGTTTTAAAGGAAACGAATGCAGCTGGCATTACAGCATCCCGGTTGCTCATGACCTACTGTATTTCTGTTGAGATCTAAAGAAAAGGTTAGAGAAAGTTAGGACCATTCTGGTTGAAACCAGGAGGGTTATGGATCGTTCATGAAGTGATTCCAGATATGTGGTCTAAAGAACAATATGACAGTTGTCTTACCTCTCCGATATTCTCTCAATCTCTGATGTGTAGTGGTCGATTGCATCCACCCTTGCCCCACAAATGCCAAGGAAACCAGTTTGTTTGATGAAAGAGGGGGAAAGCATTAGTGAAGAGAATTAAACCACTAATTATAAGAGTGCATCAAGCTCTCTCTTGTATATGAAGTATGTAAACAAGATACTGTTGGAGTAATCAAGAATACCTTTATTGTGGGTTTCGTAGAAGGATTTCTTGATTACTTGATTTGGTAGTAGACAAAAGTTCAGAACCAACTCTACCACCAGTAATCCGGCTTCTAATACCAAGTGAGAGGAAAACAAAAGTCAAATTTTGCAGAAGAAACAAATGGAATCTCTTATTGATAATCAACATAGTCAAATTAACTCCTCAATCAAATCCTATATAAATCGAGCCCAAAGGAAGGAAGAACAGAATCAAGACTAGAGGCCGATCAATGAAATTTCAGCACAAAAGCTACATTGGTTTGGTCCACGGTAGTACATCCAACTGTTATTTATGCACTTAATATAATAAATTGAAGGAAGGTTAGTCTCACCTTTACAGAGCATATTTATGTTGGGCATCAGAAGATTACAAGAATCGCATTGCAAACTTTTGGAGCTGCAAATTCAACAGGCAAACCAGAGGGTTCACTTCAGGAACCTAGATAGTAGGAACAGACAAAACAAGTCCTACCTAAAACATGAACACACATATCTATAACGACAACGAAAAAACGAGAATCCATAATCCAGATGAGCTGCATTCGCACTCAGATTGGTTTTTAGGGAGCCAAACAGAATCCTTTTAGAAACTTGAGTCGCCGAGTTAATGCAGTGTTCAAAAGCTTGCCTTGCCCATATTACGCCCATAACTGAAAAATACAGCTCTGCTGCCCCTAAGAGAAAACAGAACATACAGCAGTAGACAAAGCAAGAAATCATTAACGAAAATTTGATGCAGATTCAAGAGGTGCCCCACTAAGTTAAAACTCATCACCAGGCTCTAGTGATTTGCTATATTCCCCATGTTCCATAAAACGGAGTATTTTCAAGTTCCCTTACCTCAAAGACAAAAGGCAAGCCTCCTGAAACAATAACAAAGTGAAAGAAACATCACCACTAACTCATTACATGCCAATATCACTGCTAATTGCCCAAAAAGCTAAACAAATAGAGAAACCTAATCAATTAGTGAAATGAGTAATCCATCAGCACCCGTAGCCGTAGTCAAATCAAATGCTGGTACTTACTTGGAGATCTCATCCCAATCATGGCTGAATCGGTTGACCACGAGCCGCTCTTCCTCACAGAAGATGGCCTGATCGACGAACCATCCCTAGTGGAAGTGCGATGACAAGTATGAAATCGAGGCAGCTTCTGCGCACTCTGCTTTCCTCTCCGATGGTTTGACATTTGGGGAACTTTGTTGGAATCCCTAACAATATGAAGGGACTTTGGTCGTGGATTTTATGGCCCGCCACCCCCATGGAGCTCGATGCTGAGAATCAATGTTGGCGGTGTGGGCTAGGGATCGAGGAGATGAAAGGAGGAATCTCTAGAGCTCGACGATCGCTTTTCGCCATTCCCTCTCCAAATTTTAAACATAATAGGGGCCGAATAGAAAACCAGAAAATCGTAGAAGGGAAAGTAGGAATTTTCAATTTCGAACTGGAACAGGGGATGAGATTAAGTAAATTATGTAGCAAGGGGTTTTGAAACGTTGGCACAAACCCTTGTTACAACGAATTTCGGAAAAAATATTAGGGGTTTTGAAACCCTTGCTACGAAACCCTTGCCATAGGGTCTCTTTTTTGTAGTGATTTCTTGATTAGATGGATATGAGGATTGGACTGGACTGGACTGGAGCTTTCTTGGTCACTAATTTAGTACTCCACATTTTGGGTATCGGTAGACTAATCCCTTAAAGTTTATAATTATTACTTCAATGAATAATTTTCTTGGTTTCATTTGGAGATAAAAGAAATCAAGTTAATAATAACAAAACTTATGAATAAATACCTCTCAAACCATTCATTGTGACAATACCAAGGGTAAAAATTTATCCTGAAATATGAAAAAGATATAGAAACATTAATTTAGGACGAGCAGATAACAAAAAATGCGTATGAACTAATTGTTGGGGAAAATTGTTCATGTATACTATTTTCTTGCAACACAAGCAAACACATAAGATTAAGAAAAACATGCAAAGACACATGCAAGCGTCCTAGCCGATATAATTCACTATCTCTCCTTAAAGAATCTTATTCCCCTCAAGTACCCAAGGTTGTGGAATGATTCCTCCCAGGATAGAAAGGACGTACCTTTTCCGGCGTAGCGGTACCTCAAACCCCGGAAACCATCGAACGCAGCGAAACGGCGAGAACCACACTTGACTCTATTTTCTCTTTGAAAAGAATGCAGAAAAAAACTAGTTTTGGATTTTGGCAGAGTTTCAGTACCGGGAAAAATCTATGTAAAACTCGTAGTTAAAACAAGAGGGGGTATGGTGCTATTTATAGAAAATGAAGGGATGCATTGAAGGGAGGCAACTCTTCATATGGGTGGTTACACCCCAACCATTGCATTGGTTCGGCCTCATGGAAGTTGGACCGGTTTGGTTATTCCAACCGCCATATCGGTTCGTTTCGAATTGGTTCAACTCGGTTTGGTTCATTTGGTTACACAAACCAATTTAACCAATTAACCACATATTACATCAAATCGATCGAATTCGAGGCCATGCCTTCCCACATCTTACCAACATGGTACTTCAAGAGACTCTCTTGAAACTTTCCCCTTTTATTTCCATTCACACCACTAAAAATCTCAACACTAATTGCTCATAATATCACCAATAATGAGTACCACAAGTATTCTTTTCAAATCATACATAATCTATATAAATACTTTCAAATGATTTAAAATATAAATAAATTGATAAACATAAATAGTAAAAAATATAATGAAATTTATCCGACCAACGGGTCGGGTAAAAGCTAGTAATAGATATAGTTGAATCTAATTAGATATTCCACGAAATAGTGTAAGAAACTAAAAATTGACAACGGTGTTGCATTTTCAAAGAGGCTCGTCGGCAGCGATTTAAAATAATTATAACGACAACTCTACATTATCCAAAAAAAATTATATGGATAAATCTAAAATAAATTGTGAAATCTGAAATAAAATTATAAGGATAACTCAAAATTATTTTATAATGACAATCCCTAATTAATTAAAAATATGGACGGCCGGTGACGTGTGGGTTACATGTCCGGTGACGTGTGAAATTTACGTTGCAAGCCATTGTTGGACGTGTATTCAACACGTCGCTGATGCAGGTGAACGTAGGCCGACGTGGGTGGCTGGAGATGGTGACCGACGATAATGGTCAGTGGTGGCCGAAGATGATTGTTGCCGTTGGTGAGTGTGGGCGGCGTCCGGAGACAGTTGGATTAAATGGTGTTTACAAGAGGGAGGTTGACATTGTTTTTTAATGAGCAGTAAATTTGAACATTTTAGGCCTACAAATAAAATTTTTACGGACCATATATAGTAATTCAGTTTATTTTTGCATATGCCTTGTATTAATGAGTTTGATAGATACTAATATAAAAAAAAAAAAAAAATCATTTCCATTAAATTTCTGTAGTACTTTGATTATTTCTATAACATAAATGATCATATAGGGTGCCACATGGAGCGTCGTTGGTTGGCGGCTTACAAGATTTGAAGATTTGTTGGCAACGGAGAGACAGAGACACTTGCGGCTCCCCTATCCCTCCACCACCTGACTTTTACAGTGGCGAGTAACTCCCTGTCTCTTCCTCCAAGTTACCAAATGCTCCTTCCACGACACTCAAAACTCCTTCTTTACTGTAAGTCGCGAACCAGTCACTTGCACCTTCTAGTTACGAAGCTCTTCCCAGTTCCCCCCAGTTTCAGTTTTGACAGATCTATCGCGAACGGTTAGCCAAGGGAATTCCCATATCCTTCCACCACAGTTTTTTCTCCCTACTGCGATGAAGGTATAACTATATACGTCGAACTCTGTAACTCAGCACAGGGTTGACCTGAAACCGGCCATTTTGTTGTTGTTTGGTCCCAGAAAAGCTCGATATCCATGTTGAGAAACGACGGCGATGTCCTCTTAGCGCAGGTTCTCTTCACAATCACAAGGTCACACTCATAGGGTCACATATTTGCTCTGTTTTTTGTTTCTTTATGGCTTAAACTACTAGTTGCAGAAGAGGAAGTCGATAGTGAGGGATAAGGTGGATTCTCTTGTGCCCAAGGTATGCATCTAATTCATTTAATTTGACACGTCCCATCTCCAATTATGTGGGTTGATTACCAAAACCCAGCTTGCTTTAATTTTCCTTGAAACTTTGATTCATCTGTGTTGTTCTGTATATGGCACTCTGTTTGCGTTACAAGGAATGTCGAACAAACTTGGCTATTGATGTGAGTTCTGGGACGACGAATGACACGGTCCGTTTCTCTCAGCTCAGTCCCTTGTTTGAACCTCTTTGGCTATCTTATTGAGTAGGTATTGCCCTTCATAGCTGACCAAAATTTTGCATTTTCAGTTGTCTCGGAGAACAAGGAATGATGACGATGACCCAGCAGAGTTTCTGAGAGATATCCCAGCAGACCTTGAGGTAATTGAACCTACTTTTTCATGTTTTCAGTGTTCTCGTTCAAACTTCCCCGATATCAAGCCCTTGAATTCCATTTCGGTCTGCAGGAAGGGGAGGTTGATGACAATGAAGATGATGATGAGGAGGAGGAGGCAGCACGTTCCGGCGGAAAAGTCTGCCATGGATGCCATTTGGTGAGAGGGAAGATGGACCATGAAATGGAAGATTATGTAGTGGCAGAGAACAGGAAAGTGGATGGCTATGAGCTCGGATTGTATGCAATCTTTGATGGCCATTCGGGCCGCAACGTAGCCAAATATCTGCAGGCTCATCTCTTTGACAATATCTTGAATGAGGTACATGGACATCACTGTCCTCAACCACAACCCGAAGCTTTTTCTTCATCTTTAAATACGCTGACCTCACATGTCTGGGTTTGTTGTGCTTCCTTTAGCCCGACTTCTGGAGGAACCCGAAGAGTGCCATCAGGAGAGCGTACAAGACCACGGACCAAGAGATTCTTGAACACGTTGTGGGCCGAAGTGGTGGATCAACCGCAGTCACAGCCATACTAATTGATGGGAAGACGTTGGTTGTGGCGAATGTGGGTGATTCGAGGGCGGTTCTGTGCAGGAATGGCATGGCGACTCAGGTGTCTGTTGATCACGAGCCCGAGAAAGAGAGAGGCCTTGTTGAGAGCAAAGGAGGGTTTGTTGTCGAGATGCCTGGTATGCACATGCGAATGCTCTTCCAACTTGAATCCACTTGCGGTAGTTTCTGCAGAATTAGTATTAACAATCTTGCAGGGAATGTGCCTCGGGTGGATGGGCAGTTGGCAATGTCTAGGGCTTTTGGAGATGCAAGGCTGAAGGATCACATCTCTTCAGAGCCCGATCTAAAGATTGTTACCATTGATCGTGATGACACGGACTCCATCATTCTGGCCAGTGATGGCCTCTGGAAGGTGGGTGTGTCTTGCTTAGGAAGCTGCTGTTAGCTGTGTAAAGTCGAGCTCAATGTTTTTTACGTGTTTCGTCTCCACCGTGGGTGGGTGGGTGGGCAGGTTATGTCGAACCAGGACGCATGCGACTGCATCAGAGGTGTGGAGGATCCAAAGGAAGCAGCTAAGACTTTGATTGCAGAAGCTTTAGCAAGAGGCAGCAAAGATGATATTTCATGCATTGTTGTGATGATCGACTAGCTCTGCAAAGCTGCATGATCGCTGTTCTTGAGCTCCTGATAGCCAGCGGACAAGCTTCAACTCCCCTGCAACAAACTTGGTGTAGATATGGAACGAGAATCTTGTTGTTCGATAAATAAAAGATGCATAGAAGTATCAGAGTGTTTAGTGCAAAAAATGTTTTCCTTTTGGTAGGATTACTATGTGATACTAGCTTCTATCAAAAAAGTTAACCGTTGCACCAGAACTGTGCGAGAGAGGAATACATGTTATCAACAAAGTATGAGAATGAAGCAAAAGGGGCAACACTCAGGATCCTGACAACGGCCAGCGGAGAAAAGAAGGAAAATGAGAAGCGCGGTCGACCGTATTCTATGTTGTGGTGACTCGCTGTTGCTGCTGCTTGGCCTCAATATCCTGGAGTCTAAGAGTGACGGCCCTCTTGTGGGCATCGAGCCCTTCAACTTCAGCCATGGTAGCCACAAATGGACCAAGGCTTCTTAGGCCTTCTTCGGTTAGAGACTGAATTGTCATATACTTCAAGAACGAGTCCAAGGATACTCCGCTGTACATCCGGGCATACCCGTAAGTCGGAAGCACGTGGTTTGTCCCGCTGGCGTAATCCCCGACACTCTCCGGCGTCCACTGACCCAAGAACACAGAACCTGCGGTGAAACCAAAAAGAGTTTATTACCAAGGAGGGGGCAACAAAGTCCCCTAGGTTAAAGAACTAATTAGCCGTTTAAGCCAATAAGACGAGGGAGAGGCAAGTCCTCTTACCTGCATTCTCAACAAGACCCTCCCATTTCTCGGCATTTTCCACATTGATTATCAGATGCTCGGGTGCATACAAGTTGGAAAAGGAGATGGCCTGCCCAGAAAATGCAATTTGAACATGGAAATTAATAACAGAATAGACACGCCAAAATTAGCCCGAGTTTGTGGTGCAATAAGAGCAAGAGTTTGACACTAATGATTCTCAGCAACCAAGAAGAATAAAGGACCTACCTCTATCATATCACGAGCGTACACGCTGAAACTGTGACTCAAAGCTTTCGCGGCATACTCTCCCCTAGGAAGAGCTTGGCACTGCTTACTAATTTCCTGTTCAATAGCTTCCATGTCGATCCCATCTCCGACAACTACAAGAACAACCTGACTATCAGGACCATGCTCAGCCTAAATAGCACATCACAAAAAACAAACCATCAGGTGTGTCCGAGTTACAAAATAAATCACATTGGCAGATGGAAAACAATTGCCACGCAGATAACATTACTGCTTTCATTATTCCTAGTTTATTTAACAGTGGAAGAATATGAACGGAACACAACGCACCTGAGACAACAGATCTGCAGCTACATGTACTGGGCTGGCACATCTGTCAGCAATGACCAGAACTTCTGAAGGTCCAGCTGGCATGTCAATGGATATCATTGCTTCACTGTTCTGATGTAAACACCGTGGATTTTTTTAGTTGAAACAACTTCAGCAGCACATGGGTTTTCAGACAAAGCAGAAAGGAAATAGGAAAACATGAAACTCGGAGGAATATGAACACACCTGGAGAATCATCTTTGCAGCTGTAACATACTGATTTCCTGGACCAAAAACTTTCTCCACCTGCAAGTTATGACTGAATCTCAGAAAACAAATTTCACAGACAACAAAAACACAAAAAGAGGCTATAATAGCAACAATGGAAACAATTGTTGGATACAAATAAAGCATCAGCACACCCAAACAAATATTATCTCACTTAGGTTCCAAAGACCTACATTGAGAGAGAACCAATACCTTAGGGCAGGACTCTGTTCCCCATGCCATAGCAGATATAGCCTGAACTTGGAAAGAGAAGATTGAGAAAATAAGGAGATGAAAATGTGATACCTGCATATAACCTCGCATAAAAATAAACAATATCAAACCTGAGCCCCTCCAGCTTTAAGAATGTGGGTAACGCCAGCCTTCTTGGCACAGTACAATACCTCCTGTTGAAACGTAATCATTCATCAGCAGGAAGTCACTTTCATAAAAGAATTTAGATGTCAATACATACCTTGCATATGCTGCCATCCTGACTAGGTGGAGTTGCTAAAACAACAGTTTTGCACCCAGCAATCTGGGCAGGCTGTGCAGGGAAGTAAAATGCCAAAGTAATTGTTAGACTAAACTACCCATGATAAAGGCAAGCAGAGCATGGATGGCTAACATGAGAGTTCCAACCAACTTACAACTGCAAGCATCAAAGCTGTGGAAGGTAGGACTGCAGTACCTCCAGGAACATAGAGACCAACAGAGCCAATACTTCTTGCCACCCGTTTGCACCTAACACCCTATAATACTTCCAAACATTATAGAAGGAAAATGGATTAAGTATTTTGAAGCATGCTTGCAAGAAGCACGAGTATCACTTACCTTCATGTTCTCGACACTTTTTTCACTCGATTTTTGAGCAAAATGAAATGCATATATGTTGTCATATGCAACATCAAATGCTTCCCTAACATCTGCATCTAGCTGCAATACAGAAAAAATGCTAAATTAAACTAAGCAACGTAACAATTTGACTAAGGCATAATACACAATAACCCGTCATAGGGAGACAGATGAACATAAAAAATTGTGCTTTTCTAGCAGGAATACCTCCGGATTGGGAAGCTCGGAAACATCCACAACAACATTGTCCAGGTTCACTTTATCGAATTTTGCAGTGTACCTGCACAACAAAAGCATCAACAAGAAGCATTACAGCTTCCTGAAATGCTTTGATCATGAGAAGCAAAAAAAAAACATAAAAGCATAACCGACTCTTTAACTGCAGCATCCCCTCTTGTGCGAACATCATCAACAATAGGGTTCACCTGGCAGGAACAATGATGCAATCAAGACATGAACAATATGGAAATGCCCCCCAAGCTAACACAAACAACTGGAAACTCGGATGCTGCTAAAGTAATTAGCTCCGTTCATGAGAGAGAGCTCACCACACTGAAAATGGAAGAGAAATCGATCCGAGGGCGAGCTTTCAAGCCATCAACCTCTGCATGATTTAGCTCAGATAACCGGTAAGACTTCATTGCACACCTTATGCTGCTCAAAGCGAATCCTGTGACATCCAGAACCCGGTAAACACACGAAAGGAAAGAACCGCAATAACGCCAAAAGCCTCTACTTGCTAACCTGCTGGCAGCATAATACCTTTGGATTGAATTGAAGATGGCCGGTAGTTGAAGTCCGGAGCGGCGGCAAATAAACGAGATTGCGGTGGAAGGAGAGGTTTAGTGAGCAAGCTGGTCCGGTTAAAGCACAGAAACTGGGAGTCCATCAGCGCCTTCAATCGGATTAATCAGAAAAGGATCGCCATTTTTACTAATTGGGCAGTGCTCCCTAATCTACAAATCTGCGAATTTGACCACTGAAAATCGGTAACTTATTGCAAACCCGAGTTCCTATGACCCTATCTTGACAATGTTCCTTCCATACCATTCACGATAATCAGCTACCGTATATACAATAGTGAGTTCTGAGTTGTGATATCATTCCCCACAATTACATTCTTTAACTACCGTAGCTAATTTGGTACTTTTAACTTTTAAGTGCAATTAACCTCTTACAATTATCTATCTTCAGACAGTGGGGAGGCTTGGAGCGGGAGTGGCGTGGTGGAGCCGTGGAGAATGGAGAGGCGTGCAGCCAGGTGACTGGCGGCGGCGGGAATCACTAGTTGGAGCCTTCGAGGACTGGAAGCCGAGGGTTGCGGCAGGTGGAGGCTTGGAGTTACTGATGGCGGCGGCGGGACAGGGTTGGTGGAAGGCGGCGACGATTAGGGTAGCCGGTTCCTGCAGCAGACAGCGGTGGAGGTGCGTCTCGGCGAAGATTGAAGGGGAAGGAGGAGTGGAGGATGGTGCCGTGCCTAGCTGGACTGCTGGAGAAAAACGATTAGGGATATAGGGTGTTTGGCTGTTTGCCCGAAATGAATCCCCTCGTGCTTTCCCAGCCCCATTTTTTTTAGAACACCCTTAAACGGCGCCGCTTTTACTCATTTAGGCCATTTCTTTTCTTTTTTTTTTTTTTAAGAAATTTAGGCCATTTCCCGGCTGTGCTAAAAACGTATACAAATTAAAAACGGTCCCGAAACGCAATTTTTCCGATTTTACCGATTTTACAACCATTTTTTCTAATTTTATATACAATACAACTTAAAAACGATGCGAGTATCCGACCAAAAAAAAAAAAAAACGATGAGAGTAAGATATTACATGCAAGTGTGAAACACAAGGTTGTAGCTTAAATATATCTCCACAGAAACTAATTCGACTAATCTTACATATATTGCGCCCTTGCAAGTTGCAACCGAGCAATTACAGCCAAGCCAACAGTCGGAACAAAAACAAAACAGTTGCAGCTTAGAAAAGAACCTATTGTAGCAACCAAGCTTCAGAATGCATGCATCACTATTTACCAAACACACCGAAAGCATGATACTTTGTTCTCACGGAATTATTGATGCAATTATTCAATCCAACTTCAACTTCAAACCAAAAATATTGAACTTCTGCAGGCTCAGTCATTCATCCAACCCGCAGAGTTGTAGGGGTCTCCAAATGGGTGCGGCTGAGGACCAGGAGCAAAACCCATGGAACCCACTGAAAATTCAGATGCCTCTTCAGCCCCGTATCCAGGCCCCGGGTGCAGAGGACCATGAGGGGGAAGATGCATCGAGTCACCCTGGAACGCTCCAGTCCCAGGATGCCCTCGAGCATCATACCCACCACCTCCTCCATTCATCATCACAGGTGGATCATAACCGAAACCTCCTGCCATCGGTTGCTGATTCAATTCATTCAGTTGCGGAGCATACCGATCCATCACAGACCTACTGCTTACATACGATGACAATTGTGGCTCATAGGTATCCCTCAAAAAGGACGGCTGTGGTGCTGATGACTCAAAATAATTTCCAGTTGGTTGATCATACCGAGTCTCGGGACGATGTTGCCTGTAACTCAATCCCTTGTACCCTCCTGTATCTATGCCATGCCACATGTTAGCATCATGGTTGCCACCACCATAAGCTGCTGCTGCTGATGGTGCTGCATGATGATGGGTATATGGTGGTCCAGCTCTCTCATGGCCTCCATATTGATAATCACTTTCCCTCATCTGTGAAGGCGATGGCATTCGAGGGGATCTTCTTGCAAGTTCTGCTCCTTGTTGGCTATCCCCTCTAAAATTCCCAGATGCTCCTCTTCGCTCATGCATTTGTTCATCATAGGATGGAAGTTCTTGGTACCTTGTTTCCTCGTGCGTTAAGGTATCACCACCTGCATATCTCTTGTCTGTGCCATGGCCCCGACTTTGATAAACAGGAGGGGATCTTCTAGCAAACTTTCCTATTTTGCGGTTATCTCCTGCAGAATTCTCGGATGCTCCTCTTTTTTCAAGGTTTTCTTCTTCAACATTCTTCCTTTTATTTGATTTCTTTATTTCAGATTGTTTCTTCCAATCCAAGCCTAGGTCACCTTGGCCTTTTCTCTCTCTGCATTCAGTAGAGGGACTCTCTTCTCTATGACTTTGAACTCCAGTTAGCCTATCATCCAATCCTTGTAATTCCTTGTTATCATGTGAACCCTGATTGCCACTCAGTACAGATGCATTACTACTGGGACATTGCACTTCACTGCCATTAGTGTCTCTCATATCTGTTCTTTTGTGTTGCACTGGCACATGACCATGATTTTCAGCTATGGCCTTATGGGTTTTAGTAAAATCACGCCGACTCCAGAGATAGAGGACCGGTGCAACATTGTTCCATTGATCCAAAGGTTTATCAGTCTCATTGACTGATCCAGGCAGATAAAATGACTGGGAGACAATTTCATTGTATCAAAGAATGAAAATCACAGAACAAATAAACAAAGGCATGAAAGAGGAATAGAAGCAAAACTTATATTACCTTTCCTCCAAAGGATTCATAATCTTCCCAGATAAGGTCGTACGGAGGATTCTTTTTGTCTAACCTGGTAAAAACATGTTCCCAAGTAAATGAGAGGCAGATAGTGATGGAGGAGATAATGAATTAAAAAGAAGTGAAAACTAAAAAGTTTCTGTTAAGGCCTATACCGTTGAGTTTCGGGTGGCACAATAAGAATAAGGAGCTTTGGTTTAAACTTAAGGGCCTTGTCAATGAACTGGTTAGCCAAAGCTGCATTTACCCCAAATGGAGGATTTAACCCCATGATCTACAAAAGCACGAGAGGAGGGTTTAAAACATTGAACCAATGGAAATGGGGGGAACCAAAGGCTTAGCATTTCTGGAATTTTAATTTATTTGTATTAGTGTAATTACCAATTTTGAACCTTCTTTCCGCAGCTCCTGTGGTTGAACAGTCATCCAATCCCTCTGCTCAAAGTTGAAGTCATTCTATCAAAGAAACACTTTATCAGCAGAGCATAAGATTACAAATCCATGCACTGGAAATCATCACAAATTAAGAGACCTCAATCTCATTGGATAGACATAATTCCTTACATGGTTCGAGTGTAAAGTTTTAAGATAAATAGAAGAATGCTGCACACTTAAGAGCAAAGCATTGCCAGTGAACTCACTTTGCAGAAAACTCAAAAGAGCTAAACGTTGAGAGGATAATAACGAACTCATACCACGCACACCATTAACCTCCCTATCTAATTTAGGAAAGTACAGTTCATTTGATGGTATCCATCCTTTTCATAATAAGCCCTCTCGGCTCCCGCTGCATCATATTTGACTCCTTCCAAACCCAATTATTACAACAAAATTTCCAAATGACTACCACATGGGCACATATTTGCTTCTTATTACTACCATTGGCAAACAGGACCATCTGACCATGCAGTGCTTGTGCTGTTCCCCAGACAGGCACAAATTTATAAATCAGGTGACCTCAATGACTTGGGATGTTGGCCACAACTCCATCCAAACAGTGCTTTACTCAGGTCAGTATACCGAATTACTTATCAAAATTCACGAAGCAGGTGAAGGTTGCCCTAAATGGAAGGCTAGTGCTGAATTGGCACAGAAGACTATCAGGATTTATATGTCAAGTGCAATTACCTTCGCTGGAAAAAGATCGTAGTTTTTGTATGAGCAGGTTTTCCCCGTCTCGTCAAGCTTCTTCTTCATTAGGCAACTGAAGTCATTAGCACCACAACAGAAGTCGACAATCTGCACAGTAACCATAGTACATAAGGCATATAAAGTTAACAAAACAGCAATTGTGGCAGAGATCGAAGTAGTATAGATTTATCAGTAATCACCCTAGTTGAAGACTGTACTTCAGTCCAGTGGAAGACTAGAGTTCAGAGTAAGTCAACCCACATAATAGCAAAAATCAGTACTCGACTTTAAAATAGCTGTGAACAAGATGGGGAGCTCATGCACTAATAGTCTGATGCATCAAATATTTTACCTAGTTTCATATATTGGCTTGAGATAAGGGAAATTCTGCTTAGAATCGAACCGGTAAAAATCAGGAAGCAGCAAATTTTTCAAGCTATATTTTAATCAGAGAAAGATTTTAGCCTGTACTATTTACTCCTTTATTTATCAGATAGTATGCATGCACTGTATACTCGGAATAATATCTTATAAATATAAAAAGATTATATATCTATTTTTGTAGAATCTTCCTACAAAATAAGACAATCTGCCATACAGTGTGTCTTGGGATAGATTTTCCAAAATCCAAATACATCCCACTTAATAATTAACTTCCATCAAGGCAAAAGAGCAGTTAATGTTGAAGGTTATGGATTCTTTCTCATCTGATGCAGGGTTCATCATCTAAGAAGACGGTATACACTTTCACCTGCTTAAACTTGAAAGTTCGAACACAGAGATTTGAGAAAATGAGAAAAACTTCATCAAAAGCAACTCGACCTACAAATACAATTTATGAATAAGTTAAACATAATGTTTTCATTCTCACCATATCGCCGCTTTCCACATACCAGTGAAGTATATTGACAACCTGCAAATTGTATATCATCCATCAGAATTTTGCTTAGGACAAAGGAAGCCGAGGACTATACCAAAATTTCAGCAGAAGTAATTAACAAAAAAGGAAAAAATAGCATTATCAGTAGAATCTCTCAGAACATCAAGTTGAAATGGTTTTCCAAGCCACTTTCAACCTCTTTCCTATGGATCATTTTACTAGGAAAAACAGCTGCTGTTCACATGTAGGATTAATGGTTTCAGGATGATAAATACCAAGGATTGGAAAAATATATTAAGCAATACAAACCAAAGTAAATCGAGCCTGTTTCAGGTGATGAATTTTAGAAGAGGGCCTGATAAAAAACTAGACAAAAACTAGTGCAATGGCGAAGCAAATTACCTCAGCAAGTTTATCTGGTTTCGTAAAATGCCGGCCAAAAGACGTGTACCGCATACCATGCAGGAAGGGGGCAAGATATACCCTCAGTTTATTCTAGAAGTAACCAATCACCGTAGTCAGCAAAGTTGCAGTGACTGAATTGAGGATTAAGAAGCATCAAACCAAAACATACAATACAGACAAAATATCCAAAGGCAAACTTTCCAGAAAATATGACCAGAGAAGATACAAGACTTGGAAGGCCAGACTCTGATACTAGCAGTTAATTAGATAGGATAATGAAATACCTTCCACTTAAAAACCTGGCTCACAACTCCTGGTTCACATACAGCTTTGGCATCCTCAATACTGCAATCATCAGCCAGTTTCTTCGCTGCTGTCCTAATAGCCTGCGCATCATAATTATATGTATACTTCACTACATTCAGGCTAAATCCCTACCAAAGGAATTGAATTGAATGGTGAGTTTACAGATGAAACCACTTCACATGATCATACCTCAACTGCACCTTCCACCTTTCCCAGAGTAATGGTCTTGTCCACAGGAGCCCTTGATGAGTAACAATGTGTAGATGGCGGTTTATACTGCTTGACAATATCCTCCAGAGTTACTGAAGAAGCAGCAGTTTTCATTAAAGCCAAAAATCTGCATACAAGCATTTTCGACATGATCAAGCAACAAATCCAACCAAAAAGAGTCAAGATTCAAGAAGACGTAACTACACATTAATTCAGAATTATCCAACAAGCATCCAACCTCCTCTCTGAGTCTGCATCTAATTTTGGCAGATCTGTGAGATTTTTCTTAGCATCCATATCCGTCCCTGTTTTATTTAGCCTACTGTCATTTCTCACTTGCTTCGCATGCCTCTCATCAGAATTCTTATTCATATAATCAAATAACTTGTCACCCAGCGAGTGCTTGTTCGAACCAGATCCATCAAACTTTGGTGACAAAACCTTTTTCCTTTCTTTCAAAGACCTCACAGAAGAGTCACCAGTCTTCTTAAACGAATGTGTGGAGGACAACTTCTGTTTTCCTTTCTCAATGATTTCCTGTTGTTTCGAAGCTGAAGAAAGAAGTGTTGATCCTTTGGAAGCAGTCTTCCCCGATGACACATCTGCTAATACCGTTCCTTTCTCCGACAAATGTTTCACTTTGCTTGTCTTCTCTTCAACCGTAATTCTTTTGGTTTCAGAACCTGGGAACTTAATATGATCTCTGCTCGGAGTTCCAAGGTCCTCTTCAATCTTATGCTTCCTTAAAAGGGAGAGTATTAGATTGGAAATGTGAACAACAAGTACACACCAGCAGTATCACATTCTAGCCAGGTTAGTAAGTAAAAACTCACAAGCAGTATAGCAATATGCGGTTTGGTAACAAATTCCTCCAGCCTCTATCTACTACACCTTCCTCTTCTTCTTCTTCCTCTTGTCCTTCTCCTTCATTTGCTTCATCGTCATCTTTTGCAATACGAATTTCCCTGACGAATGCATACCAAGCATTGATATGTTAGTCTCAATCATAAACATTCATAACAAACGAAATAAGCACTCAAAAGTTAGACAGCACCTTGGCAGACATTTCTGATGGAATGATGTTGGGCAGCGCCTGCACACAGCAAATTGCAAATCCAAGATCTGCTTATTCTCTCCTTGTTTGCAGTGGAAACACTTATGGATGGGACACAAAAAAGCCTCCCGAGCAACGATTTTTTTCTGAAGCTCCTCAGCAGTAACCTTATCCCCAGGGTGAAGCAATTTTGCAACACAATGTGGGTGATAAAAGTAGCCACAAGTGGCATTGGCACATTGGAAGACCTGAAATAAAATGGTTGAGCAATCGATGAAGAGTACATCAAAATCAAAAGAGATAATTACAATCTAGTAGGATACATCTGGAGTGTGACTGCATGAGTTCTGATTTTCTAAGACAGTAATGAACCACTGAGGATTAAACTTGGCATCAGTGGAGTTGGTTCACTAGTAAAGCTCATAAGGACGACAGAAAAGGGCAACAAGCAAGGCCACATACAACAGCTAACACTGAACTTGACATTGACAGCAGATCTACAGAAGAAGATCATCACAAAGACTGTGAATTAATATATCATGTGGGATTTGCTAAACTGATTTTTTTCCAAATACTTGAAGTGCATGGGGGTGAATATTAATAAACAAAACCCTTCAGTTATCTACTTCAGAGTGTGAACTATATACCTCAGCATCAGAAGATTTCTTCGAACAACCCAGGTTTCCACAAGCAAAGCACTGGTGCTGCTCATACTCACAATTCTTACAGATGAAGTTCTGAATTTCCTGCATATACGTCAAGGGAATGATAAATAGCTACATAAACAAAGCAAGATATGTACAAAATAAAAAAGTTACAGTAACATACATCAACTTTTTTCTTAGTAAACCCCAGAGATCGGCAAAAAGATTCTTCACCAGCCTCCACAGTAGCATGAAATGACCTCATACACTTGCCGTCACAGCTGAATATCATACAAAATAAAAGCCAGAGCAGACAGAAGGTTGGAACTTCTGAACGACATTAAAGAAAATAAAGAGCTCTTACTGAAAAGTCGCAAAACATTGTAAGATTAAGAAACAGATAGCTGAAAAGTAAAGTATTTGCCAAGAAAAACACAGGGTTCAAGATGCTAAGTTCTTAATATTTAAAGTCAAACTTTAATAAGCACATTTTAAGCCACCAATCAGTATGTCATTGGCTTAGTCTCTAGCTGGAAAAAGGGGTATCAAGATTATAATTACATGAAGAATTTGATAACGCAGAAGTACGAAATAACACAGAACACGAGAGTTTTACGTGGTATCCCAGTTCGACATGAACAGGACTAATCCCCGGAGAGCTCGGAAGAGCTCACGGCTGACGTTTTATTGAACGACTACATTGTGACGGCTTGCTTACGACAATCTCCGTAGCTAAGCTTATAAAGAGATAGACGTAGGGTTAAAACCCTAATGACAACCAAGTTTCCTTCTTTTACATGAACAAGGAAACAAGGGACTTGGAGGACAAGAAAAAATTACTTGGACTAAGTAATAAATATCCGCAACACTACAAGAGTAGACATAGTAAACCTCTCAGACAACGGTAGCTTAGTTCAAACAGAAAAGTTCATATGTTGAGAAATATCACTTTAAGCCATAAAGCTTTGAAACAGCCACAGAATAACCAGTAAGCATCACTTCATTGCTCTACAATCAAGTTGAAAAACGGGTCCTTGTGGTTATATATATATATATATACACACTATAGTCTTCGATTAGGCAGAAATAGTATAGAAGAGTCATCAAGAGAGAAACTGGACAAGAAAGATAAGGAAGCATACCATACAAGCTCACCACCATTGTCACAAAACGCACAAACTGTATCAAACAAATCATCGTCATTCGATTCATCTTCTTCCCCCTCAACTTCACATATACCTTCCTCAGTGTCATCAACAAGAAATCCAGACAGATTGGGAGTTTGCTTATCCTGATACAGGGTTGGGGTTCACTTCAACTAATCAGAATGAAAGTGAAAAAGGTCAAACAAAATATAACACAGCGAAGAAGAGATCACAGATAACCTTATCAGTCATTGACTTCTTGCTAGGCTTCTCCTCCAGAAATGAGAGCAAGAACTGTTCATTAAAAGTTAACAAAAGGCACTATATAAGAATTCACAATATAGTGGTTAAATATCGTAAACTGATACAGAAACAAGGAGCATATGAACCTATTGGCCTGCCACAGGAAACTAAGAGGCAAGGTCGGGTATTGTAAATCAAAACGAGGTTGTTTTACATGCTTCTCCAGTTCTTGGGTTTTTCACAGGTCTGCATGCTGGGACCACTCTGGTACTAGGACTAAAAGATGCTTTACATACATGGATAATGACAAAATTATGATTACCCATTATAGACATTACAGTTGGATTTCAATCTTTCCAGAGTCCAAGAAAAGTTCATTACTTAAAACAGAATCAGAAGCAAAAGATGGTATACTAACCTTGCACTTCTTTAACGAATCATCACTACCAGCAACTTCACTAATTAAATCCATGTGGTCTATCAAATCATCCTGAGAAGGTCTAGCTTCGTATGAACTACAGATCCAAAAACAAGTAATCAATGTAAGGAAAGCTGAAGCAAGCGAGTTACGGGAAACAAAATAAGTAAAAGAAAAAAGGATGATGCAATGGTGTCAGACCTGAATGTCTTGGACAAATAGTCCCAGATGGATTTTGCTGACGAGTCTGGACTTCTCTTCACGAAATGAAGTAATTGTACAGTTATCAATGTGGTCCTAATAATTCCCTCGAAACTCTTCCTTGGCTTCAGCAGTTTGATCCAAGAATTGTCGTTGGTTAGGACAGATATCACTGGAATGGCATTAGACAGATCAAACTTCCACGCCTTGACAGGCTTGAACACAGTCTGTAGGCCACCGTCCGCAGCACCGCGGAGAAAGATCCCCTTAACGCTTTCACTCTCATTGCCAGGAGACTTGCTTCCCTCGCTCCATTGAACGGGTAGCAGGGAGAAGGAAACTGGCTCTTGCTCGTCATCCTCAAAATGGTAATCAGAGACAGACTGCGGGCCTGCATCGGCCTCGTCGTCGGATGATGCCATACCCTAGCCTAAGAGAGCCTAACAACAGCAGCAGCAGCAGCAACCCAGGCACACTAGTAATCCAAGAAACAAACGAAGAGCTGAATTTGATCAGAGAGAGAAACCAAAAGCCTAGTCGCCCAACCGACAGTAAGATAAGAGAGTAGAACTGTTTTGGCCGTGGATTTCGACCATTGAAGAGCTCGACATAATTGTAAAAGAACTAGCAATCAGTTCAACAGGGGGGAGAGGAGAGGAGAGGAAGAGAAGAATGCTGCCCTCAGCGACGAAACAACCGTCGGGATGATGAAAAGAAAACCCTAAAAGTCGATTTTACGTTTTTTTTTTTCTTGCTCCGTTTCTGTAGTTCTAATTGCTTTTATTTATTTTTTCGAAAATTGGTTTATTCCCATTTACTACTGGAACAACGAAATTAATTATGAGAGATTTGAAATTTGATATAAAAAAAAGAGCAACGATGGAAGCTGAAAAGACTTATTTGATGGTTCTGTAAGAGCGATGATAGAAGCAGAAGAAGATCAACCATTGATTGGTTAGAGCATTTCTTTCAGTTATTTTAAGGTGTCGTTTGGTTTTTGTGATATTTAATTAATGCATGCACTATATATATATATATATGATATACATGTAAGTAAAAAAAATGATGTAATGTAATTTACCTTGTTTGGTTTTGGAGATAGTTATTTAAGCATTTAAAAAGTTGTATTTCTTTTTTTATGAAATATCACTTTTACCCTTATTTTTAAGGGGAGTTATAGGTATAATATGGTACTCTACTATGTCATTTTATCAAACATGCCCTTCTACTATTTTTCACAGCAAATATGTCCTTATACTTTGAAAAAATTATCAAACATGACCTTTTGTTAAAATTTTTATTGAAATAATCGCCAATCATGGTTGAACCGATATTTAGACGATCCGATATCGGCAAATGGGAGGTAAAATGTCAGTTTTGTCCCTTGTTTTATTTCTCTGGGTCTCGTCAAAGTGAAATTATTACAATTATTTGGCTATACAAAAGAACCAAAAGTTCCTCAAGTAAAATTATTAGGAATATTTTAGACATTTATATCGCCCAAACCAAAGTTTCGCCATGGTTAACGGGTTTTTGATCAAAATTTTAACAGAAGGGCATGTTTGATTATTTTTCCAAAGTATAGGGACATGTTTGATGTAAAAAATAGTAGAGGGGCATGTTTGATAAAATGACATAATAGAGGGGCATATTATACCTATAACCATTTTTAAGGGTTATAGACGAACACCGATCTGTGGTAATTATACCCCTCTTTAAGCAATGGAGATAGACATACGTATTCTACTTGAGGATATATACACTAGTTGAAGATGTTAGACCGATGATGAAGTTTTGAAGGGAGAGGGTGTTAAATTTTGAGGATACGTGGGATAGAGACATTGACGAAAAAAGTGGAGGGAACTATGCATGGGGTGTTCCCAGAAAAAATTAAGAGCGATTCAGATAATAAAATTTGAAGGGCATTGTGGGATATAGATAAATAACTAGGGATATAATTGGATCAAAACAAGAATCAAACAATCCTCACTAAACAATCTCAAGTTTTACATGAGATAGTAATATCACTCATTTTGAGTGATTCTTTCCATCACATCAACAAAACAATGGATGCATTGTTGCAGGGGAAAAAAATCAAAAAAACGATACATTGTCGACAATGCACCCATTGTAACAATCCCGCCAAAACTATCACCATAACCAAACGACCCCTAAGTGTTGTTCTTACGGTCTTTAAGCAACTTTAACGATTAACTTATTTATCACTTTCACATTATTAAATCAATGACATATAATTACAGTTGTGAGTCATATTTATTTTTTATTACCACACAAATAGTTGAAAGAAAAGAAAAACAAACAAAGTTGGTCGCTTGCAATCCTCATCCTCAAATCAATATATGGAGGTTCCTCTTAAGAACCAACATAAATCACTTTTCCCTGGTCTCTGCGTAAAGCAAGGAAGGAGTTTTTGGACATTTTACTTAAGACTAATAATAACTTTAATTTTGGGCTCAAATCAATCCGGAAAAACCACTATATATAATTACTATGGCCCAACAATTGAGAAACTTATTATTGGGTTTAGGTAGCAAATTAACTCTTGGACTAAACCATGATACTAAATTGGCTTTATATCCTTCGTTGCGTTTATTAAATGGATGCACAAAACCAATAAACAAAATGAATCAGACATAATTGACCCAAGATGACATAATTGGAAGCAACTCACATGTTATTTATGGACGGTTTATATAGGTAACACTTTGTTTGTAAACATATATGTTACTATAAGTTGCATTTCTTTGTTAGTAATTTTAAGTTTTTCATGTTTTCAATACCCTCTAAACGTACACACTCGAAGTAATTTGAATATTTGTCTACATAGTTCAAGACCAAACACCAAACAAACACATCATTAATATAAATAGCACATACAATTTATATGACTATCGAATTCTACCTGCCAACAGGCCAAGCCCTATTTTAGATTTGAACTTGGCCCGTTAGCCCGATGCATTATTTCAAACACATAAGCAACTATTATTTTTGTACGAAGTAATATTTATTTTTATTTGTATCCAAAAGTCAAAAGATCCAGACTACTTAATTAATGAAAAAATAAAAAGTAACATACATCATAGTGTTTTCTGATATGCTAATCAGTTCATCAACAAAAGTATCTTACCTGCTGGCTGGATGCATTACTTCAAATACATAAGCAACAATTGTAATTATATGAAGCAAGATATATTTTTATTGATATCAAAAGTCAAAATTTTGAGCTATTCAATTAGTGAAAAAATAAAAAAGAAACATACATCATATAGCGTTCTGATATGTTAATCGGTTCATCAATGAAAGTTCTTACTGAAAATAAAAAATAGAACTCATGGAAGGGAACTAACTCTTGAAGTTTTATATCAAACTATTCTTCGATTTACTTATGTTTTAAGAAATTACTCTAATTTTTCTTTTGAACTTCTTTGTCATTCTTGACCATCTATATCAATTATTATAGTTTGATATTCATCACTGAAACCTCTCTGTCCACCATCAATAGACTATCCCTTCTTCTCAACAACGTCACTACTTACTATCACTATTTCCAAATTCACTGCCTCCACCATCAACAAACTCTTCGGTCTTCACCTTCATATCATTGAAATGTTACTTAAGTGTAAAACTAATTAAGATGTTTGCAAATGTGAAATTAATTGGTGTAGCTACTAACCCTAAGTTTAAAATCTAACACGTTTAGTTTTAAACTAAAGGTTATAAAGTTTGATTTAAAGGTTATAAAAAATTTATGCATAGAATCACCCAGTTAGCAAAACAATGATTCAATTAGTCTTTAAACCTTGAACACAAGTACATATATTTATCAGTATCTATTACATACACTTTGCAGTTTAGTGTGCATTCATACCAAGTGTGGTTCAGGAAAGTGGAAAGTTGTTTTTGTAGTACCATAATTCATGTTCGACTTTCACTAATCTATACCTAAAGTAGGAAATAATCTTTATGACCACGAATAATAACTCTGATAAGTTTATAACCACTATAACTATTTTGATTATTTGAAATTACAAAATTATTGTTTGTCGTATTTGTCATAAGTTAATTCACATAAAGTTGAAGAGAATTGATCAACCATTGACAAAATTAGCAAGACAAAACATGATTTTTATATAAGTCGAAAGCGTAAAGAGATCCAACTAAAGCTTTTCGAGCATATGATTCACTAAACTTGCATTTTAAAATTACATTCATTATTTAAACTATGATTCTAGGCATAATGTACAGTTTGGGTACAAGTGATTGATTATGAAGGTTATTCCATGGGTTACCCTATTACTACGCCGACCAACAAATCGCACTGAAACCCCTATATGCTCAGACAGGTAGCTTATAACTTCACGAAAAATGGCTCCAACACGACTATCACCGTTCTGAGCTTGGTTAAGTCTATCAATAACGACCTTAGCATCACCTTCGAACAGAACCACCGATAAACCCCTCTGAACGCACCAAAGGACCGCATCCCGGAGGACCAAAAGTTCCACCAGCATGGGGTCATCCAGTTTGGCGAAGTGAACAGCCGAGGCCACCAGAACCACCCCATCCGGAGCTAGAAGAACCCAACCCCCAGCCGCATGCAATCCGCGACGTGTTGCCCCATCCCACCTACAGACCACCACACCAGGGGGAGACGACGGTTCCTCACTACCTCCAACCAACGGAACACGAACCGTCTTATCCTTAGGTAAAGTAACCCACTCATGCAACTGTTGCTGGTACTGCCTCGTTAGAATAGGGATCCCAAACTGTTTTCCTTCAAAAACAACCAAGTTACGGGACTTTCAAATCTAACACAACATAGCAACAAATGCCATGACTTGATGGGAATTCTGGATAAGAGTCAGCACCTTCTTTAGGAACAGGGGAAACGTATGCCGAGGGGGACCCTGGCCTAGATGCTGTAGACCCGCATAATCCTACAAGGCTCTGGCCACAGGGCACTCCAGAAAGAGGTGCTCTATAGTTTCAGACTCTCCCCAACAGACCGGGCAACGAGGATGGACCAGAACATCCTTTGCAATGAGAGCTTCAGTTGTGGGGAGAAAACGATGCAGGATTTGCTAAAGAAACACCTTCAATTTGGGAGGAATCGAGGAATTCCACAAGCGGACCTAGCTCCTCGTCCTCCAAACAATATATAGAGGTTCCTCATGAGCACCCACCCATTTGATTTTTTTCTAGCTTCTGCGCATAGCTAGGGGGGACTCTTTGGTCATTTGGTTTGCTTAAAATAATCAACTTATTAATAATAAAAAAATCGAGACTCCAAATATAAAAGACCACCCCTTTTTTTGTGGGAAGAGGAGCGCTAAAGGGCACCCCAACCTTTAAGGATTGATATAACGCGGGGTTTGAACCCCAATACTGTCAAAATACAACCAGTAAGCCATGGTGCTCGATGGCAGCTCATACACATGAAGACCAATGGGAAGAGAGTGTCCAAGGGAAGCAAGATAGTCCGCCGTATAATTGGTCTCGCGGTAGACATGTTCAAGCTTGACTTGCCAATCGCGACTAATCCAACGTCTAATCTCCGCGATGTGGCGATAGTGTGGGTGCTCCTGAGTGGCCGATTCAATTAAAGAAATCGCAGTAGTGGAGTCGGTCTGGATGAGTACCTTCGATGCTCCCGCTGCCCAGGCAAGCTTCACACCATGTTCGATCCCGGCCAGTTCGGCCCGAGTAATAGATCCTCCTCCTAAGTTGACCGCGAAGGCTTTAACAAACCTGCCATTGTCATCCCGAATAACTCCTCCCGCAGATGTGCTTGATTGAGATTGTATAACGGAACCATCCGTATTAACACACATTCACCCCTGTTGCGGCAACTGCCAATTAATCATCCTTAGCTCTTTCGCCCCAGCTCCTCCAAATAGGTTCTGCTCATTATCAAAGGCGGCCTTGATTTGTTGTTGGAGGTGGGAGGCTTTAAAATGCATATGCTCAAAGCTGCACAACTCCCCTCGGAAAACCAGCTCATTGTGGTTCTTCCATATCAGCCCGCATGTCCCTGCAAACAAGGATTCATCAAGCTAAACTCCTCGCCCAGAACAATAATGGTGGATCAAAGCTTGAAGATGTTGGCCGAAGAAATCGTCATCCGGTTCATCGCCTAGAATCCCCGCCCACGTGCCTCGTGCATACGGGCAGTCACGGAGAACGTGTATCACAATTTCCGGGCCATTTCCACAAATTTTGTACTTTACATCCTATGTCAGATGCCTCCTTCCTCGTTCAACATTCGTGAGTAACCGATCATGTGTCGCCAACCACATGAACGTCCGGACCCACTGCATTGCCTTGACCCTCCAAATCGATCACCATAAAGGGTGAGAGGGGTGTGCACTGTACTCCGCATCGGTGAGTTCGTACACCGTCTTAGCGGAGAAGATCTCGTTCGCAATGAGTCTCCAGCTTCTTATATCTTCATCTTGGCCGGACGGCGCCGGGTGGAGGCAAATATGTGAGACAATGTCAGCAGGCAGGAGATGAGAGAGGAATGGGAGATTCCACTCTCCGTTAAGCACAAAATCCGCCACCGGCATCTCCAGTACATCGTGCGGCAAGTCTTGGGCAAAAGAATGGAGAGGATCACCATCATTTAACCACCTATCCAGCCAGAATCTCGCGGTTTTACCGTTTCTCACATTCCAAAAGGATGCCTCGTCAATGAGGTGCCAAACGCGCAAAACGCATCTTCACAAGTTTGAGATACGTCCTTGACTTCGAGGGACCAGCCGCCCATTCATGTTCCTGAGATATTTCGCGGCCAGCACTCGAGCCCAGAGCTCTTCAGAATTCGTGATCATCCTCCAGGCGATCTTGAGCATGAACGCTTCATTCATCCGTGTTGCGTCTCTTAGTCCCAAGCCTCCCTCCTCTTTAGGGCGGCATAGTGTCTCCCAGTCGACGAGATGCAGCTTCCGACCATTTTCTGTGCTCCCCATATAAAACCACGAATCTTGCGATCAATATAGTAACGGACACCACCCCTTTTTTTATTGATATGCTATGTCGTACATTATAAAAAAGTATATGTTATATATATGAGCTCATTTGCTATACTTCAAATTAATGTTGGTGTTTGCATATACAGCTTGACTTTGTAACATAACGTTAAATAAGTTCAGTTTATATTATAAAATAATTTGTACGAAAATGTATAAGTACAAACTGTACCATAACGTAAAGGTATACATTCATTTTGTATTCTAAATGAATTTGTATTAAAATATATAGGTACAAAATAAACAAGTACCATAACATTAAAGGTAAGGACTTTGCTACGGTGACATGCATGTCACGGTGACATGCATTTTTCGGTCGACCTCATATTGGATTAGGTAGACCTAATCTGTTGTTTCAGTGTAAAAACAGTTTCATGGTGCCTACTTTGGATATTCATATCTTACAATTGGCTAGATGGAAATTGGAGATCAATGACTTGTTTTGAAGTTGAAGTGTCCCTCTACACATTAAAGTACTTGGGAGCTCAATAAAAAGTCCAGAATACCATTTTTGAACCTGATCAAAAGGCTATGCCAAAACTTGGAAATGCCTGAAAATGGCTAAGTCTGGGAATATGTTTGTGAAGCCTACTTTGGAACTCAATTCAAGAAGCATGGATGCGAATCGAGTCCAGGGGCCTCTACCACATTAAATTAGGTATGTTTTTATACAAATTCAAGGCATTAGATGATAGATTGGATATCTGTAAGACTTCAAACAAAAGGGTCGAAATTGCTACGAAGGCTGTTTTTCTAGCAGCTTGCTTGTGCTCGAAGTCTGCCAGAAAAATAGTCTTCGTAGCAACTTCGACCCTTTTGTTTGAAGCCTTACAGATATCCAATCTTTGATACAATGACTTGAATTTGTATAAAAACATACCTAACTTAACGTGGTAGAGACCCATAGACTCGGCTCGCATCCATGCTTCTCGAAGTGAGCTCCAAAGTAGGCTTCACAAACACGTTCCCAGACTTAGTCATTTTCAGCCAGTTTCCAAGTTTTGTCATAGCCTTTTGATCAAGTTCAAAAATGGTCTTCTGGACTTCCTATCGAGCGCCCAAGCACTTCAATGTGTAGAGGGACACTCTAGCTTCAAAACAAGCCATTAATCTTCAATTTCCATCGAGCCAATTATAAGATATGAATCTCCAAAGTAGGCACCATGAAACTGTTTTTACACTGAAACAACGATTAGGTCGACCTAATCCTATATGAGGTCGACCTAATCCTACATGAGGTCGACCTAATCCTAACTGAGGTCGAGCGAAAAGTGCAAGTCATCGTGACATGCATGTCACCGTAGGCGCACCCTAAAGGTAAAAGTTTAGATTATAATATAACAAAATTTGTTTGGAAATGTATAGACACAAGTGTTCATCTAAAAAATGATATATATCTGCCTTCACACTTATTAGATGCACTTCAATATATTTCGGTGATTCAGAACCATCAGTTATTATATTTAGACCAATTAGATCTTATGGTTTGAGTTAGAAAATAGTGGATGGGGTTTACCCATTAGAAATTATGGTATAATATCATGCACCAAAATCCAATTGATTCTTGGTCTAAATAGAAAAATACAGAGACGTATGGTAAGTTTAGCGTATATACATACATTAAAATTACTATTAGCCGCTATATTTGTTGTATCCATGTAGCTATAGGTAATTTATATTATGGTTAGTTTATTAACATGTTAGGTGTATAATTCAGCGTTCATACCCACTCCCTTATTAGTCTTTACTTAATCATATTTCATTTGTTCTAATTTAAATTATAAAATTTAAAATAAAAATTTAATTTAATGATACTATATAAAATGATACCCAGTTTGACATATTTTGGAAGTTAATTTTTTTTTAGTCGAACATCTTATAAAATCATATATAATATTCATGAACTATCAATTCTTCTACAATGATACTCGATCTATAAAGCAAATTTTAATCAAATTTCTGCCATCAACTTTTTGTTAGATTGTCACGGAAGCGGGTCTCAACTTGCTGACTGGACTTTGACTAAGCTCCTAGTCTCTAAAATTAACTTAGAATGATCATATACTCCCCACTTAATTCATGATTTACAAATTAAAAATAAAAAACACTACATATAAAAAATTGAATTCATAGCATGTTTAATAATTCTCATTGTCGACCACTAAAATTTTCTCAATTACTTTTACATATTGGAAATAAAATCTGCAAAGGTACAAGAAAAACAATATATGTATCTATTGAAGAATAGTCAGCTCTTACTGTTTATTATTTAGTTTTCAATATATAGATTTGATTTTGTGTGTTGGTCGTTTGGTTGTTTATCAACATTAGGGGAACAAAGAAATCTCGTAGAATGTTCATGAGATGTACACTCTATTGGTGAAATGTTTAGTGTTTCCAAACATGTTACTATTAAAGATGCTTCAATTGAAATAAAGAAGAAGAAAAATTAAATAAAGAAGGAACAACCTATTGTAAAGATAAAGTTTTTCATTAAAGAACTAGGAAGACAAACATATTGTATTTGGTGTAGAAAGTGATGTTTAATAGAGCAGAGGAAGAGCAATCACAAAGAATCTAAAATGAAATTTGCAATAATTCTTGACAATGAGGAGCATAAGTGGATATGGAAGTACACCGATTCAGGCTCTTACACAGTGAGATCAAGCTATAGAGCCTTTCGGGAAGCGAGGGACAGAAGTTTTCATCCTGTCAATGATAATGGAGCTCGACCTAATAGACAAGATTGGAGGTGGCTATGGTCACTTTCACTTCCTCCCAAGCTCCGGTTCTTCATTTGGAAAAGCTCGAAGAATGCTCTTGCGACTCGAGAACGCCTTTTCTCGCGCGAGTGTGCTCCAACACCCACCTGCCGTTTATGCAATTATCAGGATGAGACTGTTCTCCATTGTTTTTTTCATTGTCAGCATGCTCATAACACATAGTTACTCTTTGGATCACTGACAACCTTTCCTGATCCTGATATGTCCTTTGCAGAGTGGTTCTTTAGCCTCAAGGATCTGATGTCGGATGAGCAGATTGCCTGCCTTGTCTGTTGTTTATGGAGTATTTGGAAGGCTCGAAATGGTTTCATCTTTGAGAGCAGGGCTATTTCCCCACCCATCACGGCGACTTTAGCTAATCGTGAATTCATGAACATCAACAAAGCTCGAGAGACAACCACACTGTCCTCGATCCTAAGATCAGCCAGTTGTCCTTCTCAGCCTAGGGGATCCCGTCAAAACCCCTCACCACCGCCTGGCCCTTTTGAACGATTTGTGCATTGTGACGGCAGTACCTTTTTATTCTCGGTAAGTTTGACGAAAAATGGATTTAAAACATTTTTCTTTCCAAATCTAACTCTGAAAACTTTTGTATTTTGACTTGTTTTTACTTGAGGGTATTGGTTGTCGATGGCGAGGCAGAGATTGAGATCGGTCCATCGTCCTCATCGACGTCGTCAGTACCACCGCCGGTGAGGTAAGCAGACTCGATCTACTATGCTAAATCTACTTTGTTTTGTTTATTTTTTAATATATTTTGTTTAAGATAGCCAACAGATCTGGGTAATTTCTAAACTTCGAATTAGTATAACTAGGGATTTTTTTACTCGAAAAATGGATTGTGCATATCTGAACTTTTGAAAAGTGGTTGTTTATGCATGTTTTCTGCTCTTAGTACGCGGATTTATCTCTTAAGAAACTGAGTAGTTAAAAAAAACTTGACTCCTTAATAATGATTGATCACCGCCACTGCTTGCGATCGACTGAAACTAGGAAAGTAAAGCTTTCATTATGGTGGTTTAAAATTGGATTCCAAATATAGTTTTTTTTTAGGAAATATGGATGCATATGTAAGTATTTCGATTTTTATTATGCGATTAAATAAAACAAAGTAATTTGAAGGCTAGTTCTTTAATCAACACCCCCACTATTGGTGATTTGTTAGACTATGGACTGTATTATTTTTTATATGAAATCAGATTGTGTTTGGGCGATTGAATCTGGATTCAGATTGATCTATGGACTTCTAAAAGTCTATTTTTGCTTGTTTCAAAAAATATGCTATTGAGTTGTAATTTAACTAGCTTACATATATATGTGTGACCATGACTGCTTGCTCAACAAATCCCTGACCGTGGGGAATTCTAAACATAATAGAAAATTAAAACAAAACATCCGAATTTGATCATAGTTATTTTAATCGGCATAATGGTGATGGAATATACAAAGCTGATAATACGAGAGGGGAAAAAGCTTCGATGAAAGAACTTAATGAAACTAATATGATTAGATCTTGGCAAATAGAGCGCTTGAATGTAAAGGAGCTTGTACAGTAAAACGCAATTAGATAGAAAATTATCACATATGGTGATTGATTATTAACTTAACAAAATAAAATAAGATCTTATTAAGAAGATGTAAGCCGAGCATAACCACTGACCTGGTTGAATCTTCCGGCCTAAGAATGCCCACTTTCTGCTTCTAATTTCAAACCTCTGGATCAGCTTAGTGTAGAAGAGGAGTGCATAGAACAAGATAAAAAATGTTCCTGTTTTTGCTTGGTTTCTGTTTTTTGTAATGTATTGCAGATTTTTTTCTGGAATCCCCCCTCAAACAAAGAGCCAAAAGGGCTTATTTATAGCAAAAGGATATGCCACGTGTCAATTGGCCATTCGCCGGATTTGAGGCCAATTGTGAGACCTCCACCACATTTGGTCGGTCCTGACTGGTCGGTTTTGGATAAGATGGAGTCGGATTTGGGCCAGACCCCCTCCAGCTTTAGTTTGTGGGCTTCGCTGGTCTTGATCTTGGGCCTCTTGGGCCGAAATGCAGTTTTAATGGGGTTTGTTCTAATCCTTTCTGTCCTTCTTTGCGGGTCCAATTTGGGCCTGAGGAGCCAAGGAGGCCAATGACTTCAAGGAAAATTGGTCCTGCAGACCTTATTTGCGTCCAAAGCCCCAATCTGTTTATAATTTTCACTTTAAATTGTGTATATATTTATAATTTATAATTGTCCATATAATCCTTCCATATCAATGTAATTCTCGATTAAATTCTAACTTGGACATTCCCGAGGTTACTACAAATGAGCGAATGTATGTACATTCCCCATTTATTTTAGGAAAAAATCCCAAAGTACACTAGTTTTTAAAAAAAATTCCCAAAATACATACGTTATAAAAAAATTTCCAAAAGTACACATGTTTGAGCATCACCGTTTTAGACAAAAACGGTGAAGGTCATCACCGCTTTTGACCAAGACGGTGAATACTTCACCGTTTCAAACTAAAACGGTGAAGGGTTCACCGCGTTTGTTAAGAACGGTGAATACTTCACCGTTTTAAACAAAAACGGTGAAGCCTTCATTTGAATTCCAAGTATTTTGATAACTCTAAATGGTTCTCCTCGTCGATACGATCGCGCTGCCGAAAACGGCTCGTCATTTCGACCTCAAACGAATAAGATACGCGCGTTTTAGTTTTTAGTACGCAAAAGTTACTTTAACGACATGTGCAGCTTTGAACTCACTTATCTCACTCGTTTGGACTCGGAATTGAGATCTGTAAAATTCTATGTGATCGTGGTTGATTTTCCCAACCTTTTTGTGTTGAGGGAAGATAATGATTCTTGATAAAATGATCCAGAATATTCATTCGACAACTTAAGTGCGTAGGATAGTTTTTAGACAATGCAAACTCAAATAACAACACCTAAAAATCACAAAAACAACATTGATAGTTCACTACAATGATAAAACGATAAATTCAATCATTTGCTTCATTTTGGCCCCCATCTCCACCTCTTCCTCCTCGTCCTCCACGAGTTTGTTGTTGCGGATGTTGGAATTGAGAGAACCATATGTAACAACATCATGGGTTCTCTCAATTCCAACATCCGCAACAACAAACTCCGAACCCCCCGATCATTCGTCAAGCTACCGGTCCAACTCAGCCACCACCACCACCATATGTAACCCCAGTTGGGGCTCGGGTCAAGAGAAATCCGCGACCAGCCGTTGAGCGAGCCCGCCAAGAAGCAGTGGCGGAGGGGGGAAGAAGGGGTCGAGGACGTCGTGGAGGACGAGGAGGAAGAGGTGGAGATAGGGGCCAAAATGAAGCAAATGAGTGAATTTATCATTTTATCATTGTAGTGAACTATCAATGTTGTTTTTGTGATTTTTAGGTGTTGTTATTTGAGTTTGCATTGTCTAAAAACTATCCTACGCACTTAAGTTGTCGAATGAATATTCTGGATCATTTTATCAAGAATCATTATCTTCCCTCAACACAAAAAGGTTGGGAAAATCAACCACGATCACATAGAATTTTACAGATCTCAATTCCGAGTCCAAACGAGTGAGATAAGTGAGTTCAAAGCTGCACATGTCGTTAAAGTAACTTTTGCGTACTAAAAACTAAAACGCGCGTATCTTATTCGTTTGAGGTCGAAATGACGAGCCGTTTTCGGCAGCGCGATCGTATCGACGAGGAGAACCATTTAGAGTTATCAAAATACTTGGAATTCAAATGAAGGCTTCACCGTTTTTGTTTAAAACGGTGAAGTATTCACCGTTCTTAACAAACGCGGTGAACCCTTCACCGTTTTAGTTTGAAACGGTGAAGTATTCACCGTCTTGGTCAAAAGCGGTGATGACCTTCACCGTTTTTGTCTAAAACGGTGATGCTCAAACATGTGTACTTTTGGAATTTTTTTTATAACTTATGTATTTTGGGAAATTTTTTTAAAAACTAGTGTACTTTGGGATTTTTTCCTTTATTTTACAGACTCATGACTATAACACTATCAATGTTAACTCATTTGAATATGAATTGGGCCTACTCTACCCTACTCTTAGGAATGCTCCTGACAATCCTCCCATGTTGATTGAGCCTGAACCACCTGTTAAGATCGCCATTGTTACAGTTCAACAACTCAATGCACTCATATCTGGTAATAGGGAAAAGGTAATTTTAGTAACAAATGCATCTCATACTTTCCTCCATGATAATGCCATTTAAGATCATAGGTAGTAATGCCAGTAATCTCCTTGTATTTTATATTTGATATGTGCAGAAAACTGTTGAATTGGACTGCATAGTTGCGGAGGTCCACCATAACTGGTTTTAGAAAGGTTGTGTCCGTCTCTATCATGTAGACGACTGGTTCAAGAAGACTTGGTTGGTTCTTTTGTGGAAAGTGTAAAACAACATTGCCACACTTTGTGAAACTTTATGGCCTCGGCATACTGATTTCCCTCCAAAATGTTCGTCAATTAACTTTCAGTCCATCAATTGTATGCATGACATGTCAACGCATTAGGTACTAGGTAGGCCTGCTTGCCAAGTGCTATAGTAAACAATATAGACACTCATATTCCTACATATAGTTTTGTATTTCTTCATAGGCAATCACAACGGTTGGTGCAACGGGAGGAATTTACATACGGGTAGCACATTAGGGCCACCAACATGCTGCCGCAAATGCATACCAATTATTGCAATGCAAAAGGAAAGTCATGGTCATTATTTCTCTACCTCATGTGCAGATCATATCCAATCTTAATCTAATGTGCAACTGAAAAATAACTATGCATGTCTTCTCTCACATTATTATTCCCATTAGAAGACCAGGAGACACTTAATTGTACTATGCAAAACCTGGATGATTCTTTTTTTTTTTTTTACCTTTTTCCAATGTCTCAACTCTCAAGTATTTTATTATCTTAGCAAATAGCAATCACCTTTGTCTCTTTATGCCAACTGGCACATTCACTACAAAAAAAACTGTCTATGCCAAGGGTTATTTTCACTTATAGCAAGGGTTTAAACCCTGGCTACAAGACATAGCAAGGGTTATACCAACCCTTGGACCAACACTTGGCAATGCTGCCCCTGCTACATGTAGCAAGGGTTTTGAGCGACCCTTGGTGGAAGTCCCATGCAGGGGTTGTACCAAGGGTTTAAACCCTTGCAACATTAACAAGGGTTTAAAACCCTTGCTATATGTCTCTAAAATTGAAAGAGATAATTTCCACATTACTAGTATAGCAAGGGTTAAAACCCATGCTACATTTCGCTTAGATTAAAAAAATTAGGGTCACTTTTTCGTTGCTAACTAACCGTCGCTAAAGAAATGGTTGCTAATATCAAACCTAATTCATCTTTCAGAACCACTTTTTGGTTACTAAAGTGACTTTTCGTCACTAAAGTTAGAACATTCTCGTCACCAAATGTGAACCCATATGAGAGAACCGAAACATTGAGTTTTCCTAACTATTCAACACCAAATAAATAGTGAACAAAAACAATTCAATAAACTATGGTTTTTCTTATTATATCTCTCCATAACCAGTTCAATGATCGACAATCTTAAAACAATATTACTCCATATATCATTCATATAACGTTCGGAATATTCTAAACATATTCTAAACACAAGAAAACATCTAGAGTTGCACCTTGATGATCTATAGCTCAGCCGAGTGCATGAGAGAGCCTGATGAACACTTACACCCTGGTTGGACTAGAAATATGTCACTGCTGCTGTCACACTGATCTGCTTTCAGAAACCAATTCGGGAATGGCTGACAATTCTGCAATGGCATGTGCATTTCCACAGTCCATATTTACCCCTGAAACAAATCACCATCAGAAGGCTTTTCTTTTTCTTAAGCTTTAAAGATTATGTAAAAATGCATTGATCATGAAGCGGTCATCGTGGTTTAAATTCTGAGAGTACCTGCTTTCAGCGCAAGAGCCACTGCATCCTCTGTTGTAGCCGTGTAATTAAGAACATTATAGTAAATCTCAATAGCACTACAATCTGAAGCTAAGTATTTTAGTCTTTACCAGGAACCAGTTCTTCAAGTGATATGGTCAAGTTGTCCCAGTACACATCCCGGGGTTCTGGAGCCCATTCAATGTCAATCAGCCATTGTGTTGGATTGCTGGATTGCTGTGTTTGTGCACAAGTGGCAGCAGCCCATCTTGTTTTAAAGGAAACGAATGCAGCTGGCATTACAGCATCCCGGTTGCTCATGACCTACTGTATTTCTGTTGAGATCTAAAGAAAAGGTTAGAGAAAGTTAGGACCATTCTGGTTGAAACCAGGAGGGTTATGGATCGTTCATGAAGTGATTCCAGATATGTGGTCTAAAGAACAATATGACAGTTGTCTTACCTCTCCGATATTCTCTCAATCTCTGATGTGTAGTGGTCGATTGCATCCACCCTTGCCCCACAAATGCCAAGGAAACCAGTTTGTTTGATGAAAGAGGGGGAAAGCATTAGTGAAGAGAATTAAACCACTAATTATAAGAGTGCATCAAGCTCTCTCTTGTATATGAAGTATGTAAACAAGATACTGTTGGAGTAATCAAGAATACCTTTATTGTGGGTTTCGTAGAAGGATTTCTTGATTACTTGATTTGGTAGTAGACAAAAGTTCAGAACCAACTCTACCACCAGTAATCCGGCTTCTAATACCAAGTGAGAGGAAAACAAAAGTCAAATTTTGCAGAAGAAACAAATGGAATCTCTTATTGATAATCAACATAGTCAAATTAACTCCTCAATCAAATCCTATATAAATCGAGCCCAAAGGAAGGAAGAACAGAATCAAGACTAGAGGCCGATCAATGAAATTTCAGCACAAAAGCTACATTGGTTTGGTCCACGGTAGTACATCCAACTGTTATTTATGCACTTAATATAATAAATTGAAGGAAGGTTAGTCTCACCTTTACAGAGCATATTTATGTTGGGCATCAGAAGATTACAAGAATCGCATTGCAAACTTTTGGAGCTGCAAATTCAACAGGCAAACCAGAGGGTTCACTTCAGGAACCTAGATAGTAGGAACAGACAAAACAAGTCCTACCTAAAACATGAACACACATATCTATAACGACAACGAAAAAACGAGAATCCATAATCCAGATGAGCTGCATTCGCACTCAGATTGGTTTTTAGGGAGCCAAACAGAATCCTTTTAGAAACTTGAGTCGCCGAGTTAATGCAGTGTTCAAAAGCTTGCCTTGCCCATATTACGCCCATAACTGAAAAATACAGCTCTGCTGCCCCTAAGAGAAAACAGAACATACAGCAGTAGACAAAGCAAGAAATCATTAACGAAAATTTGATGCAGATTCAAGAGGTGCCCCACTAAGTTAAAACTCATCACCAGGCTCTAGTGATTTGCTATATTCCCCATGTTCCATAAAACGGAGTATTTTCAAGTTCCCTTACCTCAAAGACAAAAGGCAAGCCTCCTGAAACAATAACAAAGTGAAAGAAACATCACCACTAACTCATTACATGCCAATATCACTGCTAATTGCCCAAAAAGCTAAACAAATAGAGAAACCTAATCAATTAGTGAAATGAGTAATCCATCAGCACCCGTAGCCGTAGTCAAATCAAATGCTGGTACTTACTTGGAGATCTCATCCCAATCATGGCTGAATCGGTTGACCACGAGCCGCTCTTCCTCACAGAAGATGGCCTGATCGACGAACCATCCCTAGTGGAAGTGCGATGACAAGTATGAAATCGAGGCAGCTTCTGCGCACTCTGCTTTCCTCTCCGATGGTTTGACATTTGGGGAACTTTGTTGGAATCCCTAACAATATGAAGGGACTTTGGTCGTGGATTTTATGGCCCGCCACCCCCATGGAGCTCGATGCTGAGAATCAATGTTGGCGGTGTGGGCTAGGGATCGAGGAGATGAAAGGAGGAATCTCTAGAGCTCGACGATCGCTTTTCGCCATTCCCTCTCCAAATTTTAAACATAATAGGGGCCGAATAGAAAACCAGAAAATCGTAGAAGGGAAAGTAGGAATTTTCAATTTCGAACTGGAACAGGGGATGAGATTAAGTAAATTATGTAGCAAGGGGTTTTGAAACGTTGGCACAAACCCTTGTTACAACGAATTTCGGAAAAAATATTAGGGGTTTTGAAACCCTTGCTACGAAACCCTTGCCATAGGGTCTCTTTTTTGTAGTGATTTCTTGATTAGATGGATATGAGGATTGGACTGGACTGGACTGGAGCTTTCTTGGTCACTAATTTAGTACTCCACATTTTGGGTATCGGTAGACTAATCCCTTAAAGTTTATAATTATTACTTCAATGAATAATTTTCTTGGTTTCATTTGGAGATAAAAGAAATCAAGTTAATAATAACAAAACTTATGAATAAATACCTCTCAAACCATTCATTGTGACAATACCAAGGGTAAAAATTTATCCTGAAATATGAAAAAGATATAGAAACATTAATTTAGGACGAGCAGATAACAAAAAATGCGTATGAACTAATTGTTGGGGAAAATTGTTCATGTATACTATTTTCTTGCAACACAAGCAAACACATAAGATTAAGAAAAACATGCAAAGACACATGCAAGCGTCCTAGCCGATATAATTCACTATCTCTCCTTAAAGAATCTTATTCCCCTCAAGTACCCAAGGTTGTGGAATGATTCCTCCCAGGATAGAAAGGACGTACCTTTTCCGGCGTAGCGGTACCTCAAACCCCGGAAACCATCGAACGCAGCGAAACGGCGAGAACCACACTTGACTCTATTTTCTCTTTGAAAAGAATGCAGAAAAAAACTAGTTTTGGATTTTGGCAGAGTTTCAGTACCGGGAAAAATCTATGTAAAACTCGTAGTTAAAACAAGAGGGGGTATGGTGCTATTTATAGAAAATGAAGGGATGCATTGAAGGGAGGCAACTCTTCATATGGGTGGTTACACCCCAACCATTGCATTGGTTCGGCCTCATGGAAGTTGGACCGGTTTGGTTATTCCAACCGCCATATCGGTTCGTTTCGAATTGGTTCAACTCGGTTTGGTTCATTTGGTTACACAAACCAATTTAACCAATTAACCACATATTACATCAAATCGATCGAATTCGAGGCCATGCCTTCCCACATCTTACCAACATGGTACTTCAAGAGACTCTCTTGAAACTTTCCCCTTTTATTTCCATTCACACCACTAAAAATCTCAACACTAATTGCTCATAATATCACCAATAATGAGTACCACAAGTATTCTTTTCAAATCATACATAATCTATATAAATACTTTCAAATGATTTAAAATATAAATAAATTGATAAACATAAATAGTAAAAAATATAATGAAATTTATCCGACCAACGGGTCGGGTAAAAGCTAGTAATAGATATAGTTGAATCTAATTAGATATTCCACGAAATAGTGTAAGAAACTAAAAATTGACAACGGTGTTGCATTTTCAAAGAGGCTCGTCGGCAGCGATTTAAAATAATTATAACGACAACTCTACATTATCCAAAAAAAATTATATGGATAAATCTAAAATAAATTGTGAAATCTGAAATAAAATTATAAGGATAACTCAAAATTATTTTATAATGACAATCCCTAATTAATTAAAAATATGGACGGCCGGTGACGTGTGGGTTACATGTCCGGCCATGTCCGGTGACGTGTGAAATTTACGTTGCAAGCCATTGTTGGACGTGTATTCAACACGTCGCTGATGCAGGTGAACGTAGGCCGACGTGGGTGGCTGGAGATGGTGACCGACGATAATGGTCAGTGGTGGCCGAAGATGATTGTTGCCGTTGGTGAGTGTGGGCGGCGTCCGGAGACAGTTGGATTAAATGGTGTTTACAAGAGGGAGGTTGACATTGTTTTTTAATGAGCAGTAAATTTGAACATTTTAGGCCTACAAATAAAATTTTTACGGACCATATATAGTAATTCAGTTTATTTTTGCATATGCCTTGTATTAATGAGTTTGATAGATACTAATATAAAAAAAAAAAAAAAATCATTTCCATTAAATTTCTGTAGTACTTTGATTATTCTATAACATAAATGATCATATAGGGTGCCACATGGAGCGTCGTTGGTTGGCGGCTTACAAGATTTGAAGATTTGTTGGCAACGGAGAGACAGAGACACTTGCGGCTCCCCTATCCCTCCACCACCTGACTTTTACAGTGGCGAGTAACTCCCTGTCTCTTCCTCCAAGTTACCAAATGCTCCTTCCACGACACTCAAAACTCCTTCTTTACTGTAAGTCGCGAACCAGTCACTTGCACCTTCTAGTTACGAAGCTCTTCCCAGTTCCCCCCAGTTTCAGTTTTTACAGATCTATCGCGAACGGTTAGCCAAGGGAATTCCCATATCCTTCCACCACAGTTTTTTCTCCCTACTGCGATGAAGGTATAACTATATACGTCGAACTCTGTAACTCAGCACAGGATTGACCTGAAACCGGCCATTTTGTTGTTGTTTGGTCCCAGAAAAGCTCGATATCCATGTTGAGAAACGACGGCGATGTCCTCTTAGCGCAGGTTCTCTTCACAATCACAAGGTCACACTCATAGGGTCACATATTTGCTCTGTTTTTTGTTTCTTTATGGCTTAAACTACTAGTTGCAGAAGAGGAAGTCGATAGTGAGGGATAAGGTGGATTCTCTTGTGCCCAAGGTATGCATCTAATTCATTTAATTTGACACGTCCCATCTCCAATTATGTGGGTTGATTACCAAAACCCAGCTTGCTTTAATTTTCCTTGAAACTTTGATTCATCTGTGTTGTTCTGTATATGGCACTCTGTTTGCGTTACAAGGAATGTCGAACAAACTTGGCTATTGATGTGAGTTCTGGGACGACGAATGACACGGTCCGTTTCTCTCAGCTCAGTCCCTTGTTTGAACCTCTTTGGCTATCTTATTGAGTAGGTATTGCCCTTCATAGCTGACCAAAATTTTGCATTTTCAGTTGTCTCGGAGAACAAGGAATGATGACGATGACCCAGCAGAGTTTCTGAGAGATATCCCAGCAGACCTTGAGGTAATTGAACCTACTTTTTCATGTTTTCAGTGTTCTCGTTCAAACTTCCCCGATATCAAGCCCTTGAATTCCATTTCGGTCTGCAGGAAGGGGAGGTTGATGACAATGAAGATGATGATGAGGAGGAGGAGGCAGCACGTTCCGGCGGAAAAGTCTGCCATGGATGCCATTTGGTGAGAGGGAAGATGGACCATGAAATGGAAGATTATGTAGTGGCAGAGAACAGGAAAGTGGATGGCTATGAGCTCGGATTGTATGCAATCTTTGATGGCCATTCGGGCCGCAACGTAGCCAAATATCTGCAGGCTCATCTCTTTGACAATATCTTGAATGAGGTACATGGACATCACTGTCCTCAACCACAACCCGAAGCTTTTTCTTCATCTTTAAATACGCTGACCTCACATGTCTGGGTTTGTTGTGCTTCCTTTAGCCCGACTTCTGGAGGAACCCGAAGAGTGCCATCAGGAGAGCGTACAAGACCACGGACCAAGAGATTCTTGAACACGTTGTGGGCCGAAGTGGTGGATCAACCGCAGTCACAGCCATACTAATTGATGGGAAGACGTTGGTTGTGGCGAATGTGGGTGATTCGAGGGCGGTTCTGTGCAGGAATGGCATGGCGACTCAGGTGTCTGTTGATCACGAGCCCGAGAAAGAGAGAGGCCTTGTTGAGAGCAAAGGAGGGTTTGTTGTCGAGATGCCTGGTATGCACATGCGAATGCTCTTCCAACTTGAATCCACTTGCGGTAGTTTCTGCAGAATTAGTATTAACAATCTTGCAGGGAATGTGCCTCGGGTGGATGGGCAGTTGGCAATGTCTAGGGCTTTTGGAGATGCAAGGCTGAAGGATCACATCTCTTCAGAGCCCGATCTAAAGATTGTTACCATTGATCGTGATGACACGGACTCCATCATTCTGGCCAGTGATGGCCTCTGGAAGGTGGGTGTGTCTTGCTTAGGAAGCTGCTGTTAGCTGTGTAAAGTCGAGCTCAATGTTTTTTACGTGTTTCGTCTCCACCGTGGGTGGGTGGGTGGGCAGGTTATGTCGAACCAGGACGCATGCGACTGCATCAGAGGTGTGGAGGATCCAAAGGAAGCAGCTAAGACTTTGATTGCAGAAGCTTTAGCAAGAGGCAGCAAAGATGATATTTCATGCATTGTTGTGATGATCGACTAGCTCTGCAAAGCTGCATGATCGCTGTTCTTGAGCTCCTGATAGCCAGCGGACAAGCTTCAACTCCCCTGCAACAAACTTGGTGTAGATATGGAACGAGAATCTTGTTGTTCGATAAATAAAAGATGCATAGAAGTATCAGAGTGTTTAGTGCAAAAAATGTTTTCCTTTTGGTAGGATTACTATGTGATACTAGCTTCTATCAAAAAAGTTAACCGTTGCACCAGAACTGTGCGAGAGAGGAATACATGTTATCAACAAAGTATGAGAATGAAGCAAAAGGGGCAACACTCAGGATCCTGACAACGGCCAGCGGAGAAAAGAAGGAAAATGAGAAGCGCGGTCGACCGTATTCTATGTTGTGGTGACTCGCTGTTGCTGCTGCTTGGCCTCAATATCCTGGAGTCTAAGAGTGACGGCCCTCTTGTGGGCATCGAGCCCTTCAACTTCAGCCATGGTAGCCACAAATGGACCAAGGCTTCTTAGGCCTTCTTCGGTTAGAGACTGAATTGTCATATACTTCAAGAACGAGTCCAAGGATACTCCGCTGTACATCCGGGCATACCCGTAAGTCGGAAGCACGTGGTTTGTCCCGCTGGCGTAATCCCCGACACTCTCCGGCGTCCACTGACCCAAGAACACAGAACCTGCGGTGAAACCAAAAAGAGTTTATTACCAAGGAGGGGGCAACAAAGTCCCCTAGGTTAAAGAACTAATTAGCCGTTTAAGCCAATAAGACGAGGGAGAGGCAAGTCCTCTTACCTGCATTCTCAACAAGACCCTCCCATTTCTCGGCATTTTCCACATTGATTATCAGATGCTCGGGTGCATACAAGTTGGAAAAGGAGATGGCCTGCCCAGAAAATGCAATTTGAACATGGAAATTAATAACAGAATAGACACGCCAAAATTAGCCCGAGTTTGTGGTGCAATAAGAGCAAGAGTTTGACACTAATGATTCTCAGCAACCAAGAAGAATAAAGGACCTACCTCTATCATATCACGAGCGTACACGCTGAAACTGTGACTCAAAGCTTTCGCGGCATACTCTCCCCTAGGAAGAGCTTGGCACTGCTTACTAATTTCCTGTTCAATAGCTTCCATGTCGATCCCATCTCCGACAACTACAAGAACAACCTGACTATCAGGACCATGCTCAGCCTAAATAGCACATCACAAAAAACAAACCATCAGGTGTGTCCGAGTTACAAAATAAATCACATTGGCAGATGGAAAACAATTGCCACGCAGATAACATTACTGCTTTCATTATTCCTAGTTTATTTAACAGTGGAAGAATATGAACGGAACACAACGCACCTGAGACAACAGATCTGCAGCTACATGTACTGGGCTGGCACATCTGTCAGCAATGACCAGAACTTCTGAAGGTCCAGCTGGCATGTCAATGGATATCATTGCTTCACTGTTCTGATGTAAACACCGTGGATTTTTTTAGTTGAAACAACTTCAGCAGCACATGGGTTTTCAGACAAAGCAGAAAGGAAATAGGAAAACATGAAACTCGGAGGAATATGAACACACCTGGAGAATCATCTTTGCAGCTGTAACATACTGATTTCCTGGACCAAAAACTTTCTCCACCTGCAAGTTATGACTGAATCTCAGAAAACAAATTTCACAGACAACAAAAACACAAAAAGAGGCTATAATAGCAACAATGGAAACAATTGTTGGATACAAATAAAGCATCAGCACACCCAAACAAATATTATCTCACTTAGGTTCCAAAGACCTACATTGAGAGAGAACCAATACCTTAGGGCAGGACTCTGTTCCCCATGCCATAGCAGATATAGCCTGAACTTGGAAAGAGAAGATTGAGAAAATAAGGAGATGAAAATGTGATACCTGCATATAACCTCGCATAAAAATAAACAATATCAAACCTGAGCCCCTCCAGCTTTAAGAATGTGGGTAACGCCAGCCTTCTTGGCACAGTACAATACCTCCTGTTGAAACGTAATCATTCATCAGCAGGAAGTCACTTTCATAAAAGAATTTAGATGTCAATACATACCTTGCATATGCTGCCATCCTGACTAGGTGGAGTTGCTAAAACAACAGTTTTGCACCCAGCAATCTGGGCAGGCTGTGCAGGGAAGTAAAATGCCAAAGTAATTGTTAGACTAAACTACCCATGATAAAGGCAAGCAGAGCATGGATGGCTAACATGAGAGTTCCAACCAACTTACAACTGCAAGCATCAAAGCTGTGGAAGGTAGGACTGCAGTACCTCCAGGAACATAGAGACCAACAGAGCCAATACTTCTTGCCACCCGTTTGCACCTAACACCCTATAATACTTCCAAACATTATAGAAGGAAAATGGATTAAGTATTTTGAAGCATGCTTGCAAGAAGCACGAGTATCACTTACCTTCATGTTCTCGACACTTTTTTCACTCGATTTTTGAGCAAAATGAAATGCATATATGTTGTCATATGCAACATCAAATGCTTCCCTAACATCTGCATCTAGCTGCAATACAGAAAAAATGCTAAATTAAACTAAGCAACGTAACAATTTGACTAAGGCATAATACACAATAACCCGTCATAGGGAGACAGATGAACATAAAAAATTGTGCTTTTCTAGCAGGAATACCTCCGGATTGGGAAGCTCGGAAACATCCACAACAACATTGTCCAGGTTCACTTTATCGAATTTTGCAGTGTACCTGCACAACAAAAGCATCAACAAGAAGCATTACAGCTTCCTGAAATGCTTTGATCATGAGAAGCAAAAAAAAAACATAAAAGCATAACCGACTCTTTAACTGCAGCATCCCCTCTTGTGCGAACATCATCAACAATAGGGTTCACCTGGCAGGAACAATGATGCAATCAAGACATGAACAATATGGAAATGCCCCCCAAGCTAACACAAACAACTGGAAACTCGGATGCTGCTAAAGTAATTAGCTCCGTTCATGAGAGAGAGCTCACCACACTGAAAATGGAAGAGAAATCGATCCGAGGGCGAGCTTTCAAGCCATCAACCTCTGCATGATTTAGCTCAGATAACCGGTAAGACTTCATTGCACACCTTATGCTGCTCAAAGCGAATCCTGTGACATCCAGAACCCGGTAAACACACGAAAGGAAAGAACCGCAATAACGCCAAAAGCCTCTACTTGCTAACCTGCTGGCAGCATAATACCTTTGGATTGAATTGAAGATGGCCGGTAGTTGAAGTCCGGAGCGGCGGCAAATAAACGAGATTGCGGTGGAAGGAGAGGTTTAGTGAGCAAGCTGGTCCGGTTAAAGCACAGAAACTGGGAGTCCATCAGCGCCTTCAATCGGATTAATCAGAAAAGGATCGCCATTTTTACTAATTGGGCAGTGCTCCCTAATCTACAAATCTGCGAATTTGACCACTGAAAATCGGTAACTTATTGCAAACCCGAGTTCCTATGACCCTATCTTGACAATGTTCCTTCCATACCATTCACGATAATCAGCTACCGTATATACAATAGTGAGTTCTGAGTTGTGATATCATTCCCCACAATTACATTCTTTAACTACCGTAGCTAATTTGGTACTTTTAACTTTTAAGTGCAATTAACCTCTTACAATTATCTATCTTCAGACAGTGGGGAGGCTTGGAGCGGGAGTGGCGTGGTGGAGCCGTGGAGAATGGAGAGGCGTGCAGCCAGGTGACTGGCGGCGGCGGGAATCACTAGTTGGAGCCTTCGAGGACTGGAAGCCGAGGGTTGCGGCAGGTGGAGGCTTGGAGTTACTGATGGCGGCGGCGGGACAGGGTTGGTGGAAGGCGGCGACGATTAGGGTAGCCGGTTCCTGCAGCAGACAGCGGTGGAGGTGCGTCTCGGCGAAGATTGAAGGGGAAGGAGGAGTGGAGGATGGTGCCGTGCCTAGCTGGACTGCTGGAGAAAAACGATTAGGGATATAGGGTGTTTGGCTGTTTGCCCGAAATGAATCCCCTCGTGCTTTCCCAGCCCCATTTTTTTTAGAACACCCTTAAACGGCGCCGCTTTTACTCATTTAGGCCATTTCTTTTCTTTTTTTTTTTTTTAAGAAATTTAGGCCATTTCCCGGCTGTGCTAAAAACGTATACAAATTAAAAACGGTCCCGAAACGCAATTTTTCCGATTTTACCGATTTTACAACCATTTTTTCTAATTTTATATACAATACAACTTAAAAACGATGCGAGTATCCGACCAAAAAAAAAAAAAAACGATGAGAGTAAGATATTACATGCAAGTGTGAAACACAAGGTTGTAGCTTAAATATATCTCCACAGAAACTAATTCGACTAATCTTACATATATTGCGCCCTTGCAAGTTGCAACCGAGCAATTACAGCCAAGCCAACAGTCGGAACAAAAACAAAACAGTTGCAGCTTAGAAAAGAACCTATTGTAGCAACCAAGCTTCAGAATGCATGCATCACTATTTACCAAACACACCGAAAGCATGATACTTTGTTCTCACGGAATTATTGATGCAATTATTCAATCCAACTTCAACTTCAAACCAAAAATATTGAACTTCTGCAGGCTCAGTCATTCATCCAACCCGCAGAGTTGTAGGGGTCTCCAAATGGGTGCGGCTGAGGACCAGGAGCAAAACCCATGGAACCCACTGAAAATTCAGATGCCTCTTCAGCCCCGTATCCAGGCCCCGGGTGCAGAGGACCATGAGGGGGAAGATGCATCGAGTCACCCTGGAACGCTCCAGTCCCAGGATGCCCTCGAGCATCATACCCACCACCTCCTCCATTCATCATCACAGGTGGATCATAACCGAAACCTCCTGCCATCGGTTGCTGATTCAATTCATTCAGTTGCGGAGCATACCGATCCATCACAGACCTACTGCTTACATACGATGACAATTGTGGCTCATAGGTATCCCTCAAAAAGGACGGCTGTGGTGCTGATGACTCAAAATAATTTCCAGTTGGTTGATCATACCGAGTCTCGGGACGATGTTGCCTGTAACTCAATCCCTTGTACCCTCCTGTATCTATGCCATGCCACATGTTAGCATCATGGTTGCCACCACCATAAGCTGCTGCTGCTGATGGTGCTGCATGATGATGGGTATATGGTGGTCCAGCTCTCTCATGGCCTCCATATTGATAATCACTTTCCCTCATCTGTGAAGGCGATGGCATTCGAGGGGATCTTCTTGCAAGTTCTGCTCCTTGTTGGCTATCCCCTCTAAAATTCCCAGATGCTCCTCTTCGCTCATGCATTTGTTCATCATAGGATGGAAGTTCTTGGTACCTTGTTTCCTCGTGCGTTAAGGTATCACCACCTGCATATCTCTTGTCTGTGCCATGGCCCCGACTTTGATAAACAGGAGGGGATCTTCTAGCAAACTTTCCTATTTTGCGGTTATCTCCTGCAGAATTCTCGGATGCTCCTCTTTTTTCAAGGTTTTCTTCTTCAACATTCTTCCTTTTATTTGATTTCTTTATTTCAGATTGTTTCTTCCAATCCAAGCCTAGGTCACCTTGGCCTTTTCTCTCTCTGCATTCAGTAGAGGGACTCTCTTCTCTATGACTTTGAACTCCAGTTAGCCTATCATCCAATCCTTGTAATTCCTTGTTATCATGTGAACCCTGATTGCCACTCAGTACAGATGCATTACTACTGGGACATTGCACTTCACTGCCATTAGTGTCTCTCATATCTGTTCTTTTGTGTTGCACTGGCACATGACCATGATTTTCAGCTATGGCCTTATGGGTTTTAGTAAAATCACGCCGACTCCAGAGATAGAGGACCGGTGCAACATTGTTCCATTGATCCAAAGGTTTATCAGTCTCATTGACTGATCCAGGCAGATAAAATGACTGGGAGACAATTTCATTGTATCAAAGAATGAAAATCACAGAACAAATAAACAAAGGCATGAAAGAGGAATAGAAGCAAAACTTATATTACCTTTCCTCCAAAGGATTCATAATCTTCCCAGATAAGGTCGTACGGAGGATTCTTTTTGTCTAACCTGGTAAAAACATGTTCCCAAGTAAATGAGAGGCAGATAGTGATGGAGGAGATAATGAATTAAAAAGAAGTGAAAACTAAAAAGTTTCTGTTAAGGCCTATACCGTTGAGTTTCGGGTGGCACAATAAGAATAAGGAGCTTTGGTTTAAACTTAAGGGCCTTGTCAATGAACTGGTTAGCCAAAGCTGCATTTACCCCAAATGGAGGATTTAACCCCATGATCTACAAAAGCACGAGAGGAGGGTTTAAAACATTGAACCAATGGAAATGGGGGGAACCAAAGGCTTAGCATTTCTGGAATTTTAATTTATTTGTATTAGTGTAATTACCAATTTTGAACCTTCTTTCCGCAGCTCCTGTGGTTGAACAGTCATCCAATCCCTCTGCTCAAAGTTGAAGTCATTCTATCAAAGAAACACTTTATCAGCAGAGCATAAGATTACAAATCCATGCACTGGAAATCATCACAAATTAAGAGACCTCAATCTCATTGGATAGACATAATTCCTTACATGGTTCGAGTGTAAAGTTTTAAGATAAATAGAAGAATGCTGCACACTTAAGAGCAAAGCATTGCCAGTGAACTCACTTTGCAGAAAACTCAAAAGAGCTAAACGTTGAGAGGATAATAACGAACTCATACCACGCACACCATTAACCTCCCTATCTAATTTAGGAAAGTACAGTTCATTTGATGGTATCCATCCTTTTCATAATAAGCCCTCTCGGCTCCCGCTGCATCATATTTGACTCCTTCCAAACCCAATTATTACAACAAAATTTCCAAATGACTACCACATGGGCACATATTTGCTTCTTATTACTACCATTGGCAAACAGGACCATCTGACCATGCAGTGCTTGTGCTGTTCCCCAGACAGGCACAAATTTATAAATCAGGTGACCTCAATGACTTGGGATGTTGGCCACAACTCCATCCAAACAGTGCTTTACTCAGGTCAGTATACCGAATTACTTATCAAAATTCACGAAGCAGGTGAAGGTTGCCCTAAATGGAAGGCTAGTGCTGAATTGGCACAGAAGACTATCAGGATTTATATGTCAAGTGCAATTACCTTCGCTGGAAAAAGATCGTAGTTTTTGTATGAGCAGGTTTTCCCCGTCTCGTCAAGCTTCTTCTTCATTAGGCAACTGAAGTCATTAGCACCACAACAGAAGTCGACAATCTGCACAGTAACCATAGTACATAAGGCATATAAAGTTAACAAAACAGCAATTGTGGCAGAGATCGAAGTAGTATAGATTTATCAGTAATCACCCTAGTTGAAGACTGTACTTCAGTCCAGTGGAAGACTAGAGTTCAGAGTAAGTCAACCCACATAATAGCAAAAATCAGTACTCGACTTTAAAATAGCTGTGAACAAGATGGGGAGCTCATGCACTAATAGTCTGATGCATCAAATATTTTACCTAGTTTCATATATTGGCTTGAGATAAGGGAAATTCTGCTTAGAATCGAACCGGTAAAAATCAGGAAGCAGCAAATTTTTCAAGCTATATTTTAATCAGAGAAAGATTTTAGCCTGTACTATTTACTCCTTTATTTATCAGATAGTATGCATGCACTGTATACTCGGAATAATATCTTATAAATATAAAAAGATTATATATCTATTTTTGTAGAATCTTCCTACAAAATAAGACAATCTGCCATACAGTGTGTCTTGGGATAGATTTTCCAAAATCCAAATACATCCCACTTAATAATTAACTTCCATCAAGGCAAAAGAGCAGTTAATGTTGAAGGTTATGGATTCTTTCTCATCTGATGCAGGGTTCATCATCTAAGAAGACGGTATACACTTTCACCTGCTTAAACTTGAAAGTTCGAACACAGAGATTTGAGAAAATGAGAAAAACTTCATCAAAAGCAACTCGACCTACAAATACAATTTATGAATAAGTTAAACATAATGTTTTCATTCTCACCATATCGCCGCTTTCCACATACCAGTGAAGTATATTGACAACCTGCAAATTGTATATCATCCATCAGAATTTTGCTTAGGACAAAGGAAGCCGAGGACTATACCAAAATTTCAGCAGAAGTAATTAACAAAAAAGGAAAAAATAGCATTATCAGTAGAATCTCTCAGAACATCAAGTTGAAATGGTTTTCCAAGCCACTTTCAACCTCTTTCCTATGGATCATTTTACTAGGAAAAACAGCTGCTGTTCACATGTAGGATTAATGGTTTCAGGATGATAAATACCAAGGATTGGAAAAATATATTAAGCAATACAAACCAAAGTAAATCGAGCCTGTTTCAGGTGATGAATTTTAGAAGAGGGCCTGATAAAAAACTAGACAAAAACTAGTGCAATGGCGAAGCAAATTACCTCAGCAAGTTTATCTGGTTTCGTAAAATGCCGGCCAAAAGACGTGTACCGCATACCATGCAGGAAGGGGGCAAGATATACCCTCAGTTTATTCTAGAAGTAACCAATCACCGTAGTCAGCAAAGTTGCAGTGACTGAATTGAGGATTAAGAAGCATCAAACCAAAACATACAATACAGACAAAATATCCAAAGGCAAACTTTCCAGAAAATATGACCAGAGAAGATACAAGACTTGGAAGGCCAGACTCTGATACTAGCAGTTAATTAGATAGGATAATGAAATACCTTCCACTTAAAAACCTGGCTCACAACTCCTGGTTCACATACAGCTTTGGCATCCTCAATACTGCAATCATCAGCCAGTTTCTTCGCTGCTGTCCTAATAGCCTGCGCATCATAATTATATGTATACTTCACTACATTCAGGCTAAATCCCTACCAAAGGAATTGAATTGAATGGTGAGTTTACAGATGAAACCACTTCACATGATCATACCTCAACTGCACCTTCCACCTTTCCCAGAGTAATGGTCTTGTCCACAGGAGCCCTTGATGAGTAACAATGTGTAGATGGCGGTTTATACTGCTTGACAATATCCTCCAGAGTTACTGAAGAAGCAGCAGTTTTCATTAAAGCCAAAAATCTGCATACAAGCATTTTCGACATGATCAAGCAACAAATCCAACCAAAAAGAGTCAAGATTCAAGAAGACGTAACTACACATTAATTCAGAATTATCCAACAAGCATCCAACCTCCTCTCTGAGTCTGCATCTAATTTTGGCAGATCTGTGAGATTTTTCTTAGCATCCATATCCGTCCCTGTTTTATTTAGCCTACTGTCATTTCTCACTTGCTTCGCATGCCTCTCATCAGAATTCTTATTCATATAATCAAATAACTTGTCACCCAGCGAGTGCTTGTTCGAACCAGATCCATCAAACTTTGGTGACAAAACCTTTTTCCTTTCTTTCAAAGACCTCACAGAAGAGTCACCAGTCTTCTTAAACGAATGTGTGGAGGACAACTTCTGTTTTCCTTTCTCAATGATTTCCTGTTGTTTCGAAGCTGAAGAAAGAAGTGTTGATCCTTTGGAAGCAGTCTTCCCCGATGACACATCTGCTAATACCGTTCCTTTCTCCGACAAATGTTTCACTTTGCTTGTCTTCTCTTCAACCGTAATTCTTTTGGTTTCAGAACCTGGGAACTTAATATGATCTCTGCTCGGAGTTCCAAGGTCCTCTTCAATCTTATGCTTCCTTAAAAGGGAGAGTATTAGATTGGAAATGTGAACAACAAGTACACACCAGCAGTATCACATTCTAGCCAGGTTAGTAAGTAAAAACTCACAAGCAGTATAGCAATATGCGGTTTGGTAACAAATTCCTCCAGCCTCTATCTACTACACCTTCCTCTTCTTCTTCTTCCTCTTGTCCTTCTCCTTCATTTGCTTCATCGTCATCTTTTGCAATACGAATTTCCCTGACGAATGCATACCAAGCATTGATATGTTAGTCTCAATCATAAACATTCATAACAAACGAAATAAGCACTCAAAAGTTAGACAGCACCTTGGCAGACATTTCTGATGGAATGATGTTGGGCAGCGCCTGCACACAGCAAATTGCAAATCCAAGATCTGCTTATTCTCTCCTTGTTTGCAGTGGAAACACTTATGGATGGGACACAAAAAAGCCTCCCGAGCAACGATTTTTTTCTGAAGCTCCTCAGCAGTAACCTTATCCCCAGGGTGAAGCAATTTTGCAACACAATGTGGGTGATAAAAGTAGCCACAAGTGGCATTGGCACATTGGAAGACCTGAAATAAAATGGTTGAGCAATCGATGAAGAGTACATCAAAATCAAAAGAGATAATTACAATCTAGTAGGATACATCTGGAGTGTGACTGCATGAGTTCTGATTTTCTAAGACAGTAATGAACCACTGAGGATTAAACTTGGCATCAGTGGAGTTGGTTCACTAGTAAAGCTCATAAGGACGACAGAAAAGGGCAACAAGCAAGGCCACATACAACAGCTAACACTGAACTTGACATTGACAGCAGATCTACAGAAGAAGATCATCACAAAGACTGTGAATTAATATATCATGTGGGATTTGCTAAACTGATTTTTTTCCAAATACTTGAAGTGCATGGGGGTGAATATTAATAAACAAAACCCTTCAGTTATCTACTTCAGAGTGTGAACTATATACCTCAGCATCAGAAGATTTCTTCGAACAACCCAGGTTTCCACAAGCAAAGCACTGGTGCTGCTCATACTCACAATTCTTACAGATGAAGTTCTGAATTTCCTGCATATACGTCAAGGGAATGATAAATAGCTACATAAACAAAGCAAGATATGTACAAAATAAAAAAGTTACAGTAACATACATCAACTTTTTTCTTAGTAAACCCCAGAGATCGGCAAAAAGATTCTTCACCAGCCTCCACAGTAGCATGAAATGACCTCATACACTTGCCGTCACAGCTGAATATCATACAAAATAAAAGCCAGAGCAGACAGAAGGTTGGAACTTCTGAACGACATTAAAGAAAATAAAGAGCTCTTACTGAAAAGTCGCAAAACATTGTAAGATTAAGAAACAGATAGCTGAAAAGTAAAGTATTTGCCAAGAAAAACACAGGGTTCAAGATGCTAAGTTCTTAATATTTAAAGTCAAACTTTAATAAGCACATTTTAAGCCACCAATCAGTATGTCATTGGCTTAGTCTCTAGCTGGAAAAAGGGGTATCAAGATTATAATTACATGAAGAATTTGATAACGCAGAAGTACGAAATAACACAGAACACGAGAGTTTTACGTGGTATCCCAGTTCGACATGAACAGGACTAATCCCCGGAGAGCTCGGAAGAGCTCACGGCTGACGTTTTATTGAACGACTACATTGTGACGGCTTGCTTACGACAATCTCCGTAGCTAAGCTTATAAAGAGATAGACGTAGGGTTAAAACCCTAATGACAACCAAGTTTCCTTCTTTTACATGAACAAGGAAACAAGGGACTTGGAGGACAAGAAAAAATTACTTGGACTAAGTAATAAATATCCGCAACACTACAAGAGTAGACATAGTAAACCTCTCAGACAACGGTAGCTTAGTTCAAACAGAAAAGTTCATATGTTGAGAAATATCACTTTAAGCCATAAAGCTTTGAAACAGCCACAGAATAACCAGTAAGCATCACTTCATTGCTCTACAATCAAGTTGAAAAACGGGTCCTTGTGGTTATATATATATATATATACACACTATAGTCTTCGATTAGGCAGAAATAGTATAGAAGAGTCATCAAGAGAGAAACTGGACAAGAAAGATAAGGAAGCATACCATACAAGCTCACCACCATTGTCACAAAACGCACAAACTGTATCAAACAAATCATCGTCATTCGATTCATCTTCTTCCCCCTCAACTTCACATATACCTTCCTCAGTGTCATCAACAAGAAATCCAGACAGATTGGGAGTTTGCTTATCCTGATACAGGGTTGGGGTTCACTTCAACTAATCAGAATGAAAGTGAAAAAGGTCAAACAAAATATAACACAGCGAAGAAGAGATCACAGATAACCTTATCAGTCATTGACTTCTTGCTAGGCTTCTCCTCCAGAAATGAGAGCAAGAACTGTTCATTAAAAGTTAACAAAAGGCACTATATAAGAATTCACAATATAGTGGTTAAATATCGTAAACTGATACAGAAACAAGGAGCATATGAACCTATTGGCCTGCCACAGGAAACTAAGAGGCAAGGTCGGGTATTGTAAATCAAAACGAGGTTGTTTTACATGCTTCTCCAGTTCTTGGGTTTTTCACAGGTCTGCATGCTGGGACCACTCTGGTACTAGGACTAAAAGATGCTTTACATACATGGATAATGACAAAATTATGATTACCCATTATAGACATTACAGTTGGATTTCAATCTTTCCAGAGTCCAAGAAAAGTTCATTACTTAAAACAGAATCAGAAGCAAAAGATGGTATACTAACCTTGCACTTCTTTAACGAATCATCACTACCAGCAACTTCACTAATTAAATCCATGTGGTCTATCAAATCATCCTGAGAAGGTCTAGCTTCGTATGAACTACAGATCCAAAAACAAGTAATCAATGTAAGGAAAGCTGAAGCAAGCGAGTTACGGGAAACAAAATAAGTAAAAGAAAAAAGGATGATGCAATGGTGTCAGACCTGAATGTCTTGGACAAATAGTCCCAGATGGATTTTGCTGACGAGTCTGGACTTCTCTTCACGAAATGAAGTAATTGTACAGTTATCAATGTGGTCCTAATAATTCCCTCGAAACTCTTCCTTGGCTTCAGCAGTTTGATCCAAGAATTGTCGTTGGTTAGGACAGATATCACTGGAATGGCATTAGACAGATCAAACTTCCACGCCTTGACAGGCTTGAACACAGTCTGTAGGCCACCGTCCGCAGCACCGCGGAGAAAGATCCCCTTAACGCTTTCACTCTCATTGCCAGGAGACTTGCTTCCCTCGCTCCATTGAACGGGTAGCAGGGAGAAGGAAACTGGCTCTTGCTCGTCATCCTCAAAATGGTAATCAGAGACAGACTGCGGGCCTGCATCGGCCTCGTCGTCGGATGATGCCATACCCTAGCCTAAGAGAGCCTAACAACAGCAGCAGCAGCAGCAACCCAGGCACACTAGTAATCCAAGAAACAAACGAAGAGCTGAATTTGATCAGAGAGAGAAACCAAAAGCCTAGTCGCCCAACCGACAGTAAGATAAGAGAGTAGAACTGTTTTGGCCGTGGATTTCGACCATTGAAGAGCTCGACATAATTGTAAAAGAACTAGCAATCAGTTCAACAGGGGGGAGAGGAGAGGAGAGGAAGAGAAGAATGCTGCCCTCAGCGACGAAACAACCGTCGGGATGATGAAAAGAAAACCCTAAAAGTCGATTTTACGTTTTTTTTTTTCTTGCTCCGTTTCTGTAGTTCTAATTGCTTTTATTTATTTTTTCGAAAATTGGTTTATTCCCATTTACTACTGGAACAACGAAATTAATTATGAGAGATTTGAAATTTGATATAAAAAAAAGAGCAACGATGGAAGCTGAAAAGACTTATTTGATGGTTCTGTAAGAGCGATGATAGAAGCAGAAGAAGATCAACCATTGATTGGTTAGAGCATTTCTTTCAGTTATTTTAAGGTGTCGTTTGGTTTTTGTGATATTTAATTAATGCATGCACTATATATATATATATATGATATACATGTAAGTAAAAAAAATGATGTAATGTAATTTACCTTGTTTGGTTTTGGAGATAGTTATTTAAGCATTTAAAAAGTTGTATTTCTTTTTTTATGAAATATCACTTTTACCCTTATTTTTAAGGGGAGTTATAGGTATAATATGGTACTCTACTATGTCATTTTATCAAACATGCCCTTCTACTATTTTTCACAGCAAATATGTCCTTATACTTTGAAAAAATTATCAAACATGACCTTTTGTTAAAATTTTTATTGAAATAATCGCCAATCATGGTTGAACCGATATTTAGACGATCCGATATCGGCAAATGGGAGGTAAAATGTCAGTTTTGTCCCTTGTTTTATTTCTCTGGGTCTCGTCAAAGTGAAATTATTACAATTATTTGGCTATACAAAAGAACCAAAAGTTCCTCAAGTAAAATTATTAGGAATATTTTAGACATTTATATCGCCCAAACCAAAGTTTCGCCATGGTTAACGGGTTTTTGATCAAAATTTTAACAGAAGGGCATGTTTGATTATTTTTCCAAAGTATAGGGACATGTTTGATGTAAAAAATAGTAGAGGGGCATGTTTGATAAAATGACATAATAGAGGGGCATATTATACCTATAACCATTTTTAAGGGTTATAGACGAACACCGATCTGTGGTAATTATACCCCTCTTTAAGCAATGGAGATAGACATACGTATTCTACTTGAGGATATATACACTAGTTGAAGATGTTAGACCGATGATGAAGTTTTGAAGGGAGAGGGTGTTAAATTTTGAGGATACGTGGGATAGAGACATTGACGAAAAAAGTGGAGGGAACTATGCATGGGGTGTTCCCAGAAAAAATTAAGAGCGATTCAGATAATAAAATTTGAAGGGCATTGTGGGATATAGATAAATAACTAGGGATATAATTGGATCAAAACAAGAATCAAACAATCCTCACTAAACAATCTCAAGTTTTACATGAGATAGTAATATCACTCATTTTGAGTGATTCTTTCCATCACATCAACAAAACAATGGATGCATTGTTGCAGGGGAAAAAAATCAAAAAAACGATACATTGTCGACAATGCACCCATTGTAACAATCCCGCCAAAACTATCACCATAACCAAACGACCCCTAAGTGTTGTTCTTACGGTCTTTAAGCAACTTTAACGATTAACTTATTTATCACTTTCACATTATTAAATCAATGACATATAATTACAGTTGTGAGTCATATTTATTTTTTATTACCACACAAATAGTTGAAAGAAAAGAAAAACAAACAAAGTTGGTCGCTTGCAATCCTCATCCTCAAATCAATATATGGAGGTTCCTCTTAAGAACCAACATAAATCACTTTTCCCTGGTCTCTGCGTAAAGCAAGGAAGGAGTTTTTGGACATTTTACTTAAGACTAATAATAACTTTAATTTTGGGCTCAAATCAATCCGGAAAAACCACTATATATAATTACTATGGCCCAACAATTGAGAAACTTATTATTGGGTTTAGGTAGCAAATTAACTCTTGGACTAAACCATGATACTAAATTGGCTTTATATCCTTCGTTGCGTTTATTAAATGGATGCACAAAACCAATAAACAAAATGAATCAGACATAATTGACCCAAGATGACATAATTGGAAGCAACTCACATGTTATTTATGGACGGTTTATATAGGTAACACTTTGTTTGTAAACATATATGTTACTATAAGTTGCATTTCTTTGTTAGTAATTTTAAGTTTTTCATGTTTTCAATACCCTCTAAACGTACACACTCGAAGTAATTTGAATATTTGTCTACATAGTTCAAGACCAAACACCAAACAAACACATCATTAATATAAATAGCACATACAATTTATATGACTATCGAATTCTACCTGCCAACAGGCCAAGCCCTATTTTAGATTTGAACTTGGCCCGTTAGCCCGATGCATTATTTCAAACACATAAGCAACTATTATTTTTGTACGAAGTAATATTTATTTTTATTTGTATCCAAAAGTCAAAAGATCCAGACTACTTAATTAATGAAAAAATAAAAAGTAACATACATCATAGTGTTTTCTGATATGCTAATCAGTTCATCAACAAAAGTATCTTACCTGCTGGCTGGATGCATTACTTCAAATACATAAGCAACAATTGTAATTATATGAAGCAAGATATATTTTTATTGATATCAAAAGTCAAAATTTTGAGCTATTCAATTAGTGAAAAAATAAAAAAGAAACATACATCATATAGCGTTCTGATATGTTAATCGGTTCATCAATGAAAGTTCTTACTGAAAATAAAAAATAGAACTCATGGAAGGGAACTAACTCTTGAAGTTTTATATCAAACTATTCTTCGATTTACTTATGTTTTAAGAAATTACTCTAATTTTTCTTTTGAACTTCTTTGTCATTCTTGACCATCTATATCAATTATTATAGTTTGATATTCATCACTGAAACCTCTCTGTCCACCATCAATAGACTATCCCTTCTTCTCAACAACGTCACTACTTACTATCACTATTTCCAAATTCACTGCCTCCACCATCAACAAACTCTTCGGTCTTCACCTTCATATCATTGAAATGTTACTTAAGTGTAAAACTAATTAAGATGTTTGCAAATGTGAAATTAATTGGTGTAGCTACTAACCCTAAGTTTAAAATCTAACACGTTTAGTTTTAAACTAAAGGTTATAAAGTTTGATTTAAAGGTTATAAAAAATTTATGCATAGAATCACCCAGTTAGCAAAACAATGATTCAATTAGTCTTTAAACCTTGAACACAAGTACATATATTTATCAGTATCTATTACATACACTTTGCAGTTTAGTGTGCATTCATACCAAGTGTGGTTCAGGAAAGTGGAAAGTTGTTTTTGTAGTACCATAATTCATGTTCGACTTTCACTAATCTATACCTAAAGTAGGAAATAATCTTTATGACCACGAATAATAACTCTGATAAGTTTATAACCACTATAACTATTTTGATTATTTGAAATTACAAAATTATTGTTTGTCGTATTTGTCATAAGTTAATTCACATAAAGTTGAAGAGAATTGATCAACCATTGACAAAATTAGCAAGACAAAACATGATTTTTATATAAGTCGAAAGCGTAAAGAGATCCAACTAAAGCTTTTCGAGCATATGATTCACTAAACTTGCATTTTAAAATTACATTCATTATTTAAACTATGATTCTAGGCATAATGTACAGTTTGGGTACAAGTGATTGATTATGAAGGTTATTCCATGGGTTACCCTATTACTACGCCGACCAACAAATCGCACTGAAACCCCTATATGCTCAGACAGGTAGCTTATAACTTCACGAAAAATGGCTCCAACACGACTATCACCGTTCTGAGCTTGGTTAAGTCTATCAATAACGACCTTAGCATCACCTTCGAACAGAACCACCGATAAACCCCTCTGAACGCACCAAAGGACCGCATCCCGGAGGACCAAAAGTTCCACCAGCATGGGGTCATCCAGTTTGGCGAAGTGAACAGCCGAGGCCACCAGAACCACCCCATCCGGAGCTAGAAGAACCCAACCCCCAGCCGCATGCAATCCGCGACGTGTTGCCCCATCCCACCTACAGACCACCACACCAGGGGGAGACGACGGTTCCTCACTACCTCCAACCAACGGAACACGAACCGTCTTATCCTTAGGTAAAGTAACCCACTCATGCAACTGTTGCTGGTACTGCCTCGTTAGAATAGGGATCCCAAACTGTTTTCCTTCAAAAACAACCAAGTTACGGGACTTTCAAATCTAACACAACATAGCAACAAATGCCATGACTTGATGGGAATTCTGGATAAGAGTCAGCACCTTCTTTAGGAACAGGGGAAACGTATGCCGAGGGGGACCCTGGCCTAGATGCTGTAGACCCGCATAATCCTACAAGGCTCTGGCCACAGGGCACTCCAGAAAGAGGTGCTCTATAGTTTCAGACTCTCCCCAACAGACCGGGCAACGAGGATGGACCAGAACATCCTTTGCAATGAGAGCTTCAGTTGTGGGGAGAAAACGATGCAGGATTTGCTAAAGAAACACCTTCAATTTGGGAGGAATCGAGGAATTCCACAAGCGGACCTAGCTCCTCGTCCTCCAAACAATATATAGAGGTTCCTCATGAGCACCCACCCATTTGATTTTTTTCTAGCTTCTGCGCATAGCTAGGGGGGACTCTTTGGTCATTTGGTTTGCTTAAAATAATCAACTTATTAATAATAAAAAAATCGAGACTCCAAATATAAAAGACCACCCCTTTTTTTGTGGGAAGAGGAGCGCTAAAGGGCACCCCAACCTTTAAGGATTGATATAACGCGGGGTTTGAACCCCAATACTGTCAAAATACAACCAGTAAGCCATGGTGCTCGATGGCAGCTCATACACATGAAGACCAATGGGAAGAGAGTGTCCAAGGGAAGCAAGATAGTCCGCCGTATAATTGGTCTCGCGGTAGACATGTTCAAGCTTGACTTGCCAATCGCGACTAATCCAACGTCTAATCTCCGCGATGTGGCGATAGTGTGGGTGCTCCTGAGTGGCCGATTCAATTAAAGAAATCGCAGTAGTGGAGTCGGTCTGGATGAGTACCTTCGATGCTCCCGCTGCCCAGGCAAGCTTCACACCATGTTCGATCCCGGCCAGTTCGGCCCGAGTAATAGATCCTCCTCCTAAGTTGACCGCGAAGGCTTTAACAAACCTGCCATTGTCATCCCGAATAACTCCTCCCGCAGATGTGCTTGATTGAGATTGTATAACGGAACCATCCGTATTAACACACATTCACCCCTGTTGCGGCAACTGCCAATTAATCATCCTTAGCTCTTTCGCCCCAGCTCCTCCAAATAGGTTCTGCTCATTATCAAAGGCGGCCTTGATTTGTTGTTGGAGGTGGGAGGCTTTAAAATGCATATGCTCAAAGCTGCACAACTCCCCTCGGAAAACCAGCTCATTGTGGTTCTTCCATATCAGCCCGCATGTCCCTGCAAACAAGGATTCATCAAGCTAAACTCCTCGCCCAGAACAATAATGGTGGATCAAAGCTTGAAGATGTTGGCCGAAGAAATCGTCATCCGGTTCATCGCCTAGAATCCCCGCCCACGTGCCTCGTGCATACGGGCAGTCACGGAGAACGTGTATCACAATTTCCGGGCCATTTCCACAAATTTTGTACTTTACATCCTATGTCAGATGCCTCCTTCCTCGTTCAACATTCGTGAGTAACCGATCATGTGTCGCCAACCACATGAACGTCCGGACCCACTGCATTGCCTTGACCCTCCAAATCGATCACCATAAAGGGTGAGAGGGGTGTGCACTGTACTCCGCATCGGTGAGTTCGTACACCGTCTTAGCGGAGAAGATCTCGTTCGCAATGAGTCTCCAGCTTCTTATATCTTCATCTTGGCCGGACGGCGCCGGGTGGAGGCAAATATGTGAGACAATGTCAGCAGGCAGGAGATGAGAGAGGAATGGGAGATTCCACTCTCCGTTAAGCACAAAATCCGCCACCGGCATCTCCAGTACATCGTGCGGCAAGTCTTGGGCAAAAGAATGGAGAGGATCACCATCATTTAACCACCTATCCAGCCAGAATCTCGCGGTTTTACCGTTTCTCACATTCCAAAAGGATGCCTCGTCAATGAGGTGCCAAACGCGCAAAACGCATCTTCACAAGTTTGAGATACGTCCTTGACTTCGAGGGACCAGCCGCCCATTCATGTTCCTGAGATATTTCGCGGCCAGCACTCGAGCCCAGAGCTCTTCAGAATTCGTGATCATCCTCCAGGCGATCTTGAGCATGAACGCTTCATTCATCCGTGTTGCGTCTCTTAGTCCCAAGCCTCCCTCCTCTTTAGGGCGGCATAGTGTCTCCCAGTCGACGAGATGCAGCTTCCGACCATTTTCTGTGCTCCCCATATAAAACCACGAATCTTGCGATCAATATAGTAACGGACACCACCCCTTTTTTTATTGATATGCTATGTCGTACATTATAAAAAAGTATATGTTATATATATGAGCTCATTTGCTATACTTCAAATTAATGTTGGTGTTTGCATATACAGCTTGACTTTGTAACATAACGTTAAATAAGTTCAGTTTATATTATAAAATAATTTGTACGAAAATGTATAAGTACAAACTGTACCATAACGTAAAGGTATACATTCATTTTGTATTCTAAATGAATTTGTATTAAAATATATAGGTACAAAATAAACAAGTACCATAACATTAAAGGTAAGGACTTTGCTACGGTGACATGCATGTCACGGTGACATGCATTTTTCGGTCGACCTCATATTGGATTAGGTAGACCTAATCTGTTGTTTCAGTGTAAAAACAGTTTCATGGTGCCTACTTTGGATATTCATATCTTACAATTGGCTAGATGGAAATTGGAGATCAATGACTTGTTTTGAAGTTGAAGTGTCCCTCTACACATTAAAGTACTTGGGAGCTCAATAAAAAGTCCAGAATACCATTTTTGAACCTGATCAAAAGGCTATGCCAAAACTTGGAAATGCCTGAAAATGGCTAAGTCTGGGAATATGTTTGTGAAGCCTACTTTGGAACTCAATTCAAGAAGCATGGATGCGAATCGAGTCCAGGGGCCTCTACCACATTAAATTAGGTATGTTTTTATACAAATTCAAGGCATTAGATGATAGATTGGATATCTGTAAGACTTCAAACAAAAGGGTCGAAATTGCTACGAAGGCTGTTTTTCTAGCAGCTTGCTTGTGCTCGAAGTCTGCCAGAAAAATAGTCTTCGTAGCAACTTCGACCCTTTTGTTTGAAGCCTTACAGATATCCAATCTTTGATACAATGACTTGAATTTGTATAAAAACATACCTAACTTAACGTGGTAGAGACCCATAGACTCGGCTCGCATCCATGCTTCTCGAAGTGAGCTCCAAAGTAGGCTTCACAAACACGTTCCCAGACTTAGTCATTTTCAGCCAGTTTCCAAGTTTTGTCATAGCCTTTTGATCAAGTTCAAAAATGGTCTTCTGGACTTCCTATCGAGCGCCCAAGCACTTCAATGTGTAGAGGGACACTCTAGCTTCAAAACAAGCCATTAATCTTCAATTTCCATCGAGCCAATTATAAGATATGAATCTCCAAAGTAGGCACCATGAAACTGTTTTTACACTGAAACAACGATTAGGTCGACCTAATCCTATATGAGGTCGACCTAATCCTACATGAGGTCGACCTAATCCTAACTGAGGTCGAGCGAAAAGTGCAAGTCATCGTGACATGCATGTCACCGTAGGCGCACCCTAAAGGTAAAAGTTTAGATTATAATATAACAAAATTTGTTTGGAAATGTATAGACACAAGTGTTCATCTAAAAAATGATATATATCTGCCTTCACACTTATTAGATGCACTTCAATATATTTCGGTGATTCAGAACCATCAGTTATTATATTTAGACCAATTAGATCTTATGGTTTGAGTTAGAAAATAGTGGATGGGGTTTACCCATTAGAAATTATGGTATAATATCATGCACCAAAATCCAATTGATTCTTGGTCTAAATAGAAAAATACAGAGACGTATGGTAAGTTTAGCGTATATACATACATTAAAATTACTATTAGCCGCTATATTTGTTGTATCCATGTAGCTATAGGTAATTTATATTATGGTTAGTTTATTAACATGTTAGGTGTATAATTCAGCGTTCATACCCACTCCCTTATTAGTCTTTACTTAATCATATTTCATTTGTTCTAATTTAAATTATAAAATTTAAAATAAAAATTTAATTTAATGATACTATATAAAATGATACCCAGTTTGACATATTTTGGAAGTTAATTTTTTTTTAGTCGAACATCTTATAAAATCATATATAATATTCATGAACTATCAATTCTTCTACAATGATACTCGATCTATAAAGCAAATTTTAATCAAATTTCTGCCATCAACTTTTTGTTAGATTGTCACGGAAGCGGGTCTCAACTTGCTGACTGGACTTTGACTAAGCTCCTAGTCTCTAAAATTAACTTAGAATGATCATATACTCCCCACTTAATTCATGATTTACAAATTAAAAATAAAAAACACTACATATAAAAAATTGAATTCATAGCATGTTTAATAATTCTCATTGTCGACCACTAAAATTTTCTCAATTACTTTTACATATTGGAAATAAAATCTGCAAAGGTACAAGAAAAACAATATATGTATCTATTGAAGAATAGTCAGCTCTTACTGTTTATTATTTAGTTTTCAATATATAGATTTGATTTTGTGTGTTGGTCGTTTGGTTGTTTATCAACATTAGGGGAACAAAGAAATCTCGTAGAATGTTCATGAGATGTACACTCTATTGGTGAAATGTTTAGTGTTTCCAAACATGTTACTATTAAAGATGCTTCAATTGAAATAAAGAAGAAGAAAAATTAAATAAAGAAGGAACAACCTATTGTAAAGATAAAGTTTTTCATTAAAGAACTAGGAAGACAAACATATTGTATTTGGTGTAGAAAGTGATGTTTAATAGAGCAGAGGAAGAGCAATCACAAAGAATCTAAAATGAAATTTGCAATAATTCTTGACAATGAGGAGCATAAGTGGATATGGAAGTACACCGATTCAGGCTCTTACACAGTGAGATCAAGCTATAGAGCCTTTCGGGAAGCGAGGGACAGAAGTTTTCATCCTGTCAATGATAATGGAGCTCGACCTAATAGACAAGATTGGAGGTGGCTATGGTCACTTTCACTTCCTCCCAAGCTCCGGTTCTTCATTTGGAAAAGCTCGAAGAATGCTCTTGCGACTCGAGAACGCCTTTTCTCGCGCGAGTGTGCTCCAACACCCACCTGCCGTTTATGCAATTATCAGGATGAGACTGTTCTCCATTGTTTTTTTCATTGTCAGCATGCTCATAACACATAGTTACTCTTTGGATCACTGACAACCTTTCCTGATCCTGATATGTCCTTTGCAGAGTGGTTCTTTAGCCTCAAGGATCTGATGTCGGATGAGCAGATTGCCTGCCTTGTCTGTTGTTTATGGAGTATTTGGAAGGCTCGAAATGGTTTCATCTTTGAGAGCAGGGCTATTTCCCCACCCATCACGGCGACTTTAGCTAATCGTGAATTCATGAACATCAACAAAGCTCGAGAGACAACCACACTGTCCTCGATCCTAAGATCAGCCAGTTGTCCTTCTCAGCCTAGGGGATCCCGTCAAAACCCCTCACCACCGCCTGGCCCTTTTGAACGATTTGTGCATTGTGACGGCTCCTTTGTTTCGGAGTCTCAGTTGGCGGCTTGTGGAATTACCATTGTTGATGCCCACGGTCAGGTGATTGACGGCAAGGATGAGAGATTCTATTGTTCCTACACGATTCAGGCAAAAGCATTTGCTATTTTGGGTGTTGTGGTGTTGGCGGCCCAAGAGTCATGTTCGACGTGTATCAAAAGCGAATGCCAACGTTTGGTTGTGGCTCTTAATCAAGACCGCTGCGATTGACCTTGGCAATGTCGTGCGACCCTGGCCCGGATTGTATCTCTTCTTCAGGGGGCTCATAGACTAAATTGTCCTTCGTTCCTCGGCGATTTAATTCTCTTGCGGATTGGGTCGCTAGGAATGCTCGACTTGATCTCTTACCACATGATTGGATTGTCATTGCAAATTTGATTTCGCCCCTGTTGTAAACGTTTGCTTCAGCTGGTCTGGTTAGGTATAATAGAAGATGTTTCATTGTAAAAAAAAAAAAGATGAGCAAATGTGTGGTTTAACTAAAATTTTAGGAGTCAATTTCCTTGCATCACATTGTTTTATACATTTAGTAAGGACTTTAGTCAATAAATCGGGTTATTATGTTGAAATTATAATGAGTAAGATATTTTTAATAAATAAATTATTTAAAATTTTTAAGGTATGAAATAAAACATGTCTTGCTTTTTAAAATTCTATGATTATTAATACTATTAATGAAATTCATCCGGCCAACGGGCGGGCCCTAATCCAGTTATATTTACAAATTTGCATCTCTTGAAGTACAACTCACATTAGTGTCATCCACTTTTCCACTTACAAGCACATGCCACCTAAATTTGCAACTCCCTCTATTTGCATAAATATGGATGCTCTTAAAAGCTAAGGACGAAAACACAAAAATTATGTACAGAGATAAGTATACATGTCCTGCAGATCAAGCCAAGGACTCAATGTATATAAATGAGTGATCCTTTTTTAACATTTCGAGCTGAGAAATGTACCAGACTCTAAATCAAATGGGACTTTCAAAAACTTTGAGCTCAAACGGGTTAACCAATGAGAGTTAACCTAGAGAAATGAATTGAAGTCGTGGGACCTAAATGTCCTTTATGTGGTCTCTCAGAATCGCAAGAACATATCTTTAGAGATTGTGGGTGGAGAAAACATCTTTGACTTCCAAGTTTCGAGGCAGATAGTTCTCTGCGTTGTGAAGATTCGAGATGTCAAAACTTGATGGAGGAAGTATTACGCCGTTTCCCTGTGAAGAAGATTCAACATGATCATTTGGTTCCTTTGGAGGGAGAGGGAACAATCACAACTTCAACAACAAAAAGATGGATGAAGAAGATATTTTGCCAAATGCCAAGAGCAGTGTAATGTTTGCACGATTACTTGGAAATGCAAGACCACCTGCGCATATTGGTTGCCTTTCCTTCTCATCAGGCTCAGCGCCTGGATGCATCCTTCAACGGGGGCACTCCAAAGTTCAACTGCGATGCAGGACTACTCAGCCCGGATGGAATCAGGATTGGAGGGATTTGTTGTGATGCTCAAGGAAATTTCCATCTAGCCTTCTCAGCGAAATTAATACTTTTTCTCATCCAAAAACTTAACGACAAGTTACATCCATTGTTACTTTTTTCAACAAGTTTAAAACTAGGGTTATAGGACAACCACTCGTATCCCGAGAATGACCTTCATTGTAGAGCTTGTCTTCTGCGTTTCGTTGAGATGTTGGGGCTTGCCCCACAACTCAATTTGGATCCGTCTAAAGAGTTTTGTTTACCCATAGTACCTTGATGAACAAGTTCACTAGAAGGCTGCCCAATAAATAATAAATAATCAACTTGGAAACGAAAAGGATGACAAAAAAGATGAGGAAGCAAGGACAAAAGGAATATAATAAGAACAGATTTTTATGCTACAGAATCCCATGTAATTTACCATTTGACAAATTCCAGTTTCAAAACAAGACCTGAGGGAGGAAAGGGCGACCATAGCTACGACTAACCTTTGCCCCTAGAATACAAATCCTGCAACTGATTTACAAATGAAGTTCTGAAGTAGAGTCAACTAGTGTCACTCAACAGAGAGCTCCTATCCTCAATCCTCCCATCTTTTTCCAACTCAATCGATTGGCGCAGAGCGGGAGTTAGCCAAGTTAGAACTGCTGATTGATTCTGCAGAAACAAAAAAAGCCTTCGCATTTAGTTGCCCAATTCGTTGTCATCGTCATCGGCTCTAGCCACCTTCATGATCTACAGAAGCACCAAAAGAGCCAGTAGGGATCAACATTGAACCAATGGAAAAGGTGTAAAACAAAGTCTTATAATTTCTGCATTTTGTAACTTATTTGTATTAGTGTAATCACCAATTTTGAACCATCTTTCCGCAGCTCCTGAGGTTGAACAGTCATCCAATCCCTCTGCTCAAAGTTGAAGTCGTTCTGCCAAAGTAACACTTTATCAGCAGAGCATAAGATTACAAATCCATGCACTGGAAATCATGACAGATATACGAGGCTGCAATCTCATAGGCAAGACATGATTCCTTACATAATTCGAGTGTAAAAGTTTAAGATACATGGAAGAATGCTGCACACTTAGGAGCAAAGCATCACCGGTGAACTCACTTTGCAGAAAACTCGAAAGAGCGAAATGTTGAGAAATACCATGGATGATAACAAACTCATACAATGCAAACCATTAACCTTCCTACCTAATTTAGGAAGGTACACTTCATTTGATGGTATCCATCCTTTTCATAATAGGGCCTCTCCCTGCACATATTTGGCTTCCTCCACCCCAAGTATTGGCAAAAAAAAAAAAAAAAAAAAAAAACAAATGATGACCACATGGTCACATATTTGCTTCCTTGTTACTACCACAGGCCAGATAGACTATCTGACCTTGCAACGCTTGTGCTGTTCGCATGACAGGCACAGCACATGAATAAATAAGGGGAGACCTCAATGACTTGGGCTGTTGGATAGAACTTCATCCAAACAGTGTTTTATTCAGGTCATTCTACTGATCAAAATTCACTGAAGACCATAAGGGTAACAACGTTTATAGGTTAAGTGCAATTACCTTCGCTGAAAAAAGGCCTTTTTTTTGTATGAGCACGTTTTCCCCGTCTCATCAAGCTTCTTCATAAGGCAATTAAAATCATTAGCACCACAACAGAAGTCGATATTTTGCATGGTAACCATGTTTGATAAGCCAAATAACGTAAACAAAACACTAGCATTCATGACAGAGATTGAAGCAGTACAGATTTATCAATGATCACCCCAGTTAAAGACTGTACTTCATCCCAGCTGAAGACTAGACTTCAGGGTAAGTCAACCCACAGAGTTGCAACTATTAGTACTCGAGTTTGCAGTCCCCTTGAAGAAATGGGTAGCTCATGCACAAATATTCAGCTGCGGGTAATATTTTACCTAAATTTCATATACCGGACCTGCCAAAATCAGGAAGCAACAAATTTGTCAAGCTATATCTTAATCAGAGAGGCATTTAGCATGCACTGTTTACTCCTTTTATCAGACAACATGCACATTTTACAATGGATTATATCTATTCTTGGAAAATCTTCAGAGAAAATAAGACAAATATGTATATGTAAGAGTAAGACAATCTGCCATACAGTGTGCTTCTTGGGATAGATTTACCCAAATCCAAATACATCCCACTTGATAATTGACGTTCATAAAGGCCAAAGACCAGTTAATGTTGAAGCTTATGGATTCTTTCTCAACTAATGCAGGTTTCAGCATCTAGAAGATCAATTTGATCTAACCCAGAGAGGCAGTGACTGAAGCTAGAACTAGGGAACGGCTGCTAAAATGGTAAGAACATAGTATACATATTCACCCTTGAACTTGAAAGTTCGAACACAGAAATTTTAGAAAATGAGAAAAACTTCATCACAAGCAACTCCACCATTGACCACAACTTATTAATAAGTTAAACATCGCGTTTCATTCTCACCATATCGCCGCTTTCCATGTACCAGTGAAGTATACTATACTGACAAGCTTTAGCATCCTCAATACTGCAATCAACAGCCAGCTTCTTCGCCGCTGTCCAAATAGCCTGCGCATTATAATTATCTGCATACTTCACTGTATGGCTGTATGCAGGCCAAAACCCTACCAAAGGAATTGAATTCAGTGGTAAGTTTACAAATGAAACCACTTCGCATCACCTTCCACCTTTCCTAAAGTAATGTCCTGTCCACAGGAGTACTTGATGAGTATAAATGTGTAGATGGCGGTTTATACTGTTTCACTATATCCTCCGGAGTCACTGAAGAAGCAGCAGTTTTCATGAAAGCCAAAAGTCTCTGCATACATACAAGCAGTTTTGACATGATCAAGCAAACAAATCACACCAAAACGAGAGAGAGTATTGGATTGGAAATGGGACCAGCAAGTACGCACCAGTAGTATCATGTTCTAGCCAAGTTATTAAGTACAAAACTCAAAAGCAGTATAGCAATATGCGGTTTGGTTCCTCCAACCTCTATGCACTACTACACCTTCTTCTTCATCTCCTTCATTTGCTTCTTCGTCATCATCTTTTGCAATAGAATTTCCCTGCCAAAAGCATTCCGAGCATCAGCGCGTTAGTCTTAATCAGAAACCTTTATTACAAAAGAAATAAGCACTCAAAAGTTAGACAGCACCTTCGCCGACATTTCTGATGGAATGATGTTGGGCAGCGCCTGCGCGCAGCTGATCGCAAATCCAAGATCTGCATATCCTAAGACAGTAATGAACCACTGAGGATTGACAGCAGATCTACGGAAGAAGAGCAACACAGACAGAGACTGGAAATTAATATTATCATTGTGGGATTTGTTAGATTGGTTTTTCCAAAAAGTTGCATGCGAGGTGGTTTTTTCGAATATATAATAAACAAAAACCCTTCTCAGTTTCCCATTAGTTAAGCCCGCGTCTCACTCTCCAACTTTGACTGCCTCGGGTCACAAACCCAAAACCCTCCCCCCAATTTGACCGCCACCACCACCACCATCCTCGCTTTGCTCCCCCTTTTGTTAATCCTTTTACCCACCCTCTTTCTCCGTTAAAACCCCCATCTTCTCAAAAGGGGAAATCTCCGACTTTATCCGCTACTTTTCCCTCTCTTACCCATTTCATCAAACATCTTCCGTGAGCCTTCTTTCCTCTCTTTTTTGTTTTCTGTTTCACAATGAGCGAGCCAAAGACGGAGACTTGCGACACCGCGGAATCGCTGGCTGCCTGCGGCAGCTTCCGGGATCTCAGCCTCAGCAATAGCAACAGCGTGAGCATCAGCATGTGCAGCAGCAGCTGCGGGACGGTGTCCGGGTCGGATCACCAGAGCATTGGGAGCAGCAATTTGAGCAATGTGAGTAATGGGGGGAGTGAGCGGAAAGAGAGCAGCGAGAAAGGTGGGAGCTTGAGCACTGTGGACTCGTCGAATGGGGAGGGTGGTAGTTTCAGGAGCTTGTGTCCTTCGAAGCCTCACAGAGGGAATGATGTTAGGTGGGATGCGATACAGAGCGTTACGGCGAAAGATGGGGGGAATGGGGTTTTGGGGTTGGCCCATTTTAGGTTGTTGAGGAAGCTGGGGTGTGGGGATATTGGGAGTGTGTATTTGGCTGAGCTGAGAGGGACAGGGTGCTTGTTTGCGATGAAGGTGATGGATAAAGGGATGTTGGCTGGGAGGAAGAAGCTGTTGAGGGCTCAGACTGAGAAGGAGATTTTGGGGCTTTTGGATCATCCGTTTCTGCCTACCTTGTATTCTCATTTCGAGACCGACAAGTTTTCTTGTCTGTTGATGGAGTTTTGCAGTGGTGGAGATCTACACATGCTCAGGCAGCGCCAGCCTGGCAAGCATTTCACCGAGCAAGCAGCCAGGTTCGTCCATTGACTGAACTAATGCCTTGGAGATACTTTGCTAATGAGTCCATTGTTTGGTGAATGTTTTATTTGAATGCCATAGATAGAAGGATTCGCATCAACATATGAAATCCCTTTAGCTAGAGTTAAAGATGTAGTCTTTGCCAAGTTTTGATTCATCTCCCGAATGATGTGTCGTGTGGCTCTTTTGCAGGTTTTATGCTTCGCAAGTGCTTCTTGCCCTGGAGTATCTCCACATGATGGGAGTTGTGTACAGAGATTTGAAGCCTGAAAATGTACTAGTGAGAGAAGACGGTCATATCATGCTCTCGGATTTTGATTTGTCGTTAAGATGCTGTGTTAATGCCACTCTGGTTCAGTCCAGTGCCGATCCATCCTGTCAAATATCTTCCTACTGCATTCAGCCTTCGTGCATAGATCCAGCTTGTAAATTGCCTGTCTGCGTGGAACCTGCTTGTTTGCAGCCGTCTTGCTTCAAGCCACGCTTCATGAACCGCAGCTCCAAAACATCTAAGAAGGTGAAGAGTGACAAAAAGCTCAACTTGGTAAGCTCAGATTCTCTTCCTGTGCTTATCGTGGAGCCAACTACAGCTCGGTCCATGTCATTCGTTGGAACCCACGAGTACTTGGCTCCTGAAATCATACGAGGGGATGGCCACGGCAGTGCAGTGGATTGGTGGACATTTGGCATCTTCTTGTATGAGCTGCTATATGGAAAGACACCATTCAAAGGGAATGGGAACCGTGAAACACTGTGTAATGTGGTAGGCCAGCCTCTGAAGTTTCCTGAAGGATCATCTGTAAGCTTTGCAGCCAAGGATTTGATCCGTGGTCTCCTCGTGAAGGATCCTCCAAAGAGGTTAGGCTTCAAGAAAGGTGCTACAGAGATAAAGCAGCACCCTTTTTTCGAGACCGTGAATTGGGCTCTCATTCGAAGCACTCAGCCACCAGAAGTCCCGAAACCAATCGATATGTCGATCTTGAATCAAAGTCCTACCAAGCCATCACAACCACCTTCAGCATGTAATAATAACAAGAATAGCAATGGTAAGGGAGCTAGTGCTGCTGATTCTGACAGAAGCTCTGGTCCTTACTTAGATTTTGAATTCTTTTGAGACCAGTTTTGCTAAGGTTAGATTATTGTAAGAACCTAGGATTTTGTTTCTTCCTCTTCTTTGCTCTTCTGTCAGGAGGGTTTTGAGAAATCAAATTCCCTCTTGAGTCTTGCCTGTGTCTAAATTCGTATGGTTAATGAAAGACCCTTCTCTTTTATCTATCTCACAAAGTGTTGGGGGCAGGCAGGATGAGCAATTGCGTTTGCATTGATAGACGTGGTAACTTTGGACCCCCACATGAAACATGCTTTTTGTGGGGTTCCCAAATTCCTGACAAAAGACAGACAAAAAGTGTCACCATCTTTTGTCATTATCGTTAGCCTCGTCAGAATTCTTGTTCATCAGACAGGGCTTGTTAAAACCAGATCCATCAACCTTTGGTGTTATTCAAAAAAAAGAACCTTTGGTGACAAAACCTTTTTCCTTCCTTTCAAATACCGCACAGAAGAAGAGTCACCAGTCTTGTTAAAAGCATGTGTGGACAGCTTTTGTTTTCCTTTCTCAATGGAATCCTGTTGTTTCGAAGATTTTTTTAAATTTTTTTTTGACAGAGAGTAGGATCTTTCATTCATTTCCAGTTACAGATACAAAATCAAAGGTCTCATCAGACATGGGTTCAAGAATAGTGAGCCATTCATGAGGGAGCATGGAATGATTCTGAGACTGAGCCACCCAATCTGCACGATAATTATGGCTACGGCCTACGAGGAATCCAAAGAATTTCAACTAATGTCGTCGAGTCGAGGATCTTATGCATAACTACCATAGTCGAGAAGCATCGTTGCGGCCAAACCTCAGGACCTTGGGACAACACATTAACGAGCACCTCACATTCAGATCGAATCCTACATGGCATGCTACATTCTTGAGCTACTTTCAACCCTTCTAGAAGAGCTTTTGCTTCCGCTTCAACAGGAGACGAAAAAAGAAAAAAGTCATCTAGTCCATAGCAAATCTGTCTGTGGTAGTTTATGACGAAAATACCATAAATCACCTCCTGGGAAGCATGCAAGAATGATCAATCACGGTGTATCTTCAGATTCAGTATACTTTGAGGTGAACAAGGATGACGATGGGGCCCTCTAGACTGACCCCGAGAACTCGAAACAAGGACTCTTCGAACACTTTGGAAGCAGCCTTCCCAGATGACAAGTCTACAAAAATCGTATTTCCTTCAACCGTAATTCTTCGGACTTCAGAACCAGGGTACTTAATGTGATCTCTGCTCGGAGTTCCCAGTTCCTTGCTTCCTTGAGAGAGGGGGCATTAGATTGGAAATAAACAACACGTACGCTCTAGCAGCATCACATTCTAGTAGCATGGCAGTCAACATGAAGATTCCAAATCAGTTAACCTTTGATCCTCATTTTGTAATTTATTAACCAAAATTTTCAACTTTGATACAATATTAGTCAAACCTTAGTAAAAACGAAATCTTAGCCAACTCTCAAGTTCTCGTTAACACTTATGTTAGCCTATGACAAGTTGACAAACATGGTGCTGAATGCTGAGTTGGAAGAGTTTTCATGAGTCATGACATTACGGTCAATAAGAAATTGTCATCTCGGTCAACTTTTTGTCTATTATTATGTGATAATAGTACAAAATTATATTTGAAACAAATGAACTCCAAAAATATAATGCATTTTCTTAATGTAACTTTGATGTTGCAACTGAAGTGGAGCATTGTTAACGGTAACAAACCAACGCATAAAATTTTGCAATGTTTGGCTAATAAATTGTCTAGAAAAATCTCAACATTTCTTTAGAAGGATCCTATGAGGCAGATGACGTGGAGCACCGTTAATAATACTATTAATGATAACGGACCAAAGGCAAATTTTTTTTTTTTTTTTACCTGGACCTTTGAGTTTGTGTAACTTGCTTGTGGGATTAGAGAGGCTCGCCCTGTTCTGTGTTAACAGGCGAGACCAGCTCCTGTAACATCCTGGCTCTTGCCTCCCATCAATAAAAAAAATGATTTTATTATTCTTTTGTATTTTTCAAAATTTGCCTAATATTCTGTCGAACATGATTGGCTAATATTTACCTTAATGTTGGCCGTTATGAGTGTTTGTAGCTTGAACTTAACATTGTAGAGCTTGTCCTCTGTTTCTTGTTGATATGTTGGGGCTTTCACAGAGTTTTGTTTACCCTAGTACCTTGATGGACAAGTTCACTAGAATGCCGCCTAATACAGAATCAACTTGGAAACCAATAGGATGACAAAAAGACGAGGAAGCAAGGACAAAGGGCTATAATATGAACAGTTCTTTATGCTACAAAATCCCATTTAATTTTTTTTACCATTTTGACAAATTCCAGTTTCTAAACAAGACCTGTGGGAGGGAGGGAGGGAAGGGCGACCAGAGCTACGACAACCCTAAACAATTATCAATAAGAGCATTGGATCACCTAAATTTGAAAAAAAAATATATAAAGAAAAACAGAGGAACAAAAAGACAAAGAAAAAGAAATTTATAAATAGAGTAGGGGAGGGGAACCAAAAAGGAAAAAAGAAAATGGCTTGAAAGGAGAGAAAATGGTGAACCCCCTCTTCCTTGGGAGCGGGGGCAGTGGCAAACCTCACGTCCAAGCTGTGAGCTGGGGAAGAGAGTTGATCCTTCCCATTCTTTTATCCCTAGACAACAAATCCTGCAACAGATTTACAAAGGAGGCTCTCAAGTAGAGTCGACTAGTGTCACTCAACAGAGAGCTCCTATCCTCAATCCTCCCATCTTCTTCCAACCCCATCCATTGGCGCAGGGCGGGAATTAGCCCGAATTAGGACCACTGATTGATTCTGCAGTCAAGAATCATTCTTCACATTTAGTCGCTCTTTTCCTTGCCATCATCATCATCAGCTTTAGCCGCTTCTCCAGCCGCCTTATCTTCAGCAGTTCCTACTTCCGTGGTCTTGGCATCAGCAACAATAGAAGCAATGGGGATTATTGAACCACTGGAAGATGTGTTCTCGGTGGCTGAGTCAGTCGTGGGAGCTTCGGCTGGAGAAGTAGTCGACTGCTGCTCACCAACAGAATCCGGACCGCCCTCCTGATCACCCTCCGCCTGATTTGAGGCTGCATCTATTTGAACCTCGGTGTTGGGAGGTGGAGGAGGTTGCTTTGAACCAGGTGAACCATCATCGACATCGTCTGGTGTTTCCCTCCATTCCACCCAAGCAGGTGGTTTATTATCATTTGCTCCAGTCTCCGTTTCTTCATTCGAGTCTTTAGACAGACTACTGTTTGCGGACGTCTCATCCAGGTTCTTGTTGCATTCGTCGACCGATGGTGGTAAAGATGTGGCTGTGTCACCTAAATCATCATCTTCACTAGCTGCGGCTACATCCTCCTTGTTGCTAACATCAGCGGCAGCACCACCAGTCCCACCCTCATCATTATTATTCGGTGAGGAAGAAGCAGGTGCTCCAGCAGACCTCTCGTTAGCAGCTCTGTCATCCTCAAAAGCAAACCAGTTGGAGTTTGTAAATAGCGAACTGCTGCAAGATACCCAACACACCTCACAACTCAGGCATAAACCAGTAATTGAGCAAATAAGAACAACCAGGGTGAGCTAAGATAGAAACGGAAAGGAAATATGTTATAGATTTGCATATATAACCAGAAATTGAAGAAGAAAGCCTCTTCCTCCTATCCTACTACATTTCCAAGAAAGAACAATCAATTGTGATATTATAAGCAGAATGACCCCCAATCGCACCACCATGCAGAATGGCTGAGGCAATTACAGTTGCAGCTGACAAGTCACTCATCCTTTGATCGGGGTAAAACTATCTCTTGTATCACGAGATGTTTCAATGCAATGTCTGCCAGAAATCAGACGTCTCCGCATTCAAATGCATACTAATTATGGCAAGACAACTTCCATCAAGGAATCACGGGAAAAAAACCCCTAATAAGGATATGGAATAATAGCATAACAAGCGATTGAGAATCAGAAAACAGGCTCACCTGTCGTGGTCATCACCCAAACGCAGAGAAGATATGACTACTTCAGCAGATTCATCATCGAAGTAGACATCCTGCAAGAGTGTAAATGAAAAGGAAAAAAGCTCTGAATCTGAAAGCCACTGTCCATAGTATTCCTTCCAAGTAGAATAGGTATTCTGCTTAGCAAGCCAAAGAACTTTACCTCGTCATCTCTTTCAAGTGAGCCACGCACCTGAAATTCACAAAACAAGAGTTTTAGCAACTGAAAACTGGTTTCCATCCAGAAACTGGTACCCATCCAGAGTAGGAAAGACAATCTAAGCAAGTTTTGATGTTGTTGCAACACTAGTGTAATTTATTTTATCTTCCGTTGCGAGTTTCTAATGAACCATATAATGACCCAAACATTTGACAAGGTCAACTGATGGTCCGGCACGACATCCAGTAACAATGAGGGACAATCAAATAGTGCTAGTAACAACCCAATGACCCACTCATTGTCAATGGAGTATATAAGCATGACAAGGAAAGCCTTCAATGCTAACCAGTTCTGCAAAAACATGCTAAATTTTCCATTATCGCAAACAATTTCCCCATCCTTTTGTATTGCATACCTCATCCGCGTCGTCATTGTTGTAAATACCATATCGGAATGCTTGACTCAAATTATTTGCGAGTGCTGCAACATCATAGTCTCTATCTTGATAATCATCATCATCACTATCTCTCCGGTCTTGCAGAGCAGTTGGCCTCCTGTTACAAGAACACATATGCTCAGAAGAAAGCTAAATGAATCCAATTGCATAACGCAGTGAGATGATGACCCGAGAACAAGAAGGTAAAACATCACTCACAACCGACTGCTACTAATGTATAGATGCTACAAGCAAACCTCAAACACATTTGCAAGTATATATGCTACAAGAGTAAACTCAGTCAAAAAGGAACGCAGGAGATTGAAACCAAAATATACCATTACTATGCTGTAAATAGAGGTTTGAGGTTGATGACACAACAGCCAATGTACCAACTTCCAGATATAACCACCACTAGGAAACTCTTCCAAAATATAGTGTACTCTAAAAGGCTTTTGTTGCAAATACAATTTAGAAATACGTCCTCTCTCTTCTCCCTTCCCTCTATTTTCCATTTGATCAAGAAGACAAGAAGTTGCCAGAACTAATCGTTCACTAGACAGAAAAGAGAACCTACCCACAGCCCCACTGGTAGACATTTTCCACCACATTCCGCTTGGTCAAGACAGATGTTTGCCAATCAATCCATTGAGTATTTTCCTGCGACAATCCATTGAGTATTAGTCATAAAAAGAACAAAGTCAAACGGATGAAAGATTGTCATGCATAACTGACCCTAACAAAATTTACTAAATTATTCATAATAAAAGAAATATATCAAACCTACTTAAAATGAACAATAAGGCACAAAAACTTCAAGTACAGATGTTTAAGGTTTAAAATTCAGGTTTATTAAATCTCTCAGGAAAATTATATTAACCTGCAGAAGTGATTGAACAGCAGAGTTGTTATTTGCCAACTGAACCAGTTTGTTAGATACACGTGTCAAGTGTCCAATATTCCCGATCCTAGGTGGCGATCTACCCTCGGCAGGGACAGTTGGCTGCAACCATTGAAACAAATGTGATGTTCAGACATCATAATATGAAAAGACAAAATGTATATCTCAAGAGACCAGCGTGAACCTAAGATGTTTCTATACCTTGCTTGAGTCAGTTGCTAATTTGAAGTTTGTTTCAGCTTCAAGTATTTTTGTCACAAGACTACATTCACGAAGAAGATGCTCACAAAGACCACCATTCTTGCTCTCGAAACACGAAAATATAATGCTCTCGACATGGTGGTGCAAGAAATTATTGTAGGGATACCTACACAGATAGAAAATGAGTGAATAAACCAGGGGTCAAAACTCAAGACACAAACTAGGACCAAAAGTCCAAAACTTACTCAAAAAACAAGTCTAAGATCCTTTGTATGGCTCCAAGTCGAACTAATTCCTTCTCGGCAGCTTCACTACCAATGGTTAGGATGACTGATATGAATTCCACAATCTGAAAGTAAATTTAAGTTGAATGCTGTCAAGTTAAAAATTGATGCTTGATATATGCTAATATGGAAAAACATGTCAAGTGTCTTAAAACCACTAACAACCATATTCTTGGAAAGGAAATACAATAAACCAGATTCAGCATATGAATCAAAGAATGGGAATAAAAGAATGCTTTCATATTTCAAAAATAATACATGAAAAAGAAAACAGATGTAACCTTTAAACGATGCTTGCCGAGAGGTGGCTGCAACTTTCCATATGTAGTTAACAAGACATTCTCTGTTGATGAAACATCCAACAGCTTCAGAAGGTCACCTGACAAGAAAGGCAGATGTTCAATCATTGCCAATAGAAATACTCCTAAGACCTACACAGATGCTGCATGTCATGACCTCACTCTTAGAAGGCTAAACATTAAGCCAACAACATATATCTATCAAGATACTTGAGAAGTTCCTCCCTTCAAAATTGAAAGACCAAATAAGGCTAGATTTCCTCATATAAGAAACACAGAAAAGCCAGAAAGAGGCATTGCTGCATTACAGAATTATTATAGGTTCTCCGAAATACTAGAATCTTGAAAAGGGCATACCTAAGCTTTCCAGCATCCCCTCAACAGTGGTTGGACTAGCACTTACAGCAGATCCATGATTTAGCTGGCGATTGAATGTATGATACGTCCCCAAATTTAACCTCCGAGGGTCTAACAAAGATATACATATTGATAGTGAGTTAACTAGTACAGATTTCGGCCTCGATTCTTCTAGCGCGTGTCGAAACAACCTTCCAATGAAACTGCATTACCAGAAAGTAAAGAATATCCACAAATCAACAAAGGGAGCTAGTGAGACTACAAAAATGTAAAGATGGACAATAGAAAGAGTCCTACTTTGGGCTAGATATTTTGGCAGCAAGACCAGGGGGAGCAAATCGCGTTATTGCACAAAGGGTCTCAGCCGTATTCGCATGCACCTCTGGACAATCCTGTACAATGCAACACATAAATTGCTTGGTGGACTATTTAACTTGAACGTAGGAAAATAACTTCATTCAGCAAGCCAAAAACCTAAAATTCATCCATGATGCAGTACTCGCAAGTCACAACTTACAGATGAGCTGAACTTGTCGACAATCAACTCCAGAACACTTGTATCCTGTATCCACTGCATGGCATCTGCGTAACTCGAGTACAAATGTTCATCAGCACCAATCAACCGAATTAATACCTGCACAAAGAGATTGAAACTACTCAAAAGCTGTTACAAACTAAACTACATCAAGTCCAGATATAAAAAAATTGTGCTCTACCAATTTCTTGATTTCTCAGGGAAAAAAGGGTTATATGCAAAATTTAGAAAGAGCATAAGTACTTTCCAGATTATATGTGAAAACAAGTAGAGAATGTCAGACAAACGGTATTTCAATTTCTCCATACCCAGAAAAGCAATGCATCAAGACATACCGGGGTGCACTTGCCTGTTCCCCTTTTTAACAAAAATAAGGAACTAAAATTTAAATTGAGGACAAGAGAAGACAAGGGTATTGAGGAAAATTCAAGGAAAAGTAGAGTTCATCGAATATATTGTCTAGTAATCAAAAGTAATTGAAGAAATGGTAAATAATTTTTTTAATGATCAAGGAATGGGTGAGTTTTGGGAAATGATACAGGGATCATTAACTCTTAAATTAGATTATTATTTGAAAGGGTAAAGTAGGAAATAACATTTTTCAGTGATGAATAGTTGTGGAGTCCACCAAGAATAGTTGTCCAAAAAAAGTAGATTAAAGAAGTGTGTTTGCTTGAAGTATTTTTCCAACTTAATTCCAGATAAGACAAATCCACCCATAATTAAGACAAAATCAGACATGCTGTTATAAGAAAAGGTTTGAATAGACAAATGTGGCATCATAATATAAAAACATGACTGACTGCTAATACTACCATACAAGTAGTGGACAAATCATTATTACAAAAGTAAGCAAGTCAAGAACAACCAACCTCCATTATAGAGGTAATACCAATAAGGTCAACCAGCTTTGCAAGAATTTCCTGATGACCCTGCAACATAACATAAGGAAAGCAAATTAACAGCCACATTTACAATAGAAAGACAGAGGAGAATGAGTAATTATCATTATCATTTCTATCATTATTACTGACTAATGAATACAACGTACATTTCAACCAGCAGAAAAACATAACTACATCGGTGGTTCAGGCAGTATTGACGGCTCTTACATTAAATATTGTATAAGATTAACTAACACTAACATTCCCATGCCTTATTTGGTGAAATGTGGTCACCTAACTTCTAATTTCACAAATGTTTGGCTCCCTTTATCAATCAAAAGAACTAATATTTAGGTCTAGAACATGAAATAACCGGATAAGAAGTGCTTAGAAATGCAATTTACAATAATTATTTTTCTGACACGGACAACATGCTACCTCATTCCCACCCAGGAAATGCTGTGCGCTTATAAAAAAGCAACGACCACAGTATGAACAAATTTCAAAGTTAAAACTAATAAGGGACTACAGCCAAGAATAATTGACACCTAATAACAGCATCCAATCAGGGATTTCCCTTCATATAAGGACAAAACCTACCTTTACATAATTTAAGAAAGGAACCGTCTTTCGCAGCAAAAGGCATATGCAAACCTAGCAAAATAAGGTTTGATTTCATAAGATGATGAATCCACCCATACAGAAATATATTAGAGTGAAAGATTGTGATAGTAGCATCTCAAACTTTCACCAGAAGATACCTTGCTGAAGTAACCTGCTAACAGTGTCCCATGGGAATGGGTTGGCTCCAAGAAAGAAAACAACAAGTTCATCAACTGCCACAAAAGTAGTTAGAAAGCTCAGCAACCACAGTTGTATCTTGGAAGTAGGAGATATCGGTACAAATAGTCAGGTAAGATAGGAATATCTTTTGCAATTACCTCCTCGTCTTCGACCAAAGTTTTCAGAATGATATCAACTTCACAAGTAAATATCTCACAAGCAATAAACGGGAGCCTGTGTATGTAACAGAATATCAGTTCGAGCATAAAGAGATATCAGAAAAGCCAATCTCCACTAAGGAAAGCTAAAAAGAAGAAACATAATGAAACAGTGACATCGGGACAACAAATGGCAAAGAAACCTACTTGAATGCCCGCCGTTTCTCGGCATCTTCTGTAGGCTCTTCCACAATATATCGAATCAACTGCTCCACCTGAGCCTTTTCTCGCAAACTGAGATTTCGGATAGGAAAAGGTTAAGTCAACAGCCATATAAACCAGTTAAAGAATAAATTTGCACCACAAAGCTTCTACCTTGAAACTAGAGGCTTCAGCATCGTATGCATGGTAATTTTTAAAAAAAAAAAAAAACTTCACTTAGATACTGAAGAGGAACAGATAATCTGACAAAAGCCAAGGTTGTTTCAGTGGACTAGGCTAAAAAAGATCATTGTTCCCTAGCAACCACCTTAAAATGGAAACTACATCAGGTGTACTTTCAGAACATGGCCTCTAAAGTTCTATCTCATGCCTATGGGATCAACGAAGTTATCAGAACAGAGAAAGTTACATACTAATTTGTGTTCTCGTCCAAAGTAAATCATGGTAAAAGCTTTACAAATAAAAATGATGCAACTCTTTTATAGCTATCTTAAGCATTTCATAAGCAATCAGTCTTATCTTTTCTTTGACTGTTACTTTTGTTTGACATAACACCTAAACTTGTCAGGTCTGAGGCCTTTGCTGCACATGCATATAAGGAAAAACATTATAACAATGTCTAAGCTGCACAAAGGAAAGAGCAATACAAGTTGATCAGGCGCCCATTGAGTGCCTTGCATTCTTGAATTATTTCATCCTCGTCCAGCAGCTCCTCTAGAGTAAAATTACTTTTGTCCAATATTGTCTCCACCTGCAGCTTCACATAAACTAGTTTGAGAAACCGAGACTAAATGAAATGTTTTTAAGTTGAATGGAAGATAAAAACACAGCTCAAATGCCCTGGTTCAGCAAAAATCACACTCCTTGCCCATACTGAAAAAATCCACGAAACACCAGGCAAAAGAAAACTATAGTGTAACTACTAGTAAACTAGCTATCTTGACTTTAAGACATAAGACCCCATTCCAGGTGAGAATGAAAATCCAATATATACCGACTCAACTCATATTCACCAAAAACTCCAAACAGTGTCCGGATGACCCAAGAATCCGTGCTTCAGAATCTAATCACAAGAAAAATGTGTTCAAGAAAGGGGGGAAATGATAAAGACGTAGGATTTCTGATAAATGGCTGCCAGCATGATTCTGGCCTAAAGAGCTACGGCATGAGGGCAAAATACTGCCAACTGCTCAGAAACTGAAAAGTAGCAGAGTGTGCCGCAACAAAACCTTGCAGAACAACACAAGGAAGCTACCTCCCTGCTGGAAAGGGTGAAAACTGAAAACCGATATCCCACAAAATATTACCTCATCCCCAATTAGTAGACAGAAGTGTAAAGCTGAATTGGCAATGTAATACATAATTAAGTCTCGAATTAGGCAAAGAAGTTGCAGTTTCCGATCACTAACGATGACTCCAATCAAAGATGTCACTTATTTGTCCGTTACTACCCTTGTCCAATCAACCAAACCGAATAATTCAGAGAGTAAGCAGGAAACAATCCCTAACGCCGGTTGCCAATTCTACACAAGCTCTCGCAAATCCAGCGTATTTCTTCGCCGCAAGTACACGAATCCCAAAACGATAACAAAAGAAACACGCAATGGATGGGAGAGAAAAAAGGTCGAGAAATGTCACCGGCGAAGCAGTGGAGAGGCCAGCCATACGCCAAAACATCTTTGAATAATTCACCAAAGGGAATCAATCGCCCGTCCGTTCCAGTAACCTCGACTTCAGATCTGCAGAGCAGGCACAAACCTTACAGCCTCGATAGAGAGTATTCTGACCCCACGGCCTCTCCAAATCAAACAATCCCCGTCCGTCCGCTCAACGAGATCACGGAAATGGAGAAATCAGCGCGCGAGAGAATGAACGTGTGGTTCCGCAGTGAAACCCTAGGTTTCACGAATCGGCGGGAAGTTGCGGCCAATTGGATCGAATCAGAGAAGAAAGAAAAGTGTTTTTGAGAAAGATAAGAAGATGGAGGAGGGTGAGGGAGGTGGTGGAGAAGCCATATAAGCACCCCTGTAATCGCGGGAGAGAAATTAGTGAAAAAGCGAAAAATTGCATTAGCGAGGCAGGGAAGGGAATATTGATATTGTTGCAAAGTAATTAACACTAAAGATGATTAAATTTAACATATGACTTCTTAAACGTCTCAATCGGATCTCCAAACTTTTATGTCTTCCTCAATTAGACCTCTAAACTTCCAGTTGGTTTCAATTAAGCTCTCCAACTGAGAATTTGGATCATTAAACCTCGTAAAGTTTTACAATGATAACTCTACTTATCGGAGGAAATGAGGAAAATAAAGCTTACCAAAGGGAGGCGATGAGACGTTAGAACTAGAACACTCAACCACGAAACTCTCTACTGTTAAACTTTGTTGAGTTGTATTGATTTTATAATAGGACATATGAGATACTCATTCATTTCAAAAATAGGTCCCCATTTATGGCAATTAGCAAGTGTGATGTTTATTTGACTAAAAGCATATTCGGTAACTCTTAGTTATCTATGACGCCAGGATGTAAATTTTGAGTTCGTTTTACTATCTAAAATGTGCATTATTTTGTTAGGATAGTATGATATTTTTTCCTACGAGATTATGTGATTTTTGGAGTACCAAATCAAATAGTACATTAACAAAGGATGAAACCTTGTTGTTTCCATTGAGTTGTGAATTTGTACAAAATTGAGCTTATCTAGGCTCGGCCATTACAACCCTATTGTTACTTACAAGTGAAGCTAACAACAAAACATAGCTAACTAATTAATTAACTCCACCAATTATAGTTAACAACCAATAGGAAAAGGACACACCACAAATGTACAATGGTAATAATGGGAATAAAAGAATAAGAGGGGCGACGTCGCAAGACTTCTTTAAGCAACATCAAAAGAACTTGGTCTTCACGTTAGACCTGTGAACCAAGTATTTGGCTGAGTCGATTCTTCATCGATCTTCAACCCCCCCCCCTTCCCTTTTCGTTAGATGTTGCTAACTTCCAACTTGCCAAGCAAGAAATGGAATCTATGTTGATTCATTCCCTTCTAAGAAGACATGAGTCACTGTAACAATTTTGTCAATGATGTGGTGTTTGGTCAAGTGTCAGTCAACCTAATATGCACCTAAATATCCTTTAAGTTGTAGGTTAGCGTCAAACATAAATAGAAGGCCCTGAGTAGGGTGTGTTTTGACTTTTGAGGTACTTGAACACATGGTGTATTGCCTGAAAATGTTGGTATGTTTGTGCCTATTGATACTGAGATAATTGTTGCACAACATAATTAATATCAGACCTTGTAGTAGTAATATACCGAAATTCTTCCAACAACCTTTTGTAAGAAATGCAAGATGTTAATGAACTATAAGCATTTGCAAATAACATAGCATTCCTATCAATCGGTGTCAATGTTGGTTTGCAATTAAGGAAGCTTGATTTTATAAGCATATCTAAATAGTACTCCTTTTGAAAGGAATTCTGTCAATTTCAAATCCCACGAAATATCTCAAGGTTCTGAAGTCCTTGGTATTAAACCATTTAGCCAGATGTTGGTTAGCTCTTGTAATCAGTGCATATCATTCCTTGCAATGATAATGTCATTTACACAAACAAGCATAGTCAAAATCATTACATCTTGTATTAAACTAAACACGGAACAATCTGCTTGTGATTGCTTAAACCAATCTTGATTAAAGAAGCACTAAGCTTATAACTAATTGCCTCCTATCTTGTTTCATCCCATACAAGGATTTTTTTTAACAAACAAGCTTGTGTTCTAAAGGTTTGACTTCTAATCCTCTTGGAATTTCCATATAAAAACCTCACCAAAATCTTCATGAAGAAATATTCGTTTGATGTAGATGCCAATTCTTAACTATTGCAACTGCTAGTAGAGCCTTTGTTGTGTTAATTTTGACAAACGGAGAGAAGATGTACAAAAAATCAATTTTCGGAATTTGTGAATATCGCTTGGCAAAAGTCTGGCTTTATATCTATCTCTCAACACTTCGATTTGGGTTGACTTTTATCTCAAAACAAGAAAACTCATCCATGTCCCACTGATTAACTTCCTGGAGGTAAAGTCACAATGTCTCAAGTATGATTTTCAATCATAACACCCAATCTTGCCTTAACAGCCTTCTTCCAACAAGGATGTTGGATGGCTTCCTTGCGAGATTTTGGTTCGACAATACAAAGTTAACTAAAATAAAAGAATTGGTACGTTGGTGATAGATTTTGATGTGAAACAAAATTGGCTAGGGCATGAGGGCTTTACTTTTCTTTTCCTTATTTTCACCAATTGTTAGGACTTTACTTTTCCATTTTTCATCCTACTAGCCTATGGATCGAGTTATCTCTCATGTTGAAGCACATAACTAAAAGCATCACCTATGACGGGCATAGGCTTCAGTGTCAATAAGTTAGTTCGAACTTGTTCATAATTCTCATTCGAGTAATTTAAGAATATTATAACATAATCGTCATGTATAAAACATTTCAAGGCGTTAAAAACCGCAGTAGAAGGGCAATCAACAACTGAATATGGACAAGATACCACTATTCTATAATTAATATACTCTTCCCACATATTATTTAGTTTGGTAAAGTATTCATGCACACTACGAGTACCTTCTTTACATGAGTGAATCAAAGCTTGTAAATCTGCAAGTCTACAAGGAAAACTTTTTGTTAACACTGTTAAGCTTTTTTTACTATAACATTGATAATTCTATTTACAAAATGATGAATACATTGAAATAGAGCGGTAGATGTAACAACCTAAAATTTGGATTGACATTCAATCATGATTAAATTCACAAATGCAATGACCATTGGATAAGAGAACTCAGTCACATATAAAAATGTTGTAGCATGTTTATGAGTATATATTAAGTTGGTGACCTCAGGAATATGATGGGTTGATATGTGCTGTAATAATTGGTTTAGTAAAAATAACCCAATATAGCTAAGGGATTATGCATGAGATAAGGTACTAGTTGTCTAAGTCTTATAAGATAAGGATGCATGGGCTAAGAGTTAATAAGTGATTAAGCTCGTATCCCAAACACCAATATTATTTACGAACTTAGTGTGTTATATTATAATAAGTTGGTGTACAAGACTTTTGTACATGAGTATGAGGCATCTTAAGAATAAAATGGATTTTCTTGACTGGAGTAACGATACCTCAAACGCTAATAACTAATGAACAAAACGACAAAGTTAATCAACTAACACTTGAGTTTTGTGTCTTGGAAGAGAGCAAAATGCGTAATGGTTTTTGGGCGGAGTTCATATATGTATAAAACGAGTGAGTAGAACATTGAGGGTGGTTGTTGTGAGTTGATATAGAGTGGAGGGACACATCCGGAAAGATACTACCTTTTGAGTAAGGCAGTTGGTGGCTCGACCGAGATGTTGCAACACAAGCAACACATTGAGTTCGATTGTAACCGGTCAGCTCTATTAGTTAGAAAATCAATATGATTGAGTTCTAAATAACTTAAGTCAAATTAATATATATAAAGTTTAAGTAGTGTTACTGTTGCCTAACTTCCTATATAGCTTTGCTAATGTACACTAGTGTCATGTAGTTTAGTAACCTATAGGCTAATGGAAGCACCCCAATTAATATTATTCCCAAAGCTATTAACTTATTGAGGTACCATTTAACATGGATTTTGGTAGCACTATTTTAATGTCCCATAGCCATAAGTCTCATTTTCTCACGTAAACCATAAACCAACCTTTGATCATAGATCATGAATTTTTATTAAACTTTATATAAATACGGTGGCTTCTACGGTACCCCGGGTGAAATCCGGGGTACTACATACATGAGTATGAAAACGCTATCTAGACCTCGAATTTGCAGGATTTTTGTGCCTAATACTATACCCTAACCCTTAATGAGTGAACTCTAGGTCCTAATTATCTAAATCATAAACTATAAACAGATGGTGCATTCATTTTTTGCCTATATTTGGACGAATCATAACCGTCGATTATTGTTTCTAATTAAATTGATCTTGGGGTATAAGATTTAGAGAACTAAGACCTAGATTTTGATCTTTAAGGGTTGAGTATAGTATCATGTCCGAAAGTTCAGTCAATTCAAGGTCTAGATAGCATTTTCATACTCAAGGTATGCGGTACCCCGGATTTCACTTTGGGTATCGTAGAACTCCCCACACACACATATATATATTAATTGGTTGACAAAGTGTATCATTGAAAATTTGACCAGAAAGTTCATTTTGTTGTGATTAATCATTTTCATTGGCTTGCGATACACTTCAACTTTTTGTGGGATTTTACTTAACAACCACGATGGACTATAATCGGAGACTGTAATTTCCATAAAAAATAGTTTTCTCTCGACGCACTTCCTCCTCTTCTTATGAAGAAAAAAAAACTCTGTTATCATATGTTCTCCCTACTTGATTTAAGAAAATTGATTTAGATCCTAGGGTCTTATTTTATTTTTATTTTAATATTTTCATTTTTGGAGTGAGTTTTAATGTTATCTAATGTGAAACTTATTATGTAGTACTAAAAATAAATTATCATTTTTTCATTCAAAATTTCAATCACTGTATAACAAACCTATTCCTTATAAAATGCACACAAAATTTCATTTAATATTTCAATCATTGTATAACATACCTATTCAAAATCAGGTAAATTGAGTTGCTCCTGATTAGTGATGACGTTTGAGGCGGACGAGGCAGGGTACCTCAATGTCCAAATTTGCCCCACATCAAATGCGAGCAAGGTCGAGTGATACTCGCATTATACAGGTCTAGGCAGGTCAAACCCATTCTTATATGTAATTTGAACAAAATCTTGATTTTTTACGATAAAAATAATGGAAAAATAGTTCATAATTAGAAAAGAGAGATAATGGGTAGATTAAATGAGTGTAATTAGTTGAAATATGAAGTTTTTGACTTAACTAAAGTATCATTGGGCGAAAAAATAATTTAAGATAAGTAAAAATAGGAGAAAGCAGTTAAATATTTAGACAGCCTAAATCAAGATAGAATGAGTTAAGAACGGGACAGAAGTAGTACATATGTCCTACTCAACACGGATAATGTAAGATAATATATTATCTACTCTATAAGTCGAGTTCAAATTGCTATCACTACTTCTGGTTCAACCTATAAAACCTTAACCCAATTGCCACTAGGTCAATCGTTGGATCCTCATTAACAGTCATTGATGTGAATGTCATTAAGAAATATATTCAGATAAGGAAATTATATTTGTGTGTTATTCATGGGTTGGAGCTGTTGGAATATCCTTTGAACTTTTTTAGGATTGAAATTTTAATTTTTTGTTCGTTCAAATTAGATAAAGGGTTTTGGACATTTCATTTTCTCTGTTATATCATTAACCGACAATTCTGTTAACCATAAGTCCGCAACAAAGTGCGGATAATTGTCTAGTTATATCTATAAACAAAATCCGAAGCCAACCAAATTCGGACAAACAAATGACAATAACGATGTGAGGTCTCATTTTCTTCTAATCTTTTACTATCTTCAGTGAGCTTCCAACCTTCCACATCTTATCTTACTATATATTATGGTTGTTCAAAAGTTACTTATTGCCACATAAGCATTAGGAGAACTCACAAGTTGCCAAGGTGGACAATATTTTTGGAAACAAAAAATTGAGTTAATGATCAATTTATGGAGCTATCTCTCTCTTCTTTAATATTTTTTCTTTAATATTTTTTTTTTTGCATTATATGTATTAATCTATGTATGCAATAATACACTAATGTTTGTAAAGTGACATCTCTCACATATTTTAAATCGGAAACATATTATTACATTTTTAAGTCAATTTTCTACTTATTTATGCTAAAACTTAATAATAAGTTACATTTTAATGGAAAAATAGAAAAAAGCACACACATAAATAATAATATTTTATCCGATCAAACAAATATAGCGATGGAAAGAGAGAAAACAGTGGTTTGACGATCAATCGACTTTCAAAAATGAACAATATTATTTTATATTTTTTACTATCAAACATTTTCTCATTTCTAATGTATACGTCGATCAAATATAGTAAGTATTATATAACCAAATATCTGGATAGAAACTTGACGATGTACAAGAATTATATGATACATGTGAATGTTAAAGAAGTATTTGTAGATGATGTATGGTAAACATCACGTATCATCAACCACTGACCTAAGCATTGATCAAACAAAGGCTGGCAATTTTCGTTTAATAGTTGAATATATTTGAAAGTCTAATCCGAGCTATTGGGTTAAAAATTATAAATCTTTAATAATGATGAGTTCAACAAGGCAATTGTAAGGAGTTATCTGGTAGTACGGTAGTGAGCCTGTGACTGAATACCGAATTTCGACAATAACAAAAATGTTCTGATATCAAAGTGTCAAAATATTAATATTTTACTTTGTAACATGAAGCAATTTGTATTTAGATAGAGTTATCCTAGCCACAATTATTTTTTTCTTTCATATTCCAATGATCGAGCAAAGTTCGAAGGTATTAACTATGATTAAAAAGTAAATTAAACTCTTTACATATATTTAGATATTAACAGTAGATGTGTCTACAATACATCCGTGAATCTATATGTATGCGAAATGTCATAATGGTTGTATAAATTTTAAAATAATTAATAAAAAATCAACTTTTTAAACAAATATAAATTAATTGTTCAAATGATACATCGTTTTAAATGCCCCTAAAATTCGGGTGCGTTGTAGACACGCTTTATCAAATATTAAGATGAGTAATAAAGAATTTGTTTCATAAATGGTGAATGAAATCGTACCGTACCGACGGAATTGTTGTTTTCGAGAAGGTTTTTCCCATGCATCGGTTTTTGGTAAACCGGTACACTGTATTTCACGGTAGTAACTGTTGAACTCTGGTTAAGCCATAATGTTTCCATAAAAGACCCTACGACTGACTTTTCCAGTACGATGTTTATTACGGTATCATGAACCAAACACCAAAGATTAAAAAAAAAATTAACAAATGTACATTAAAAAAGTTGGAAATATATACACTAAATGACCATGTTAAGAGAACAACCCTTGATAGTGTGGTGAGTGTCTTGGTTTGAGATTCTGAACCAACATATAGACAATAACCACTTCAAGGATTAGTGATTGATACATATTGTATAATATACTAAATTTGAGTGTCTTGATAGACAAATTTGACATAAATTCCTCAACTAAGACTTCATGAACATTCACATGAAAACGAGTCATGATTAGATAATATGATCATCGTAAGGGGTACAATATGTGTTAAGTTTCACTTGGAAAAAAACAAAATTATCCATTAATTAAGCATCTTTATCTAATAAATTGAACTCTCGATAATTGGTTTAGAGTTTGTCCTGACTCGAGAATCACGAATTGTTATATGTAGTTTAATATAATAAATTTGAGTGTCTTGGTTTGACAAATCTTGATATGCTATCCTAAATGGGATGTGATAAATCTTCACGATATAATTTTTTGTTAGAAAAAAATAGAATCATAAGTGAGTATGCTAAGTATTGAAAAATTTTAATATAGGCATATCACGTACTCGCTAATAAAGTGAGAGTATAAAAATGTAAGTGATTCAAAAAAATTTAAGATATAGATAAATCAATTGGTATAAATGATAATGAAACTCTCCAGCCAACAGGCCGGGTAAGAAACTAGTTTCATTAATACTTCAATATTGTATAGATATACTTTTTCAAACACCCTTCCTTTCCTTTCGTTTCACACAATCTCAACAAAGAAGTGCCAAATTATGCTTTTGAGAAACGTTTTAATCGCCCTCTCCCTATAAAGTTGGAGGATTGTATCCACTTGCCTACTTGGATGTGGGGCATTAACGTGTCCCTGTCTTGTCTCCAAATTTCCATGTTGTAGCCAACCAAAAATATGATTCAATAATGAAAGGAGCAAATAAAACCAACGGGAGATATATAAAAAAAAATTGAAGAAAATTACAAAAATTCAAAATTACAAAACCATATGTGTAGTTCAACGAATGATTCAAAATTTATTGAAGATAAAGAGGGGTGGATTGATGATTCTGCAATTCTCTGTTTATTTTTTTTTATAACTGACATGTGTTTAATAATTAATCAAGTTCAGGGGTTATAGAGGCATCAGCTAAAAGTTGAGGTATCAAAAAAAATTGAGGGACTAGTAAACCAATTTTTTTTGCATAGAAATAATGCGTTAATTAAGATATACACATTAACATTCATTTTGCTATGTTTTGAGTAAAAAAACTCTTCAAAACACGTGTTGATTGTAATATTATCATTATCATTTCATTACGATATGACAATCGTATGATGATATATTTCCTTCATTTAACTCATAATTTTTAAAAATTGTATACAAAGAACTCATTAATTATGATCTACACATGAAATCCATTTTGTTATGTTTTGAGCAAATTTAATAATTATTCACTAAAAACACGTGTTTAATATCATTTTATCAGTGTCATATCATGTCTTACCATTATGGTAAGAAAGTTGTAGTTCTTAAAAACTTATGCGCTATCAAAAAAAATTATGACGTTCGGATTGAGGAGCAAAAAGTTATGGTCTTCCGAAGTTTGGAAAAATAAAAAAATTGCTCATTCGGGGTAACAAACGAATTTTTTTTGGCATGAAGGTTTGTTGCAGATTGAAAGATCTTGAAAAGTTATGTGGAATAAAAAAAATTCGATACAATCGGATAACCGAGCGCAAAGTTACGTTCGTTTGAATTTCAGTGTTACATCAGGCATTCACCGAGTGATACACAAACTTGTGTATTTTGGGAATTTTCATAAAACATGTGTATTTTGATTTTTTTTAAACATTTGTATTTTGGGCTTTTTCCCTTAATAATATCATCTTACTACTATGACAAGACAAATAATACTATCATATAATATTATCGCTGTAAAAGTGGTATGATGACATCAATTCTTTTTCTCAAACATAATATCTTACTAATGTCATACCAACATTATATCAATATAGTAAGACTCCATAGTACCATCTTAGTACATCCTTTTTCGAGAATTACTTTTTTTTGGGTACCAGATGAGGGTAGGGGTGGGCAAACGGTTCGGTAAACCCGAACCGAAACCGAATTAATGCTATTCGGTTCGGAATTCGGAAGGAAAATATGGATAGTTCGGAAATCAGGGTTCTTTCAACCGAACCGAATTTCCGACCGAAAAACCGAAATCCTATAATTGCAAGCTCCAAATGGTGGGTTTTTATGTTTGTTTTTAGACTTATATATTTGAATTGTTTTATGACTTAAGTGTTGAAAAGTTTGATTTTATCATTGATGATGCATATAATTGATATTTATTGTTTATATAAGGGGTGAAAAATAATTTAAAAGTGAGAAAATACAAGTAGCTTCACAAATTCGGTTTTGGGTGAAAACCAAACCGAACCGAATTATAATTCGGTTTAAACCGACCGAATCGAATTATAATTCGGTTCGAATTCGGTTTGAGGTTTGAGAGAATTCGGGGACCCGGTATTCATAATTTCAGTTCGATCGAAACCGAACCGACCGAATGCCCACCCCTAGATGAGAGAAGGCACACAGAGACTTAGATGGTGAATTTAGCCATCGTTGTTCGAAGATCGGAGGATAGAGAGAGGTGGTCGGAATAAGGAGAGACAGAAAGGAGATGGCAACGAAGACTAAGGATCTGTTTGTGGTCGTCATTGCTTGTACAAAATATGCTACTTTTTTTGTTTTTTTGCATTCTGGGACGCAAAAGCCAAGAAAGAAGAAGAGTTACAGGGGTATAGGGGAATGGGAGAGAGTATTGCGACCAGACACAATCTGTCGCTGAAAAGAAACTCATTGGCTGTCATCCCACAAAATGGGAATCAAACCTGGTGGGGGGTGTGCAATCTCGTGTATCCCGTAGGGATAGATGGGACTGTGCTTCGAGAGTCAATATGCTACTCTATTCCTCCACGGTATACATGAGAGATGCGCACCAGCCAATCCCGGCTGATCTTCCTGCGAATAGCTGCGAGTAGAGTGCTATACGGATGCACCGGATCCTGTCTGTCGTTGATCAGCGGAATAGCAAGTTGCGAATCTGATTCCACCAAGATGGTTCGACATCCTTTATTACAAGCTAGATCTAACCCATGATAAAAGGCCCATAGCTTAGCAAGAACTGCTGAAGCTTCCCCGATATTGGCCACGAAACCAAAGATCCAGCGTCCGGTTTCGTCTCTCACTGCACCTCCCGCACCCGCGAGCCGCGGGTTTCCGTTGGAGGTGCCATCCAAGTTGAGCTTCATCCACCCGTCATGCGGCGGTGTCCACGAGATATTCTCCATGATCCTAGCTGCTGGAGCAGTCCTCGAACCCGTCAAAAGAGTAGGTGCATTCCAAGCCTCGTGCCAAAGCTTAGCTTTCGCAATGATCGAGTGAGCCAAACTCGGCGGACTAAGAGTAGCGGAAGCTCCTTTGAAGCAAAAGTCATTCCTATTTTTTCATATGATCCACACAGCCACGCTGAAGAGGGTATTCCACCTGATTCCTCATTGCCACTCATCCTCATCAGCCAGGTTGGTGCGCAGCCAGGCCGTTGCCGAAGAGGTAAAGAAGTTCAGCTTCTTATTGTCATGGACGTGTCTTGCCCAGAAGAAGCTAGCTGGTGGACAGTCCCTTAGGATGTGAATTATAAACTCTACCTGCCCACTACACCTGGAACAATTCGGCGACGTCGCTATCTTCCTTGAAAATCGGAGGGCATTCGTTGCAATTCTCCCCAGACAGGTGAGCCACATAAAGCTTCGAATGCGTTCCGGGACGGGGAGGCTCCAAACAATCTTCCAATACTTAGCACCTGCATCTATTTACTGGGGCAGCAACGATTCATAAGCGGATTTAGTGGTGAATCTGCCGTGATAAGAAGGTGCCCAAAACAAAGTGTCCTCTTCTCGAGACAGCTTATCAACTGCAGTCCCCATAATCTTGTGTTGAACATCTAGCGGAAGAAGATCAGCAAAAAGCTAAGTGTGCCATGTTCCATCCTCGTTGATCAAGTCCGCCACCACCTCTTCAACTCGATCACTTGGAATAGGTTCCACCACCATATTCTTGAGCGGAACCTGCAAAACCCAGGAATCAAGCCAAAACTTAGTGGAGTTACCATTCTTAACATTCCAAGCACAACCGCTTTTAAGCAAAGAGGAAGCAGCCGTTAAGGTCTTCCAAGTAAAGGAGCTTCCCTGAGATGGACAAAAAAGATTCAAATTTTCTCTGCCGCGCCCGTACTTAGCTTTGATCAATTGAGTCCACAATGTGTCTCTTTCTTTTAGAACTCTCCATCCAATTTTAGCAAGCATGGCTCGGTTCGCCCTCCGGACTGAGCGTAACCCAGCTCCCCCTTGACTCTTAGGAAGCACAATCTTCTCCCAGACCACTAGATGTAGCTTCGATCTATTTTCCTCCTCCCCCCACACAAAATCCCTATTGATCCAATCAATAAACGCACACACTCCCTTAGGTAGCAGCTCTGTATGCATGTGGTACGTGGGAAGAGAGGAGATTATAGAGCGAGACACCGTCAGCCAAGCCGCCAGGGATTACCGCTTGGCCTTCCATGGAGCCAGCTTCTTCTGCATCTGAAGGATTAAGCTTTGGTACCTTCCCTTGGTCACTCGTCCATGAATGGCGTGGATGCCAAGGTATCTCCCAAGCTCCGGTTTAAGCGGAATCGCTGCTCTTTCGCTAAGGAGGAGAGCTTTGGATCTGTCGACAATGGGAGACACAAACATCAGTGACTTGGCATAATTAACTCTTTGGCCGGAACTGTCACAAAAATCGTCCAAGCATTTCTTGATAACCCTAATCTGTCTTGTTTCCGCCTCTGCAAAAAGCAGGAGATCATCTACAAAGAAAAGATGCGTAAGAGGCGGCCCATCCTTAGTAAGCTTTATGGGTTTCCATTGCTTACTGTGGAGGTCCTCATCGATCTTATGAGAAAGTCGTTCCATACATAAAACAAAGAGGTAAGGGGAAAGAGGGTTTACCTGACGGACGTCACGACTGGGAGTGATAGCGGCTGAGAGAGAATCATTCCAAAGCACCCGCATTTTGTTTTGCTCAACACAGTGCATGATGCACCTGATCCAAGAGATGGGGAGACCAACTTCCTTCAGAGTGTCTCGAAGAAAATCCCAGCGCAGCATATCATAAGCTTTTTCTAAATCAATCTTGAGGATCAACCCTCCTTTCTTTCCTTTCCTCTTCCTTAACGCATGGAGGACTTCCTGGACTATGATGACATTATCAGTGGTTTGCCTATCAGGGATGAAACTGCTTTGCCTGGGGGAGACGAGCTTCCTCATGATCGGCTTCAACCTGTTAGTGATTGCTTTGGTAATAGCTTTGAGGCTGACATTGTTGAGAGATATAGGTCGAAGCTGTGTCACAAACTCCGGGTGGTCAATCTTGGGGATAAGAACCACTGTTGACTCTGAGACTTCCGCAGGCAGAACTCCCGAGGAGAAGAAAGCTAACGCCATATCTGTCAAAGATTTCCCAACCACTCTCCAGGCTTGTTGATAGAAGGCAGCATGAAAGCCGTCAGGGCCAGGAGCTTGGAAAAGCTTCATATCGAATACAGCTTTGTGCACGTCCATGATGGTAAAGGGCCGCAGTAGACTAAGAAGCTCCTCCTGTTGAAGGCAAGGAAAAGCATGCTTCGGCATCTTGTCCTCATACACCGAGTCATCCTGAGTATACAGGGTGGTGTAGTAACCAAAAACCATTAGAGCTAAAGCCTGCGGGTCCTCAATCCAATTACCCGCCACATAGTGGCGGACCCAGAAATTTTATATAGGGGTGTCATCTTTCAAAAAATAAATTAAATAAATAATACATAAATAAGAAAATACCTTACTCATACAACTTAAAAAAATCCACGATGTGTTTTTCGTATTCGAAAATAATTGTAGAATACACTTGGTGTCTACAGTGCTCAAAAAAATTGTCTCTATCATACTAGACAACCATTCGCGAACTGATCACATATTCGATTTCTAAACTTGTTCTTAATGTAATCCAAAGTTGAAAAGACTCTTTCAACACTTGTCGTACAAACATAAAACCAATACAAATTAAGGGTAGCTTGAAATTTATTTCATTGTTAAAGTTTTGAAAATAATTAGAAATAGGCAATGACATTTTACTATTACACAGTGTTTAAATCGAACAACATATGGGTTGTAGCCTAGTGGAAATTATGTTTATTAATAATAATAGTGTCCTATGTTTGAATTACCCAAACTACCATTTATATTCTCCTACGCAAATTAAAAGATGAGAGTAGGATAATCATTTTTTCAAATTTTAAGGGTGTCCCCAATTATCAATTATAAATTTTTTGTCCATTCGTAAATTCCCACCGGGGGTTGTATAATCGTTTTCCCAAATTTTAGGGGTGTCCCGGGACACCCCTAAACACACGTGGGGTCCGCCACTGCCGCCACATCATGAAGAGCTATAATCTTGTTCTTGCGTCTTTTGATGTTAGCCTGCTGATGGAAGTAGTTGGTGTTTCGTTCCCCAAATTTGACCCACTTCTCCCTAGAACGTTGATACCAGACCAACTCCTCTTGCTCAAGAACCTTATCCAACTCTGCTTCAAGCTTGGAATGTAGTTTGGCTAGATTTGGCTGGAAGGAGTCTGCAAGCCGAAGCTCAACCCCGCGAATTCGAGCAAGAAGCCTTTTTTTCTTTTGTTGCACGTTCCCAAATACTTCAACATTCCATTCGTGAAGAGCAGCGCTTAGCTTATGGAGGGTAGTAGGTAAAGAAGACTCCTGGTCCCAAGCACCTGCAATGGTATCAAGAAGAGTGTTATGAGTGAGCCATGCTGCCTCAAACTTAAAGCCACGAATATTTTGAGGGATTTGCCCCTGGGTAGCAAAAGAAGTAAGGTTGGGGTTATGATCCGAGTTAACACGAGGCAGATGGCGAACGGTGGTGCTGGGAAAGGCCGAGTTCCACAAGATGTTGCACAGACTCTGGTAAATTCTACTGGCCTTATAGGAATTTGGATTAGATCCTCTCGTCCAAGTATACTTAGGCCCCGAATATCCAAGGTCTATCAGCTCTGCAGAGTTGATTCTGTCATTGAAAATCCTGCATCTCCGCAACGTAGCCACTGAGGCCGCTCCCGACTTCTCAGAAGGGGACCAAATGGCATTGAAATCGCTTGTGAGAATCCAGGGGAGAGTGATCTGCTCGCTTTGCTTGACAAGGCTATCCCAAAGCGCCTTCTGCTGACTGTGGCGAGGTGAAGCATAGACAGCCGTGAGCATCCAGTCGGCCGCATTACTTTGGGAGATGCGGAGCGAAATATGTTGCGAGAAAGTCGATGTTAGTTGGGTAGAGAAACGGCGGGCATCCCAGAAGATCCAAATTCCACCTTTGCGCCCTACTTCCTCGATCCGGATCACATCTGGAAAGCCCAACTTATCACAGACTATTAGCCGCGTTGCTGCTAACCTGCGGTTCAAATAATACAACAAAATCAGGTTTCTGATCTTCAATGACCAGCTTTAGAGCTCGGGCAAAAGCTTTGCTACCAGCTCCGCCCACGTTCCAAGAAAGAATTTTTAGATTATGCAAAATGGACATAGACATTAAAATAAAGAAAGAGAGGAGAGAAAAGGGACGAGATAGCATAGTCTAGTGGAGCGAAGTCACCAGATTAGTGGACTGGAGGAGTCGATACCCCCTCTGTAGCTGCCAGGGTTGTGGTATCCTGCTCCTTGGTGTCCAATTCGACATTCTTTGTCTCCAATGCCCAAGCATTCTTTCCAGGAGCATTAGTCCAAGCATTAATTTCTTGAAGGGTGAGGATCGCCAATCGCGCTCTCGATTTAGACTTTCTGTCCTTGATCGGCGACCAAACCTGCAGACCTTTGCTCGGGTGATGCTTCACTGGCGTGCCCTTTTTGTTTTGCCAGTGATCAGATTTCTTACTTTTTATTCGAACTCCAGGCGTCGGTTGCGATGGATCCGATTGTGGGAGGGCTTTTGGTGGAGCCTGGACCGAGATAATTTGCATATTGGTACCATTGGGTCCCTGGCTCGTATGGACAACTGGTGACGCGGGCATAGCACGTTTTGGGCTGGCAGGCTTGATGCTTGCTTTCGGAGATAGGCCGTTGTCACCCTGAGCAGCTGTCGAAGTGGAGGCCCGGCTGTAGTCAATGTTGGGCCGAGGCCCATTTGTCCTTGGGTTGCCATGAAGCGGCTTGGGTCCCAAAATGCCATGACCGTTGTCATCCTTCATTATTCCCTTACCTTTGTAAGAATCCTTCCTTGCCATAAGTGAGCCTTCTCCTTCCTTCCCTAATTGTTCTCCTTTCCTTTCCTGAACATTTGGTCGCTAGTATGTTGGGATTCTCTGAGTCACCACTTGAATATTATGCACTCCACTTTCCTTAATCTGTACCACGTCTTTCCCTTCTTTGATGTGTTGTCCATGAGCTGCAGCCCCCAAATCACTCTTCGACTTTCCTTTTTTCAGAGTCTCCCTTGATTTGCGACGACATTTTTTGGTAACTAACATCCATGGGACAAAACCAGGGTTGGGTTCGTCCGCTGCGGTTGGTGTGATCGCCAGAGCTTCCCCGCCGGTGATGGCAAGTTGGCTCGGAGTGTCCACCGGACGGAGCATCGGGCAGGACGTGGAATTGTGCCTGATCTTTCCACACTAGAAGAAGACTACTAGAAGATTTTTGTATTCAACCTTTTGCCATTTCCCGTCCAGAAAGATACGCGGAACCAAGGGTTTGGACAAGTCTACTTCCACCACCAACCGAACAAACTTCCTTCGCTGCCGATTCAGAGTATGATAGTCTAGTTTAATTGTTCGACCAACAAGGTTGCCCAATGATGTCAGAACCTCTTTGTGATAAAAGTGAACTTTGAGCCCCGGTAGCTTTTTTTTTTACAAAAGATAATCAAATTGATTCAACAAAGAGAGTTACATCCTAGAAATCAGCCAGACCTGGAAATCGAAAAGCCGACTCATAGTCGGGTACAAAGACAGGGCCTTTCTAGCCACCAAGTGGGCTACCCTATTGTTACGCCGACCTACAAATCGCACACTAAACCCAGCATGGGCAGCTAAATAATGAACTACTTCTTGCAGAATTGCCCCCATCTGGTTGTCCCTCGTATCAGCATGGTTGATCTTCTCAATAATCACCTTGGCATCCCCTTCAAATCTCATTTCCTGGAAACCCAGACTCTGGCACCACAAAATAGCCTCCCGCGACACTAGGAGCTCGACCACCAAAGGCTCATCAATTAGCGGAAATTGGAGCCCTTTGGCTAGAACGAGGCCTCCATTAGCATCCATGATAACTATCCCTCCCGCCGAGTGAGATCCACTCCTGGTCGCCCCATCCCACCTACAGATAGGTGTAGAAGAGTTGTTGGGTAACTAGTTAATGGTCAACGGGGGCACGGGTTGCAGGACAGGATTGACCGATAAGCTTACCCATTCCTCATACTGCTGGTTAAATTGACGCATCAAGGCAGGGATCCCAAACTGTTTGCCCTCAAAGACAACCCAGTTCCAAGACCGCCAAATCCTCCACAGGATGGCAACAACCTTCACGAAGAGCAAGGGCTGATGCAATAAAGACATCAACCTCTTGATAGGGATGGCAATTTGAACCCGCCCCGCCGGGTAATACCCGACCTGACCCGCGATGGGGCGGGTATTACCCGACCCGCATTAGCGTGGGGCGGGGCATGGGTATCAACTTCCGACTCGCTCTGCCCCGCCCCGCCCCATTCTTACCCCGTTCTATGTCAATTTTTTACCCCATCCATTCATATATCTCTTATTTTGACTTTTATTCAACTATTTAGATTTGATCTTTCAACTAAATAGACTCAATTACTTATTATATTATCACTGTTATTGATTCATCAAGTATTTTCTCCTTCGTTTTATCATATAAAGTACAATTGTGCGTGTTCTGGGCCTGGTCTGTAACCGTTTCCTTTGTCAGATTGGATTAGGTTTAGACCCACATGGAGAAGTACTATAAATACTTCTCATACTCCTCTGTAATCTGTAATCTCCTCGATATAGTGAAATTGGCTCTCTCTCGCCCGTGGACATAGCTAACACACATCGTGTTAGTGAACCACGTAAATCGTGTGTCGTGTTTTCGATTCTCGCTTTCGTATTCTTGCTTTGTCGATTCCAGCGATTTCCCGATCCGTAGCAGCGCGTTTATAACAAGTGGTATCAGAGTCGCGGCTGGAAATAAGGCTAGGTTTTTCGATTCAGAAGAATGACGTCGGTGAACATGAAGATCGAAAAGTTCACGGGGAAGAACAGCTTCGCTATATGGCAGATCAAGATGCAGGCTTTATTAAAACAGCAAGGGCTGTGGGGGCCGCTGTCTGCGAAACAGAAGAAGGCAGCGGTCGATGACGATGAGTGGAATACCCTGGAGGAGAAGGCCCACTCGACCATCATGCTATCGTTGTCTGATGACGTCATCATTGAAGTCGCTGCTGAGAAGACTGCCGCGGGCTTGTGGTTAAAGTTGGAGAGTCTGTATATGACGAAGTCCTTAACCAACAAGCTGCATCTCAAGCAACGGTTGTTCAGCTTGAGAATGCAAGAAGGTACGCCTTTGAGGGAACATCTCGAACAACTTAACTCTATTTTGCTGGATCTGCGTAATATAGATGTTCAAGTTGATGACGAGGATGCTGCCCTAATCCTGCTGGTTTCTTTGCCGAGTTCATATGAGAATTTTGTTGATTCTTTTATTGCTGGTAAAGAAAGCGTGTCGTTGGAGGATGTCAGGTCTGCTCTTCATACGAGAGAGATCAGACATAAGGCGTCCGGATCTGGTACAGGTGGTGAGGCATCAGGTTTGGCTGTTACAGGTGGAAAGGGAAAGAAGAAATCCGGTAAAGGGAATTCGAGCAAGAATTCCAAGGGTCCCGGTCCACAGTCAGGTGAAGCTTGTCACAACTGTAAGGAAGTGGGGCATTGGAAGTACAACTGTCCCAAGAGAAGAGGGCAACAGAAGAAACAAGGTTCAGTTGCCGTGGCAGAAGTGGACAACAGTTCTGAAGACGATCTCGCCTTGGCTGTAGATGAGAAGGCACATCGTGGTGATGTGTGGTTTCTGGATACTGCAGCCTCATATCATATGTCTCCGAACAGGGATTGCTTCACAACCTACGAGCAGATAGATGGTGGTAACGTGGTCATGGCTAATGGATCTGTCTGCAAGGTTGTTGGAATCGGGTCCATAAAGGTTCGTACACATGATGGTTCGTTCTGTACCGTGAATGATGTCAGGCATGTTCCACGAATGACAAAGAACCTGATCTCCTTGAGTCTACTCGACAGCAAGGGTTTCAGCTTCAAAGGAAAAGGTGGAGTTGTGTATGTCTGCAAAGGTTCAAGGAAGGTACTGAAGGGCGTGAAGCGTGGGACCTTGTATGCATTACAAGGGTCTGTGTTGTCTGGTTCTGCTGCAGTTGCATCGTCTCAGGTTCAACAGGAAGATATGACCACTCTCTGGCACATGAGACTGGGGCATATGAGTGAACGGGGGATGCAAGTTCTATCGAAGAGGGATCTTCTTTGCGGGCACAAGGTGCAGAATTTGGAATTCTGTGAGCATTGTGTGTTTGGGAAGCTACATCGCAGCAAGTTTCCCAAGAAGGGTATCCACCGGACGAAGGGGATACTGGATTACCTCCACTCCGATTGTTGGGGTCCTTCACGAGTTGAATCCATTGGAGGCAGCTTGGATTTTCATGATGAAGCAGAAAAGTGAGGCTTTCACGAAGTTCAAGCAGTGGAAGACATTGGTGGAGAATCAGACCGGGAAGAAGATCAAGAAGCTGCGAACGGACAATGGTCTGGAGTTCTGCAGTTCTGAGTTCAACGAATTCTACAAGGATGAAGGGATTGCCCGTCATCGGACTGTTAGAGATACACCCCAGCAGAATGGCGTTGCAGAAAGGATGAACCAGACATTGTTGGAGAGAGCACGGTGCATGCTCTCCAATGCTGGACTAGAGAGAAGATTCTGGGCAGAAGCAGTAAACATGGCGTGCTTCCTGATCAACCGTGGACCACACACAGGTATCGAGTGTAAGACTCCTTATGAAGTGTGGTATGGTAAGCCTGCTGATTACTCTTCACTGAAAGTTTTTGGGTGTCCTATTTATTATCACGTGGATGAGGGTAAACTAAACCCAAGGGCAAAGAAGGGTGTATTTGTGGGTTACGGAGATGGAGTTAAGGGATTTCGAGTCTGGTCACCTTCTGAGCATCGAGTTATACTTAGTAGAAATGTGATATTTGATGAGAAGTCTATGTTTAACCCCATGTTGAAGGTTACTGTTGGTGAAGGTAGCAGGAATGTTGATAAGCAGGTGGAGCTGCAAACTCTCAATGAGAGTGAGTTTGAGCACCAAGGTGGAGAAGATCAACATGATGAGGATGTCTCTGCAGAGCCAGAAACTTCAGAGTCCAGTGCACGAGCTAAACAGTCTATTGCTTCCGGTAGACCGAAGAGAGCGACTGCAGGAATACCTCCACAGAGGTATGGCTTCGAGGACATGGTGGCGTATTCATTTCAGGTTGCTGAGGAAGTGGATGCAGGAGAGCCACAGTCCTATAGAGAAGCAGTTTCGGGTGGTGAAGCTGATCAGTGGCTTGCCGCAATGGGAGATGAGATGGAATCCCATGACAGGAATCAGACCTGGGAGCTAGTCAAACGACCACAGGGAAGGAAGATTGTTACAAACAAGTGGATCTACAAGAAGAAGGAAGGAATCACTTCTAAAGAGGGCATGAAATTTAAAGCTCGGGTGGTTGCACGAGGCTTCTCGCAGAGGGAAGGAGTTGACTACAATGAGATTTTCTCACCAGTGGTCAGACATACTTCGATCAGAGTGCTACTAGCAATAGTGGCACATTATGACTTGGAGCTCGAGCAGCTAGACGTGAAGACAACTTTCCTACATGGAGAGTTGGAGGAAGAAATTTACATGACTCAGCTAGAAGGATTCGAGGTTCCGAGAAAAGAAGACTATGTTTGTAAGCTGAAGAAGTCCTTGTATGGACTTAAGCAATCTCCGAGGCAGTGGTACAAGAGATTTGACAGTTACATGCTTGAGCTGGGCTACAACAGAAGTCCATATGATTGTTGTGTATATCACAGCAAGGCAGAGGATGGTTCGATGATATATCTAGTTCTGTATGTGGATGATATGCTCATAGCTGCGAGGTCGAAGTCTGATATCCAGAAGTTAAAGGGGCTTCTCAGTGCTGAGTTTGAGATGAAGGATTTGGGAGCTGCTCAGAAGATCTTGGGTATGGAGATTTACAGGGACAGGTCGAAGAAGAAGCTTTTCTTGTCACATAAGAGCTACATCCAGAAGATATTGTCGAGGTTTGGCATGTCTTCAGCAAAGCCCTTAAATACTCCTAGCGCTTCAAATGTTCATCTATCCTCAGCTTATGCACCGCAGTCAGAGGCTGAGAAGGAGTACATGTCGAGAGTCCCATATGCTAGTGCAGTAGGTAGCTTGATGTACGCTATGGTATGCACTAGACCTGATCTTGCACATGCTGTTAGTGTTGTCAGCAGGTTTATGATACAACCTGGGAAGGAGCATTGGCAGGCTGTGAAGAGGATCTTCCGGTACCTTAAGGGTACACCTGATGTGGGGATTAGCTTCGGAAGTGATGCAGAGTGCTTGGTGTCTGGGTATTCTGACTCGGACTATGCTGGAGATGTTGACACGAGGAGATCGATGACCGGTTATGTATTCACTCTTGGGAGTTCTGTAGTGAGCTGGAAGGCAACTCTGCAGTCGGCGGTGACATTGTCTACTACTGAGGCAGAGTATATGGCGCTGACAGAAGCTGCTAAGGAGGGAATATGGTTGAAGGGACTGGTTGGTGATCTGGGTCTACATCATGATCAGGCAGTGGTGTATTGCGACAGTTTGAGTGCAATATGCTTGGCCAAGGATCAAGTCCACCATAAGAGGACTAAGCACATCGATGTGAGGTATCATTTCTTGAGGACAGAGAAGAGGATTAAGGTGAAGAAGGTTGGCACCGCGGATAATCCTGCTGATATGTTCACGAAGCCGGTTCCACATGGCAAGTTCCAACACTGCTTGGACTTGCTGAATGTCTTGAGTGGGTGACTCCGCCCTACCGGGCATTGATGGCGGGAGAGAGAGAAGGAGCAGAGTACATCAGAGATTTCAGAGGAAGAGGATTCAAGTCAAGGTGGAGATTTGTTGATATGACTTGAATCGGATTATCAGCCGCTACGACTGGTAATCGGGGTCTCGCTGTTATTTGGGTTCGGGTTCTGGGCCTGGTCTGTAACCGTTTCCTTTGTCATATTGGATTAGGTTTAGACCCACATGGAGAAGTACTATAAATACTTCTCATACTCCTCTGTAATCTGTAATCTCCTCGATATAGTGAAATTGGCTCTCTCTCGCCCGTGGACGTAGCTAACACACATCGTGTTAGTGAACCACGTAAATCGTGTGTCGTGTTTTCGATTCTCGCTTTCGTATTCTTGCTTTGTCGATTCCAGCGATTTCCCGATCCGTAGCAGCGCGTTTATAACAAAAATTATATTGGACTGTAAACCTCTTCTTTATGCACTCGTCAGTTTGATTTGGAGTCATGTAAAATGCAAAGATCAACATGCGATTTTGCACTATGCAAACACACGGGTACTAAAACTTGTTATCTCAATAAAACCTAAGCATCCATCAATGGATCATTAAACATTATGTCCAGATTTCCATAAGGACCATATGGCCCACAAAATAAACTCCCTGAACATGAATCTGCAAAAGTGTCTGATAGTTGCGAGCATGCATACATATAATTAACTGTCCGATGATGCGTGGGGGACATGAAATTCAGGGAGCTGGGAAGTCTGACCAAAAAATAAAATATGGTTAACGATTTCTTGACCAAACAATGTTATGGATGAGAGAACATGATCATTTGTCGAAGGCAGTTCGGTCCCAGAGTGTGGCAACTCTGATCTGTCCGGCAGCTCTGGAAGCACTGTTACTCAAATCTGGCCAGGCAATGTACAACTCTGCTGCAAATGTCTGGACACAACTACCCTTAATAAGTGCCACAACTTCTTCTTTTTTCATGTAACGAAATTTTGCGGGCGACACATGAATTAGTGAGAGGACTGCTTCATGTTCGAACACAACATCAGCTTCGACTGAACCTTGATGACACTTGACAGCCAATTTATAATGCAAGCTTGCAATAAAAAAGGTTGCGGTTAGTTTTGCCCCAAAAATTTGAAAGGTAGTTTTGCAGAAAAAGGTGGCCTTGGTGTTGCAAACTCACTCTGGTCGTTCTGGAGTTGAACTGCACATACTCTTTCTATACACAACCTGTGAGATGTCGATGATGCATTGATAAAGGATCTGTGGTAAAGAATTTAATGTCTGGGTTAGTAAGAAGTTGAGAAAGAACGTTGTGGTTGCTTGTTTATCTTGCAAAACATTAAGTTCTGTAGGTACCTTTGTCTTTCTGGCTGGCCATTGAGCTACTCCTTGATTTCTGCTAGAGTTTTCTTTGGTGGGCGATTGGTGCTGAGCCAACCAATTTTGTCTCTAGCTGGACCATTGATGTACCAAATTGGTTTGCGGGCCTGCACAAAGCTATCTCGGGATAAAAAAAATTAGTCAGTTATCCTTTACTGTTTCTGCAATATAAAACAATAAAGTAATGCACCGCAAAATGAAAGCAACTCATTTGTACATGTCCATGACATCCTCACAGCCATCTGTGTAGGAACGAATGCTGAGTCGACTGGCAGATGTGGATTCAAACTCATATTGGTATTTATGGTCGATGGTAGGAGCTACTCGCATCAGGGATGTAATTTTGACAATCAACGGCATGCATTATTCAGCTGCTGGTGCATTCTCTAAAAATTCACCGATATCATACCCATAATGGTGAACAATTGCTTTATCTCCACTGATTGCAAGGCAAATACGTGAGTTTCTAAATTTCGCAAACAACAATAAGTTTTTTTTTTTAATTCTGAAAAGCATACCAGACATCCTGTATGACCAAGTCGAATTTCTTTAGACAACCTTCGATGGTTTCTGGAACTGTGATACGGCGCACACAGCCTGTCACTTCTGTAATTTCAATTGTTAATATGTTATTGGAAGCTGTAAAATGATTGTGTGAAGATGTTATGTAGAAAATGTTACCTCCATGGCATTCAAACTTGGGTGTTCTTATTGGCAATGCTGAAAAAGTGAATCGCAGGTATGGGCGCACTGGAAATTGTGATGTGCCTTCCTTATCTTCAATCTGGCCGATGATCTGGTTCGGAGTCAGGTGCAGGCGTAGTTCTCTTGGTACAATGCGTTGTGTTTCTCTTGCGGGTCCAGCAACAATATCACGGAGTTGATGCAAACAGCCAATTTTAATCTTCTTAGAGATTTCTTGAATGTGCTCCTCTTCAACTAAAGCTTCGACCAGCTGGCTCTGAAATATGTGAAGAAATTGTTGGTGTTTTGCATAGGTAGGCGAACTTCTTAGTTACTCAGAATACTTGCATGATTTATGCCAAAGAGGGTAATAAAAATTTGTGTCGGTAATTTTTTCTTTGTATACATATAATGGTTTTAGAAGTGGGAACGCGCCTTTTTGTCGAGCCAGAGCATGTGCTGAGTCCTTTTCTTCCAAATCTGTCAGTGTTGGTATTCTGACCATATAGCGACAAGGCGAGACACAACGGTACGATGGTTGGTGCCCAAACGTAAACCCCGAAAATCCATGGAAGCCACAATGGCATCTAGAACACGAATAAAGGTAAGACAGAGAGAAGTAAAATAACAATCGTGCGAAAATCGCAGAGGATTCGAGACACTTTCGCAGGACCACTTCATAAAATTAAGGCGTCTAGCTTTCACCTTGCGGATCGATGGGGACAGCTGAATCGCTTTCTTTAGAGTGTCGTTCATTTCCCAAATCGTCCATTTTCGGTGGGGTCCCTGCAGTAGCACACGAAACCCATTTATGAGTAGTAATCTTAAACTGTAAATTAGTGGCGCAGAAAAAGATGGGGAATTACCTCCGAGGTCTGGTTTGTCTGGCAGTTAGAGGTGTGGGGTTTGCGCGGCGGATCTGTAGGAGATTGTGATTCTAAGCTGGTGAAGGATATTAGGGTTTATAGAGGTTGAGGCATTAACAGACCAGACATTGGGCATGTATGTTTTGGTGGGCCGTGGGGTCTATTGTTTTCGAACATAAAAATGTTCTCTCAACTAATATAAGCATATGTATATCAATCCCATGGGCCCAAAACACAACAGATCGAGGCTTTTCTTTACAAATTGACAAAATTGATTTTCTCCAACTTACAAATTTGGTTGGAACTATTGTGTGGAAAATCGAACACTTGATGCACTGGGGAACTTTTTCCTGACCTATTAATAACTTACACAGCCAACCAATATAAAACACCAAGGAACATATACTATCTGTTCTTGACAAAAGTGTTGCTGATCTATGCCAAAATCAGTAGCTTTGGGTATGCTGCAGATCTTCCAAGCACACATCTTGTTGCAGCAAATCTGGAGAAAGAGATTTATTCAATAAAACTCATTGATGCACTTGCATACACCATGTTGTCAGCAAGAAAAATGGTAAACTTCAATTGATGTTGTTGACTGGGTGATTCATGTGCATGTTGATATTGGCTTGGACTACTGGTGAGGCTGGTTGAGGTTGATCACAGAAAGGATGGTGAACTCCAAAGGGGTTTGAGGTAAATAGCCAGGTTTAGGGAGTTGAATGTCAAATGAAAACCAACGTCCATTCATGGCAACAATTTCTGGAGGGCAATGGCCATGCTGTTGAGGGTTACGCGCCAACAGTTCGTTAGCAGGAACTCCAAGTAATGACTCAGCGGTTTTTCCAAGCATGATAAAGCATGTAGAACCTGTACTGTCTCCCACTGCCAAATGGATTTTGTAGCTGATAAAATGTATAAGAATTTCAGCGTTAGCTAACTGTGGAAGTTGCAATGAAAAAATAGTTTTATGTTAGACAAACCATTTCTGGGTTTCCTGACCCATCAACTGCTCATGCTCATCACACCAAAAATCAGTAGTACCCGGAAACTCTCTAGCTGTTTTGGAGCAAAATGCACATCCTAGGTAAAACCATGGTCGGGAAGACTGAGCGGAGAGGACTTGTGCTAAGCAATGGTAATGTGTAGCCTATATATATAAGTAAATAAAGCAGACAAGCAAAGTAAGTTAGGTAGGGAAGCACTTTGTTGGTTCAGGAAAAATGGAATTACACATACGGTTGCATCAATTGGCCAACTAAAAGCAACCAGACAAACAAATAGGTTAGGTTTTATAAATTAGCATGTTACGCATGATCTCAGTATGCATGCATGAAATGCAGTGCTGGTAGAGTAAGGTTTGTGTAAGTAGCACGTACATTAACCATTGATGGGTTGCAAAGATGGATCAGGTCCAGAATTGTTTTTGTACTGTCAGCTTGTAATAGGTGTTCTTCAAAAGAGGTCGAGAACCACGGAGGATAGTATTGAATTGTATCATTTCCACCAAGAAAGCTATATATTGGGTAAAATATTAGATAAAGAGAAAGTAAATTGTTGAAAAGCTTCATTGGAAGTTACTTACGCAGAGCGCAAAAGATTTGCCAAATCACAAGCTGGTTCAAGCACAAAGCGTGTGGCAGGGATGCTAGTAAAAAATATGGCGTCTTGGAAAAACAGTGAATAAGTAAGTATTAATACATGATAATGTAGATGAGGCAAACATTAGTTGTCAGGTCGAAAACTGCGATCTAACCTGTTGTTACATGACTTAATTGAAGACTACATACACCTAGCACAACAGAACCAGAACGGCCAAGGTATGCTAGTTCTTCCCCATCTAGAGATCGTGCAACATCACCACAGATGGTAATATTAAGGCGTACATGTCTGCAAAAGTACAGCGAAACAAAGACAATGAAAAAAAAGGAAATAAAAGATAACAAATGAAGGACTGGAAAAGTAGATAATTGTAATGCATCGATAACCTCTCGTTTTGTATGACCAGCTTCCGCCTAATAATAGCATGAGCAGAGGTTACTGAGCATGACAGACCAGCTACGGACACAACATTGCCGACAACATCTACATTTGAAGAGGTTTGTAAACATAGTCAGCTCGCCAACTGTAATGGTCAAATTGAAGCGGAGCTCACGAGTTTAAAGTAGTTTGGTAGGTAAACCTATTAGCTGGTTTGCTGAGTGAGATAAGGAGTACAGGGAGTTGAAGGCAACAAACTCAAACGAATTAGCACAAAAATCAGGCGACATCATGGTTACATTGTCAAATCTGGTTTCTTGAGAAAGAACCAAATTTAATGTATGGGAGCAAGGATGGCACATCGTTTGTGTTTGTTGTAGATGGAATCTAGCAACTAAATATACACAGCCTAGTTGCAGGATTATGCCAAAATGGGCAGCTAAATTTGATGAGGCGACAGCTTGAATCAATGTTCCCTGTCAAAATAGGCAGCAGTCGAAGCAACAGAGATGTCTCAGGATCATAAATGATATTAGAAAATAGGAAAACTGAAAGCAAATAGAGTGTTACCTTTGCATCGGTCCAGAGACTGCAATATGGTTTTTCTAGGTCGTCAGATACCCAAACATGTAGGAGCCGTAATTTCAGAATAGTTTCTAGGTCATCAGTTCCATTAAGATCGAGAAGTAGCTTAGGAGCAGACATCGCCTTCCTATGAGGAAATAGAGGAAGAAGGTTAAGTGAGAGGAAGAATAAGAAAGGTGGAACAGCAGTAGCGTTATTCTCCTGGTTAGCCAAACAGAAAGTTCGGGAAATAGAGGAAGCAGGTACACAAAAAAACCCGGTCGGGAGGTAGACGAAACGAAAGGAAAAGAGGAAAGAAAGGGTAAAGATCAGGCATAAGTTCTGGGCCAAAGGCCCAGATGGAAGAGTCGGGTTGTATTTTTTAGGTGTAGTCTTTCCAACATCAATTTTGTACACTACAGCATTAGATATCGTTGCTGAGGGAAAATTGAAACCACAAATGAACTCTATAATTCTTGATAAACGGGAGGCATACAAAGCAATGCTATTTCTAAGCATTTGCAAAAAACATTAGATTAAGTCAGGTGGCAGTTGTTGCTGCGAAATAGCCAGACTAACAAAGATCTACAGAATATGTGGGTCATGTTCAGGGAACGGCATGTACAGTACAGAAGATAACCTAATAGCAAGTTCTCATATTGCAAAAGCACACAAGCATAAATTGTTTGACATTCTCTGCAGAATTTGACAGCTAGCATGTGAATGGACTGGGTAAAGCATGCTGAATCACTTGTCAAAGGCTGATTCGTTCCATAGCGTGGGAATTCGGATGTGTGGCACGGAATGTGAATTTGGGCACTTCGGATCTGGCCACTCAATGTATAGCTCCCCTGCAAATGTCCTGTTACGGTGCCTCCCGAGCAAATGGTTGATGTCCTCCTCACTCAGTGCCTTGTACTTGTTTGGTGGTACACAGAGCAATGACAGAACTGCCTCGTGTTCCAGCACAACGTCAGCTTCCTCTGAATCGTCGCGGCACTTTGCTTCCAGTTGATAGCGCAAGCTTGTATCATAGAGTTAACGTTAGGTTTGCAGCTAATATATGTATTAGCTAGGGAACAAACGACACAGGTATTATTAAAACTTACCCCGGTATTTCTGGAGTCGATCTGCAGATGGATTCTCTGTAGATTACCTGCGTGAAAACAAACTTGCAGGTGTAGAGGATCTGAAATCAAACGAATTGTTTTTATTGTTGTTAGTGGGCTAAGTATAGAAATCGGTGGATGTGCACGGGGTGTAAAGAATCAGCAGGGGACTACCTTGTTGCCGCTTGTTGTAGAACCAAGGGCTGCCTTAATCTCACCAAGTGTCTTCTTTTCAGGTCTTGGTGCTCGCAGCCAACCTAGCTTCTCCCCAGTGGCCACTCTGACATAAGGAACTGGTTTTCGCTTCCTTAGGAAACTATATTGGAGGCAAACAAATTGTGTTAGCGTTGAATCATTGGTGATGCAATATTTGTTGGTCAACTAATGTGAAGGTAATATTGGAAGCAATGTACATGTGCATGGTGTCCTTGAAGTCATCTGCGTATGTTCGTATAACCAGTCTACTGGTAGGCGTGGATTTAAATTCGATTGCATATTTATGGCCATTTGAAGGAGACACTCGCATTGCTAACTTAACAGTTGTGATAAGAGGCAAGCGAGCTTCAGCAGTTGGTGCATCCTTCATATAGTCATCTATGTCATAGCCACGGTAACGAACCACGGCCTTTGCTCCACTGTTTGTAATAAAAAATATGTTATTCTGTCAATTTTCATAAAGGAAATAATGGTTATTAATTCTTGAAAACATACCACGCATCCTCGATGACCAAAAGGAACTCTTTCAAGGTTCCATCAATTGTTCTTGGGACTGTTAGGTGCCTAACGCATCCCGTGATGTCTAAATCATAAAATTTAGTTAAGGCACAAAAACATTTATTAGGATAGTGTAATGAGATAAACAAATGAAAGCGCACCTGAATGGCAGTCGTAGCTATCTGTTTGCCTTGGCGCCACTGAAAAGTCAGAGTTTATGTATGAGCGAACGGGAAACTGGGAATTCTCGGGGTCCTCGTGAACATAGGAAATTTGCTGTCTGGATGCCAGCAATAAGCGTAATTCTCTGTGAACAATCCGACCCGTTCCTCTTGCAGGGACAGCAACAACTGTATCCAGTCGATGAAGCTTGTTGACTTTGATTTTTGTGGAAATTTCCCTGATGTCCTCCTCCTCAACCATTCCCTCGAGCAATTGGTCCTGTTAGAAAGTAGCCGATCATTGAAACACTCCTTTGCCATGTGAGAAATTGTTCAGATTCTTTGTAATCTAAGTGCTGAAAGCACCATGCACAAATTTGTTATAATGAAAAATGCAGAATGGTGAGATCTTGCAAAGATGTCTGGTATTTAATCAACAACCTTTTTGTCAAGCCAAAGCATGTGCATGGTTCTCTTTCTCCTCATGTTTCCTCTCCTGACTTGAAACCATAACCTGACAAGCCGTGCGACCACAGTACGATGGTTGCAACCCAAACGTAAACCTCGGAAGGTGTCGGAAGATCCAACAGGATCTGTAACACAGTTCAAGATTTTGTGATTTAGCAAAGCGGCCAGCCTTTTTTAGTGGGCGGTCGTATCGAAATCGATAATGTTCACAGGACCAATGACCCAAAACTGACTGCACTCACCCTGAAGATCGTTGGGGACCATGGCATTGCATCGTGCACGTTCCCGATCTTGCCGCGACGTGGCCATTTCAAGTGTGGTTTCTGATTTCCCTACTAAGAAACCGATGAGCAGTAATTTTAGGAACTGTAAGAATGGCGACGTAGAAGTAGTCGAGGACCCACCTTTGTGGCAGGAATTTCCTGCGGTCCAAGTATGGGGCTTTCGCGGCGATTTGCGATCGAGAGCGCAGAGGTTGGTTTCTTCGGAAGCCTTGCGACAGTTCAGGGATTCGAAAGGGCAAACTGTCTGTGACGCTGTCATAAAACGAATGGACGTTGGGCTTTGTTGTTTGGGCCTACACCCCACCTGTTTTACATTTGAGGCACCGATCTTTATCGCGGCTTACACGGGTAAAAATGTCTATCTTTTTTGTTTCTTTGTTGGGCTGCGTACACTGCATCCAGCGGACCAGTACCATTGCTGATAATAATTTGAGAAGTTATCAATTGGCAAACCTTGAGAGGTTTGTTAATTCTCGTTAGGTAGTCTGCATTTTTCCTGAGATTCCCTGCTACTTAATATGCATTTTCATCTCTGTTTAGATTCATGATTTTCTATCGGGCAAATTAACAAAAAGTTCTAGAAAACTGACACTTATCAATCATAGAACAAATGCTTATCAAAGCAATACTTCTAATTATGGGAATACGATCTAACCTTTCTAATTAACTCCTTCATGACCTAAGCAATCTAAACAGGCTTGAATCTAGATGACTCATTTAAGCGATGCTATGATTTTCTACATGACCAGAATAGGAACACTACAGTTAGTACTGAGACAATAGGTGATATTGCAAGAGTGGTGCTGCATACTAAGGTACAAAACGATCCATTCATATCAAATACGACTCCCCACCTTTACCTTACCTTCCACTGCAGGAAATGAGAGAGACTGGTCATCGACCAAAAAGACTGGTCATAGAGACTAAGAATTGTTCTCAAGGACAAACCTCATAGGACAATAACCACACGAACACAAAGACGCTAAAAATCGGTAGCACTTGAGCTAAAAACAATTCCAATAGCTGAACGGAAAAACACCCACAGACATACAAATTACCTATTTTTTTAGCCTGACACTTGTCTCTAGAATGCCTTCACAAAGTACACATTTTACAATTATGGAGGGCTTGAATCACACTTTCAATCAGTGGCACACCAAGAAAACCGGTTAGCTGTAAGGGAAAACAAATGGTGAATAGCAGTTTGAAGGCTTGGTGGTATTGATTTGATCATTCTGCAGCCAACAGCTATACAATAAAAATTTGTTGTCATAATATATATAAAATAAAATAATAATATATATAATCCTATGGAAGGCCACAGCAAAAGACAAAATTTTCTCGCCGGCGCATCAATTGGAAAAAAGACACTATCAGCCATATGGACAGACGAATAACATCATCTCCTAACCCACAAACGAACACCATGCTCAACATTAAGAGCAGTGAAAGCACACAAACAACACAAAAGAAGAACATCATAACCCGAAACTCGAATGCAACCTACTGCAACCGCAATGGGCCAAAGACAATACAAAAAAGCGGATGGCAAGATGAAAAATCCATCACCATGGGATAATCCAGTGTACACATGTGTTCATCCCTTGTTCCAAACACCCAACAACCTTCGTTGCAGTCTAAGAATACAGCTGAAAAAATGACAAAGTTGAAGTCAAATTACGGTCGGCAAAAGCAAAGAAAAAATGAGATTCACGAAGGCAAGGCAAAACGGCAACACGTTGATCTGCATCTTCCTGCAGCCCTCTCTGTACCCTTAAAATCCATTGACCAACCAAGGGATCCACTCATCTTGACCAACCAAAGGTCCCACTCATCTTATAACCAATTACTTCTTGCTCCAGCAAAGGCGACCCTAATGGCTTAATTGACCGCCCAACAATGAGTAGATTGCTTAACAAACACCGCCGAAAAAGGAAAACAGAGAAGAACCTGCGTAAGATATAGAGGTGCTCAACAGCGACAGATGAGAGATAGCGAGAAATCTCACCCGGAATCCATTTTCGGATTGCCCTTCAAATCCAAGCAATCCACCCCCGGCCAACGAAATCTCTGTCAAGAACTGGTCGCCTGCATTTCTTTGGAAAAGAGAAGAAAAAGAATTACAAACTGAAAAAAGCTAAGCACCACAGAAAAAAGATAAAGCAAAACCATCAAAACCTCACCTCTCAACGGCATGGTTCGCAAATCTGGCTTCCCTTTGTCGTGGACTTCGTCTTCCCGGGTCGTGGGTACTGTCCATCCCCGATCAACAAAGGAATAGGTGCAGCAGATATGGCGATTCCAGGCCTTCTCCGCGTTCTCTCCACGTCAGACATGGATTCTCGGCCATTCCTAGGTGGCCGATTGCAACGACCGCTTGCAAGATCTCACCCCCTTCTTGCTCCAACCAATCTTTTGAAGGCGAGAAGAAAAAGAAAGAAACCAATTAATGATGAGATAAATAATTTCTCTCTCAGCAAGAGAAAGTGCATTAAGATTTAAAGTGATGAAAGAGTAACATAAATCTCAATCAGGAAAACCCAGAAAACACACTCCGAGGATCTGAGTATCCTCCAATTCCTCTCTGACCCTCTCAAATTTGCCAGTTGATTGCTCCAAGCTCTGGTGGTTTCGAAAATGAGAAGAGAGCCAAAAGTAGAGAGAAAACAAAAGATGATCAATTATATATAAACCATTACGACAGAAACAAAATTTTGAGAGACAGAGGAACAATCACATGAAATCAATATAGAACCTGTGGTTCTGGGTGTTCTTCGAATCCTCCCTCCCTCTTCCAAATAGCTCCAAATCCACTCCAGGATACTCAAATCCCAACAGTCAAATCACAAACGAAATCAGGGAACTCCGATCGATCCACCGAAACAAACGAAATACAAAGCATCCATAGAAAGACTCACCACAGGAGATTCACAGCTGAAGGATGAATCAGCTCCGATGCAAAGCTCGGATCCTTCTGTTCCTGAGAGAGGCGATGAACAAACCTGAAAAAAGAGGATCAAAGAAACCCATTTTTCTAGATAGAAAGAGAGAGAATGAACCCAGTCAAGAAAAGGAAGAGAAAACGAATGCAAAGAAAGAGGAAGATATATTTCAAGAGAAGAGTGCTCCTCTGACCTCGATGAGAGAGAATATAGCACCACGGGTAGATTAGGTTAACCACACATATTTTTTCTGCCAACCGTCAACCTCATTTGTTCTGCCTCCCTGACCAAGCTCCTATCCCCTGATATTTTTTTTTTCCTTTCTCTGCTTCCTGATTAGTCCCCTCAATTACCTTTCTAGTTTCAGAAAGTACGCCCAGTCTACATCAGCAAGACACACCTCTCTTCTCCCATACCTCCCTCCTCTCTCAGCCTCCGAAACCGGCACGACTCCCACCTCTCAAGCGGGCCACACCTCAAATACTCTGACCTTGCCCTAAGCCACTTGCAGAGCCACTGCAATAAACCCTTCCAATCCCCCCATGGCCCACCATCTCTGAGTCTCCCACCCACGGATACGTCGATCGCCTGCAGAGGCCCCGACACAGCTGCCAAGGAAAATAGACCAGCCGCCTTAAATCAATCCAATCAAGCAACTGGGCAGGCTCCAGCCACCGAGAGGGCCCTGGTGACCAACGCGTCCGTGGACCACAACCGATCCAGCAGACCAAAACAGCCCAACGACCAAGTTCCATCCCAACCGACCCGCCAAACACCCGTCCGATCCCAAAGAGCCCCCACCCAACGCCAGCCCACACAGCGCCAGCTTCCGGGTTATAACAGTACATCCCGGTCAGCATGAGCAGTAAAAGCAGTCTGCGTGTGCAGTACCAGGTCCTGCGGTGGGATTTATTTCTTTCAATGTGAGTCCAATTTAAACTCAAACCAAAAATTGGATATGATTTTGTCTCAAAAGTAATCTGATTTGACCTTGCATTTGGGAAATAACCAAATATTAGGTTTCTTTTGTGTGAAAATATTGGGGTTTTTTTTTCTTTTTGCCATCTCTAATCGTGGCTGGGCATAAACACTTAAAACAGCAATAACGAACACCAGAGCTGCATTTCATCTTCGGACTCGGTGGGTGTGCCTTTGTCAGTTCCGGCACAGCTTTAGTCAAGAAACAATATACCAAGACAAACCATACAAAGCCCTGTAAACAAAATCCCCAAAATATCCATGACTCCAATTTTAGGTTTCTGCGATTTCAACAGCCATTATTGCACAGGTTTCCGAGATTTCAAAATCCATGTGCTCCAGGCTTGTGCTGTCGCCATTGCATCGATACAGAGTCGCCCACCTCCTTGTTCACCTCTTGTTGAACTGCAGAACCCAGGTTGAAGGAGTTGATCATCAGATGACAGACAGTAAGCAATAACACTGTGATGAGGCTCATTCATCCTCTGAAGTTAGAAAAAGCTTACAGAAAGCTATTTCCCAAGTGCACTTCTGAAACCACAGTATAATTGTTGCACTACACAAACTGCGGTTCCTAGAAAAAACAAAGACTTGGAACCAAGGAATGCAAAACCAGTGCTCAATAACCTCCTTCAGATCAACACAATTGCAGTCTCATACTTCTGTTCTTTACCATCGATCGCCGCCTGTTAACGAATAGCGAAAGACTACCGATCCTAAGGCAAAGTACCGTGGCTCAAGCATGTCAACATGGAATATTATTGACAATTGATGTTTCTGAGACTCTCAAGTAGTAAAGCAGCAAAGCCACATCAATCCATAATCTGAAAAGCCAGTATACTACAAGGCCGAATCCCTTTGAATCTATCAATCACCTAACTGTGAAAAACTATCGATCCTTAGCCAAAGCAGCCTGGCTCAAGCATGTCGACATGGAATGTTATTGACAAGTGATGTTTCTGTAACTCTCAAGTAGTAAAGCAACAAAGCCACATCAATCCATTATCTGACTAGCCAGTATACTACAAGGCCGATTCTCTTTGAATCTATCAATCACCAAAATGCAGCCAAGAATTCAACGCAGGAAACTACAGGCAACAAAAGAGGAAAGGAAATGGTGAAAAATACCATGCCACACCTTGGGAGTTGGGAAGAAAACAGCGCTCTATCTAATCTTCTGGGCACCAGAACTCCTCATAGCAGCCTCCTTCACCTTGTCGATATAACCCTCAATCGGAGGTGTCAATGTCGCCATGAATCTCTCTTTAGGAAACGGCGTCAAGTCTGGTACCAGAGCAGCCTGCTTCAACTTCTCCGGCAATGCTTCGATCGCCTCCTTCTTCATCCTCAACAGATTCGTCTCCGCGGCCTGCCTCGCCCTGTGCTTCCTCATCAAAACCCTGCTGTACTCCTTCGCCAGCCGCCTCCCGTCCTCCACGGTCAGCTCGTACTTGGGGATCTTATCGGCATCCACCAATCCAAGCGAGATCAGGTCGAATCCGGGTGTCCCCATCATCAAAGGCTCGTCGGGGACTCCCATGGCCTGCCTCCCGCCTTTCTTCAGAATTTCCTTCTCTCGCTTCCGATCTTTGCTCTCCAACCCTAACTTCTCACGCTCGGCCTCCCGCTTCATGTCCTTGGGCTTCAGATACCGAACCGGCGTCGGCGCGTTTATGCATTGCTCGTACAGCTTGTACTTCTCCTGGTCCTGACGTGACGTCGGCCGGGCTGAAGGATCCGGATCGACGGCTCCCTTCCCGCCCTTCTTGGTAGATACCTTCATCCTCTTCTTTGGCCCATCTTTCAGCTTCGCTTTACCTTTCGCCGTCCCGCTGACTGCACATCTTTGGACGAATTGATGTGCCAGAGATTCGAGTGTCTTCGTTCTCGCGATTCGAAACATCTCTCCTGCGTCTGATCTGAATCTTCTCGTCCCTCCGCCGGCTCTTTCCCGTCGTTTGCTGAAATGGGAGTAGGGATTTTGGACTGTGGACGACGAAAGAAGGAAAACAAAACTCAACGAGCGTTATAGGGTTTTAGTTACATTGGGCCGAGTTTAGTTATAGGCCCAAATAAATTTGAAACTCCCATCGGCCCAAATTGGGTATTAGCTTTATTGTCACCGTCATCGCCTCACCGGACACCGGACAAGTCACACTTCCGCCCTCGTTCCTCTCTGTGTTCTGTTCGTCTCCTCCCCCCATTTATCCCTATTCAAATCCCTAATTTCTGTAAATTGCAAGAGCTGAAGAAGGAAATCTGGTCTGGGTTCTGGATCTGTCTGGGAGGAAGCTGTATCGAGATCTTCCGATTGAAGCTGAGGCGTTCTTACGAGGTGTAGTTAGGGCTTTTCTCGGGCGGGGACAAGAAGGTGATTGATTGATTGATTGATTGTGCGGTTAGATGTTCGGCGGATTGTATGGAGACCTTCCTCCGCCTTCCAAGGCGGAAGAGGAAAAAACCCGTGCGAATGCTTCCGCGGCGTGGTCGAGCTCCACTCTGATGGCGCCACCAACACTGCGCAAACCTTCCACAGCCTTTGCGCCGCAGACAGTTCTTAAATCAGCGAGCAAACTGAGGCAAAGCTCTTCTGCTCCCAAGGTAACCGTGGCGCCGTCGCCAGCTATGGCTGTGATCCCGACGTTGCATCATGAGGAGATGGCGCAACCGGCACTCGTGGGAGTTCAGTCCGTGGTCATTGAGGAGTATGATCCTGCAAGGCCCAACGATTACGAAGATTACAGGCGAGAGAAGAAGCGGAAGGCATTGGAGGCGGAGAGGTTGAGGGAGCTAGAAAGGAGAAGGCTAGAGGATGAGGAGAGAGAGAGGAGGGAAAAGGAAGAGAGGGAGAGGGATAGAGAAAGGGATAGGGACAAGGCGAAGAACATTTCCGGCGAGGAAGCTTGGAGGAGACGGGCGGCAATGAGTGGTGCCGTGCCCAGGTCGCCGTCTCCACCTAGTACCGGGGACGGATTTAGTATTGGGAAATCGGAAACAGTTGGGTTAGGCGTGGGTGCAGGTGGGCAAATGACTGCTGCTCAGAGGATGATGGCTAAGATGGGTTGGAAAGAAGGGCAAGGGCTTGGCAGGCAGGAGCAAGGAATTACCACTCCGTTGATGGCAAAGAAGACTGATCGTCGAGGTGGAGTGATTGTGAATGCCAGTGAGACTAAGCAGTCAGAGAAGAAGGTGAAGAGTGTTAATCTTAACGGACCTCCCACTAGGGTCTTAATGCTTCGGAACATGGTATGTGCTGACTTCGCTTTGATGGTCTTGAATTATTATGCATGGTGCCATTTATCTACAATTTTTTAACCAATAAAGATTTAAGATCTGGAGTCAAATGTATGTCTAAGAACACCAAATGTATCTGATGGAAAATGGTGTGTTAGGACAGTTTGGAACCAGAGCTTGTTGCCTCTGCTGTCACTGATTCTGAATTTGTCTTCTAACTCCGGCCGTCTTCAGTCTCTGAAAATATTATTGAAAGTGTAATCCAACCACAGATCTCAATTTGTTATTAGAAATCATTGTATAAGCTGTCAGGATCTATTACATTCTTCAGTTAGTCAAGCTTCTTGCTTTGTAAAATGGGAATTCGGAACATTAAAGAAAATCGCATGGGGGATCACCTTTTTATTGCCTGGAGTTGAATTTGTAGGAAGTTCTTGGTTCTTTGATAAACAGAGCTTGTTATGTTGCAAGGATGAGTTCTGTTCTGTGGATCTCCCTATTGCCTATTATGATGTATGGGGTGGGAACCTTTGGATACTAAAAACACTTTGTGCTACTTATGTTGGTCCGATATTGTTCTGTGACCATGGTGTTGAAATAAGTTTATACGACTGTTGCAGTGTTTATCACTTTCATCTTCTACGTACTTAGTTTTTCCTATCCATTCAGTGGGTCCCTGTTGATGTAACCTGTTTGGACGATTTTAATGGCACCTGTGTCCGTACGTGTTGATTTGTGATGGTGATTGACAATTTTTGCTCTGCTTGTTCAAGGTTGGGCCGGGAGAGGTGGATGACGAGCTGGAGGATGAAGTTGCTTCAGAGTGTGCAAAGTATGGGACTGTCACAAAGGTTCTCATTTTCGAGATCACAGAACCAAGCTTTCCTCGACATGAGGCTGTGCGGATCTTTATTCAGTTTGAGAGATCAGAAGAAACAACGAAGGCATTGGTAGATCTGGATGGCCGTTATTTTGGTGGTAATACCGTCAGGGCATCATTCTACGAAGAGGAGAAGTTCAACAAAAATGAGTTAGCCCCCGTGCCTGGAGAGATCCCGGGATTTTGATGAATGTGTTCCTTTCGAGATTTCGGCTTCAGCAAAGGAAGCTGTGAAAAGACATTCCCCTTTTTAATGGAGTTGAACTGCAATGATAGAAGTTTGAGAACGATTGGTCGTGTTGTAAGTAGACTGAAGAATGAAGATGGTAGATGGAGTCCGCTCCTTTGGTCATCTGTATGAACGCAGTACTGATATTCAAGTTTCTTTGTGCTTACAGACGACAATCTGCTGGCAATAATTTGAGTAACTCAACCTATTAACAAGTCAATGTAGCAGTGCCAAAGTTTCTGATCCTCAACTATTGTAGCTGGATTTGGTTCACTCAAACTGCGGCAGCTCTATCTAGCCTCAAGCATTGATACTACTTTGTTACTATTGCATAACAGGAACAGTTAAACTAAGTGCAACAACAGAGATCAGAAAATGATTCTCAGCTTCCAAGTTCTGTCAAACGCATAATTATAGTAAAGATCTCCTCTATTGTTAAATGGTTAGCTACTCAATTACGCCGCGGTGATGACTCAACAGGACCAGCCGCCGCCACAATAGCTTCTTCCATAAACGCCCCCTGCAGCTGCAACAGCTCCTGGTGGTGGAGAACTGATGGTACATTCACTGGCATGCCGATTTCGGCCACCGCGTTGGTGGTGGTGGGGATGGACGGTTGGTGCAGGAGATCAGGATGGTTGTATATGTAGAACGCAGGAGAGATGTCCAGCTGCTCGCCAGAGGAAGAGCCGACGGAATTCGGTGCCCCACCATTGACTGCCCTGCCACTGTTGACGCCATTGATCAACGCCATGCTTGGGTCTATCCGGCGTGGGGAAGTTGTGGTGGAGCAGTCTCCTCCAGATCCCGATCCTCCGCCGGCAACCAACGTGCTGCTGGCAGTCGGAGTCGCAGTTGTGCTCGCCTGGCTCGGACCAGCGCCGCAAGTTGGGCAGCGGTTCACGAGCTTTTTACACAAGAGCAGACGAACAGTGCAGGAAAACAGAGGTTCAGGAAACGAAAGAGAAGAGAGAATGAAAAGTGAATACAGGGCATAATTGCATTTACCTTGTAGCGGTAGGTGGTGCCGTCCGGCTCGATGATCCAACCAGCTTCCTTGGCCAGCTCCCGGAGGACTTCATTGATATCTGCCCGCGGGGAGAGGTGGTAGCCGCCGTATCTGCGGAGGCCGTGGAAGATCTTGGTGGTGATCCCCCGTCTCTGCCTCTCCCTCAGCTTAGTCTTCTCCTTGTCACTCTCGCTTCTTGCCGAGGATCCACCGCCACTCCCCACCATTTTCTAGTGATCAGGGCAGGCTCAAGAATCAATCAAACTCTGGTTTCCTTTGCCGTGGCAGTGGTTCAGTGAGAGATCGATTGGTTCTTGATCATCTATATATATAATGTGCTTTTTGCATGAGGAAGAGAACACAGGCAGAGAGAGAGAGAGAGACAGAGACAGAGAGCTAGAAGGTTCAGGCAGGCCTCAGGGCTGAATTGCATGAGAGAGGAAGAGAGTACACGCGACTGACGAGGGCCAGTAATTGGAACGGGGAACGGCAGGGTTTCTCTTTTTTACCAGAGAAACAAAAGGAAGGTTTTGGGAAGAAAGTACATACGAAAAAGAAAAGCTTTGATTTACCACAACAGATCAGATGGAGGCGAGAGAGAGATCTCCCGGGTCTGTAACTGACACAAAACAGAAAGAAAGTAGAGAATAACAAAACCCTTTTGCCTGGAGTGGACTGGACTGACAAAAGTCCAAAGATTCCACTGGAAAGATGCATCCTTTGCTTACCCTTTTTCTGAACTCCCGCCTGCCTACTGCCTAGATACACTTCGCAGCAGATACCAAAAATGGCACTGCCGTGCCCTCTAGACCCAGGACAGGGATGCAACAAAAAGCACAATGCACCAACATACTAGGGTTCCATAGGTGCTTCAAGATCCGGCCTTCGGTCCTCTACTTGTTTTGCTGATTCGTCAGTGAATGCATCAGGATAGACGGCTGAGATTTTCGATTTCATAGTTCTGCAAAAGCAAGGAACAAGGGAACGTCAGAATCCAATGTGGATTAAAAGAGGAAAATGGGACTTTGCGTTGCAACAAAGTTTTACATGAGACATTTCATGCTGCAGAGAAGCTTTCATGAAACCAACTCAATTAGCAGAACATAATCACCATTCTGCTGCTGGGATCACTTGCGAGAAATAGATAAACAGGGATCAAGAAGAAACGCTAACTGGCCTTTACCTTAGCCTTAGAAATATGTAATCGAGATCCGACTTCATAGACTTCAGCAGGCGAGTGTTCTTGTAAAAATCCCCCGAAACCTCGGTGAAGCAATTCTCTGAATAGTCGTTAAAATGGGACAAGACTGCATTGCTGTCCTGCAACCTTCCCAGTCTGCACATCCAGAATGCAACGAACAGCGAAACACAATGAGCAATAAGGAAACAAATCAGAGGCAACTGAATTTTCAGCAGAGAAAGTCGGGCCAAACTAAAACCAATCTTGCAAATAGGATGTCAAGTAACAGCCTGCAGTAAGATTTGCCTCTTCAGTTGAGGTCCTAGCAGTCCTTAATTTTAAGGGTAGCAAATTCAAATACAACCCTAAAACAGGCAGCTCTTACAGCCGTAGCAGGGCTCAGAGTACAGTACGAGCTCCATAGTAGGCATTTGAGCGTGCAATATGTGACCAAACAAACCCAATTTCATCAAAGGAGTACGAATATCATTTTAACATTTACAGTCGATTCCCGTTTCGAAGGATTGATTCTGGCAAGGAACATTTACAAATTGAGATGATCATTCGTAATAAAAGGACGCAAGCCTATATTATTCGCCGGCGCCGGGAGATAGCATTCCGGTGATCAGTGATTAGCAAGACAGATTCAACAATCGACATAGATCAGATAGAGAGTGGGGCACAGAGAGCTTGAAACGTACATGAGATGCTGCAATTGCTTGAGGGTATCCAAATCATCGGCATTGACTAGGGTTCTGAACTCCCGAGAAACCTCCTTGGAAGCCTCAGCTATGGATTCCTTCTCCTCAGTTGGCTCCTCCATCGCTACCTATCCTATCCCTTGTCTCCCTGCACTCTTTCTCTACTTCGAAAAGCAAGACGAAGGCAAACTAATGGGCTGGGCCATGAATTTGCTCACCTACTAGCTCCTTGGATTAGAACAGAACAACTTATTGGGCCTGATAGACCCATTAAAGTTCTGCAGAATGCCTAAATGGGCCACCCTAAGCTCCTTTAATGAAGCCAGGCTTAAGTCTAGTCTTTGTAATTGTTGTGGGATTTTCTCATGTCTGTAGGCCTAAACCAAAAACTGAACTAAGCGGATCTTACTGCCAGGTCAAGGCCCAGTACCTGATTTGGGCTTTATATCAAAAGCCCAGTCAGACATAATTGACCGTCAACCAGACTGTATCACTGTAAGTCTGTAATGTCCACAACGAGTGTAACGGACATGAACGCTTTACTTTACTTGGCAAGTTAGCCCACTTGATAGCATATTTGGATGGCCAATTTATGTGAAATATTTTTCTTTTATGCTTCATCATCACCACAAAAAAGGACATTTAAATAGAAAAATAGAACCTTCTTTGGGAAAAGTAAAAGCATTCATCATCATCATAATAATAATAAGTTAATAACCAATCTATCTTGAACTAATCTATGCATGTGTCAATTTCAAAAAATCCTTTGCCACTTTCAAAAGGGATTTATTGACCTAAATAATATATAAATTTTTTGAAATTTTGCATCAATATTCTTCGACTTGTGTGTAGACTAGCCATGAGTGCATTCGAATTAAACGAGAGTGGATATATATTTTTCTTCCTCTAGAAGACAGAAGCCTGTATTATTTTGAAATAAATTAGATAGATTGGGTATTTTTCTCCTCTAAAATTACCAATCCCAAAAGAAGTGAACTGAAAGGAACCTTAGGTAAAAAAAATACAAAAGTGAAAAAAAAAACCGAGTGGATGAAAAATAAATGGTCACTGTGTGAGTCAGTCAGTGAGTCCTATTATTATTATTAACATGTTTATGTTTCTTTTACCCCTTTCTCCTAATTTTATGGTTTACCTGTTCCCTCCCCAAGAAAAGGCAACAATAAATGTAACCCTTTCCTCTATCTCTTTTCCTATCACAATTCCAAGTTGGTGGTGTTGCGTTCCCTCGTCGCCCGAAAGCACGCAGTAATGGCGACCACTTATAAACCTGGGCCGGCCGGCCAGAAATAAAGGAATCATATGCAAATGTAATGCATCGAGCCCTTCAAAGTCCACAGCACACATGGCGTTGGGCTCAGAATTTCGTGCGGCCAAAACAAAGATAACAAATCATGACAACACCCAGGAAGGAGGAAATGGCGAAAACCAGACGTCCACTCAATTTCCAAGTGGCGGTCCGTCGACGACGTTCGTAAAATTCAACCTTTGTTAGTCTTAGTCTGCAATATTGCAATGCAAACTTCTGCTTCCAATTTCCTTGCAGTGGTAGTAGCAAGTATAACAGAGAAGAAAGAGAGAGAGAGAGGTCCAAGTCCAACGCAAACCCCAATGCTCTGTTCCTTCTTATTGCATGAAATCCCCTCTGCCCTCCCTCCCCCAAATCAGAGTTGAGCTGCAGCAAGCAATCATGAAACCTCTGGCTGCCTGGTTCTTCAACCCTGTAGGTAGGAAAACGAAAGAGCATATACAACCAAAACACCAAACGCTGCAGTCCAAAAAAGTATTAAGAGAAAAACCCCAGCCTCTGTGCCTGCCTGACCAATGCAACAGATACAGAGTGAGACACAGATTATTAACTTTGAACGGGAAACAGACAAGAGCTCTTTGTAAAGAGCTTCTAAGTACACTCTGGTTTTCAGAATGCAGCATTAGGATGATGGAAAGGGTAAATTAAATGCTTCTTGGAAAGGTTAAAAAACTTTTTTTTTTTTTTTTTTAAAGGTGAATTGGGTCAAACCCTGTTGCATAATAGTCTGATAGAGGTAGTAATAATACAGCAGAATCGACCATTCATTGTGGGATGGCACATAGGCAGCTACGAATATGATAGTCTATAAACCCGAGTTAGATGCTACTAAATCTTTTCTTTCTCCTGCCTTGGTTACTTAATGCTTCTTGCTACTCTCTCTCTCACTCTCGTGTAGTCTGTATGTACGTTACACGATGTTACACAACACTAAGCAAATGACACAGAAAGAAACAAAATAGATTACTGGCTGCTACTATTACTAGGACTGCATTATATATATATTTGCCAATTGGAAAGCAAAAAGGGAAAAAGGAACAGTGCAGCAGCTAGCTAGGTAGCAGGAATGCGGCAGTTGCATTTAAAAAAGGGGGATCTGATGGAGCAAAGAAAAAAGGCCACCCAAAAAAAGCAGAGCAGAGCAGATCATCACGCGACCCGGATCCTTCCTTCCTTGTCACTCTTGTCTTGGGCAACCCAAGCCACAACAGGAAAAGGAAAGGGGAAAAGGGCTCTTTCTTTCTTTCTTCCCTTTTATTAAGAGAGAGAGAGAGAGGGAGAGAGTAAAGTGGAAGCATGAGAAGAAGAGAAATTTTGGGTTGTGATGATATTTTAAGACGGACAGAAAAGCAGCTTACCCACGAAAGAGAGGAAGGGGAAGGGGAATGGGCATGGATTGTGATATCTCTCTCTGCCGTTGCACGCAGCACGCCGGTACAGTAGTAGTAGTAGTAGTAGAAGTGCTTTACTTTCTTTCCCCTCCTTTCTTTATACAGGAAAAAGGGTGTGGGGAGAGGGACACGAGGCTTGGAAATGGCGTACTAATATACTATACAGTGTGGTGGCGCTTCTCGCATGCACCTTTCTGGGCTCGGAGGAACATCCTTTTCCAGAACACACATGTATATGTATCCTAACTGGTTAATTAAGAAAAAGGAAATGGACTTTGGACATCTATGTTCTCTATCATATCAATCATGAAACACGCTTGAAAAGGGTATACGTTTAAAATTGATCATCACTCCATTTAAAACCAAACCACTTAACACTTGCTTGCGAAACCCTACACACCAGACTTGGGACTCTACATTTCTAGTTGCTTACAGTAAGAACATGAATGCCGTCTCTTTCTGTTATATATCGTGCTGCTGCTGCAGATGCTGCTGCCACTTAAGCAAATTAAGGCCATATGTGATCTGTATTTATGGTATGGTATATGCAGTTATGCACATGCATGTCCACCATCACATCACATGACATAGGGCTCCTCCCAATCCCATCCATCTATGTCAGCAAGACAGTTGGGTCACAGGTTTCAGGTTGAGACCATTGGTACCTGCTCTGATCTTACCATACACCACCTAATCACAAGGTTGATGATGGCCCCAAATCCCCATCCCACCACCCATAGACCAAACCACAAGTCCTACTAAACATCTCAATAACAGCATTCCACTTTCAAAACAAAAGATGATGGCAACCAAACCAACCAGTCTCCATCAAATATTCAACACCATTCACAAAATGGCAGACATACATCCCTAATAACCAACAGCATCCATAATACCTAGATTACCTGTTTGTACTTCACAAAAGTGTGCATCTTCCACACAGAATAACGGCCCTACTAATAATACTTAGATAACTTCGGGTACATAGAGATTATATATCTCACATGAAGGACCAGTTGACGAACATGAAAGCCAGGCAGTGATGGGAATCATCGTCGTTCAGTACTTTCCATGCAATCGCCTGCTCGTAGGCCACCGGTCTCCCCATGCTCGACACACATATCCCTGCTGGCAGATATGCAAAACCCTGTCCAGTGCAACCGACAATGTCGAGTCAACTAGAATTCATATTTGCATTTCAATGCAGTTTGTAATATGATTGATTAAGTCTAGAAACATAAAGGTCAACTTACCTCTTGCATGATCTTAGAGAACTCAGAGCACAGAACCTTCCGCCCAGCTTCATCGAGGATCTTATCCAGCATAATGTCCTGAAGCGCCACTAATGTTGTTTCCAGCATGTCCAGCCCAGCTTGGTTTGCAAAGGTGAAAACAGGTGATGCCTGAAATTTGGCAATACAGGTGCAGCAACTCCATCAGAATACAACCAGCATAAATATAAAACGAAACATTACAAAGAAGATTAACCTTTCCATGGAAAGGCATTACTTACATTGCTTGTCAAGGAGCAGCACATGATCGAATCAGAGTGTTGCCACAGCTGCTTCAGCAAAGCATCCCCGGCTTGAGATTCCATTTGGAAGAGATCACCTCCAGTATGCACCCTTTTCAACAGTCAGCACCAGTTAAAATTCTGCACCTTGGAACTCTAAATGAGGTAAGACGTAATGTGGAAAGTAATATAACCAACACACCTGTAACTCCTATAGATCCAGCGAGCCAAAGTGAGAGCCTCGGGGGAGCCAGGGAATGATTTGCCACCAACTTGAGAACCTAGGCCAGAAGAAGGTGCAATTGCCATTGCAACCCTCTGAACAGAGGCAACAACACTGCGCACGTACTGCCTAGCCATGGCCGCCACATCATCACGCAAATGATTCTCAAAGCTAAACTGGAATGCAATTGTGAGGACTGATCTCAGATTGTAACTGTTTGAGTCAGACTCAGTGGCCAGACGAGTACCCCCTCCTGCCCCAACTTCAAGGGTAGATGCCAAATCTAAAGTACGACTTGAAGCAGGCCCATCCTATATATTACAAACAAATGATTAGGACTTGAAGTTGACATCATGGCACAAAAGAATTTAATCAATGTAGGCTTACCGTTTTACCATCCAGTGGGATGACACGAAATCCAGATGCAAGAAGAGGAGCATCGTCAGCAAATGATTCGTCGATAGGGGCAAAAACAAGTTGAGCACAGGCGCTAACAGCATTTTCGTCAACCCCACTACATAACTGCAGATATAATTCCAAAAAACTCAATAACTTGCGGTGATTTTGTCAGGGATGGAATTCAAATGAAACTGAGTAGTGAAATAACCTGCAACAGGTACATATCCCGTGCTAGAGCCATCTCCTCAGGCGAGAAGGCCTGACCCTCCAAACGGACCACCTCCAAGAACTGCAGTTGCAAGGAAAATTTTAAATCCGAAGCCTTAATGATAAGTTCAATAGTATTAAGTGAATCCATGTATTCCAAGCCTCACCTCTTCGTGCTCCACTGTACGAGCAAGAGGCAAGATGACTTGGCTACTAGGGAAACCACCAGCCCTGCCACATGGAACAGCATATGGACTGGACTTGAGACATGCGGCAGAATAGGCATCAACTCCATAATCAGCCCACTCAGAACGATGTTCCCTTAGAAACCGAACAAGCAAAGCTGGAGGCACATTCTGCACCCACGTAAAGAGGTACAACAGTTGAATTCCTATCCGGTTTGCAAAGTCAAAATTGTAAAACAGCAACCGACAACAAATTACCTGAATCAACATTGATGCCCTTGCACAGAGCACCCCTCCACCAAAAGTTGGGAATATCGACCCATGATACTGTGAACCAAGATATTTGTTTGGAGACGAGTTAATGGCAATAGTTACATCCTCCACACCATCACCATTCAGGAGGGACCATCCATCGTCTGCAAATCCATTGACAGCATCATTGAACCCCCTGGAATCAAAATCCCAAAGATATGTTAGTTGAGCACCATAACAAGAAAATTTTAAAGGTACAGATTAAGACAGATGAACTTGTTTTCACAATAGATTTATCAGTACCTGCAGAGTCTCTGACTGAATGTCCTCAACACCGAAGGCTGGCGGCCTCCACCATACTGAATTTCTCCACTAGTCTCTTGTGCTATTTGTCGAATGTGCCGCAAGGCCTGCAGCAAAACATATAATCAACAAATTAAGAGATTTATGTCAATAAATTACACAGCAGCGGTCGTGCTCAATCTTACCGCAAGGGTCATTTTCTGAGCAATAATTTTGCAAGATTCATATAGAGGCCTCAGAACTTCAGGGACACTCCAAGCCTAGGAGAATAATCAAGATGAATTATTCAGAATGATACTGAAATTGAATTAAGAAGAAAATAGTACTCATTAGAGAGCAAATTAAATAGAATTTGGTTCTTACATCCAAATCAACATGGTCAACAATGTGTATCATGGAACCTCCACCCTCGCAAGGTCGAATTAGATATCCACTTGGAAGCATTTCAGCCCTAACAAAGCCTGATGATGTTGGCCCAGCTGGACCACCTGTAGAAGCCGTCAAGGACCTCTCACAAATCTGCATAAAAGAAAAGGAGTGGGCGTGAGAATAAGTTACTCCACATATTGGGATACAAGACATCCACTTTCCTTCGACAAATGATATTAAGTGCATTGGACTTGCCACAATACTGCCATCGTCCATTGTGGTGGTGTATCTCAGAGTCCAAAAGTCTCTTGCTGCAGCCAATGTGGTTGGTGCATATGTCTGGCAGAATAAGCATACATGAAAGAGATGAGAATCAAGCAACCAAGGTCAGCAATCATACTAAATAAACCATATAAATATTCAAATACAAGGATGAGGAAATGAAAGAAAGACCTGCATATAAATGAGCTCAATTGTGCCTCCATTGGCAGTAGGAATCACACTCAACATATCAAGGCATCGACAGTCGCGATACCAAGATGGACGATCTTTGAGGATTTCAGCGACCTGCAAAAACCACAATAATTAACAGTCAATCATAAATCCAAAACAAAATAACTTAAGATAATGCTGCCACATTTGAGGCAGTGTAAAAAAAAATGCACACACCTTCATGGGTTCAAGACTCACGAGGCCACAGGCTCGTGCTGCTACTCCACTACCATTGCGGGAAACAGCTACGATGCCAATAGAATCCGGACCAGGCTACACATATATAACAATATAACGAAATCAAATCAGCACAAATTGATTAATTAATCAAATATTAGAGAGTTAGCAAAAATATAAAGTTGCCACCTTCATCCCAATCATCTGAACCCAGTTGACAGAAGTTCCTGTAGCTTTGGACAAGAACTCTGCGAGGGCCTCCTCAGCTATTGCGAGAAGACTACACAAACGTAGAAACCACATTGTACAACAACGTTAAACTCATTTCGAGAGAATCAATTCAGTCAGATAAACTGTTGTAGCAGGTCAGAGGTGAAAATGTTTACCCAGCTGGGTTGTTAGCATCCATTTGCGGATGCTGACTTGATTGGTTTTGCTGCTGCTGTTGCTGCTGACCGCTTATGACCACAGACTCGCAGCTGTTGTCTGTGGCCGTTGCCGAAGCCTGTTCAACGATCCAAAAGACCAAAATGAATGAATGAATGTGTAGTAATAAATGAAAATACAGCACTCAGCGACATTAAAAAACTAACACTGCTAATAGAGAAGAGTCATGAGTTAAGGTCCCCTACACTGTGGATCTGTGAGCGCATGAAACCATTCTCATACACCAAGTGAGAGACCTGCTTCTGCAGACGGTCATTCTCTTCCATCAACAGCTTGTTTATTGCTGTCAGCTTTCTGTTCACCGTCTGAAGACGGGATGCTTCTTTCCTTTGCTTCTCGCGACATCTGTTCAACAATAATAATCACCTCAATGCACTGACCACGCAAGACCCCAATGGAAAAATTAAGAACAGGAAAGGAAGAGAGTAAAACAAAGAGAAGAAAAGGGTATTGATGTCGATATCAGGGAATTAATTTCTCCCAGAAAGGCACTCATTGTGATTTTGAAAGGTGTGGGTGAAAGGGCACAGGGAAAAGGAAATAAGTGAAAGTCGTATAGATGGTAAAACTTCACTTTCAAGAGGTCTAGTGCAGCGGAATGTCTGATAACTGGTTAAAATCATTCCGCTTTATCTGTGAAAATAATAGGGCAGGGTCACAACAAATTTCCCACCTGTATTACACAATCAAGCTAAAGAACAATTGACACTTCAGAATAAAAGGAAACAGAGCAAGGGCTTCCACAGCACGAAGGTATGAAGAGAAAACCCAATGAAACACACAAAAGCAGCGGACTTTCTTGAACGAAACCCAGTTCTTCCGGGAGGGAAAACACAAAAAGAAAGCAAAAGGGAATGGAAATTGGAGGAGATAGCGTAAACCCATAAGACCCGGAAAATATATGGCAGAAAAGGGGGGAAATGGAGACCGAAGAGAGATTGACAAAGAAAACGGCTAATAACTTCCAAAAGCTACATTCTTTTATCAACCTTCGGTTCTGAAACCAGACTTTGATCTGTCTGGGCTCGATGTTGGAAAGAATAGGGCACTCCCGAATGAGCTGCTGCCTCCTCAAAGAACTGGGCTTGGGGCATTCAGCATAAACCCTCTCCAGCGCATCTACTTGCTCCGGAGTGTAGCGAACGTACTTGCTGGAATCCATCTGTTGTTGGTTCTTATTGAACAACGCCTCATTATGATTGCTATGGTGGATTGACAGAGCCATAGTTATACTACCCTACAAACTACTACAACAACAAATAATGAAAACCCAGAAACCTGGCTGGCTACTCTTTCTGGGATTTTGGTGTTGAAAGATGGAAAGAGGAAGGGGGAAAAATGGTAGAGAGGGGTAAAGGTTTGTTATTGCTGGTGGGTTGAGAAGAATATAGAGAGAGCTCTGGATTATGTTCTTCTAGTATGGGCGTTTGAAGCTAAGGCAGCAGGCTCACTCTCCTCTAAGAGAGCCTCCTCTCTCCTCCATCACAGGGAAAGAAAGAGTTGTTGTGGGGTTTTTTATTTTGTTTTTTCGCTCTCTTTCTCTCTGTGTCTGAATTCTGAATGCCCCGAGTTTAGAGAAAGGGAATTGGAGGGAAGGCGGAGAAGGAGGGGTTCCTTTTTGAGAGGTCTTTGCCTCGAAGACGCCAATCTCGAGAGACCCTTTGCTCCTTTCCTTGTTTGTGTCTGCTCTGCTGTGTATTTACTCGCAAGTATAAATAGATAAAGCAACAAAAAACCGAAAAACAGAGGGCAGAGCAAAAACAGGGGAATGGGAAGGGGATTCTTTTTATTTTTTTGGTGAGAGGAAAGGGGATTATTGAGTCCAAATTGTAGTGACGCCAGGTGGGTTATTATTCGGCTAATTAAGGGGATTATTGTGAGGTATAGACTATAGAGAGAGAGAAAAGAGCAAAACTTGGGGCTGCTTCGCTTGGACTGTTAATTATTACTCTGTTTTCTTTGGGGTTTTTTCCCTGTAAAAAAGTAGTGATAGACTGAAGAGAGAGAGAGAGAGAGAGAGAGCATTAATAGAAAAGATATGGGAATGGGAGGGAAGAAGGTGGCTTTGTTCCTTTTTTCTCTCTACGACTGTGTATGTGTCTGTCTGTCTCTCTGCGCCTGAGAGCTTGCTTTGCTTCTCTCAGCAGCACCATCATCATCATACCATACCACTCTCTCCGCAGTGTTAACTGGGCAGTTTACTAACTAGCAAGGTTGTCAAAACCAAAACCGAAACATAAATAATGTTGTTGGTTCAGAATTCGGAAGGGATACACTAGGATCATAGTTTCACTTAATAGAGTTCGGCAGAGAAGACATAAATTATGAAGGCATACTTCATTCTCTCGGATTCTCTCGACCGAATCCGAAATTCGATCACCAAACCAAACAACTGAATTAATGTACATAGCCCACATATAATACATCGCCCCCTCACCCCAACTGACCCTCGGCCTCGGCCCAAACCTCTCACCTCTCATTCCTCATGTTGATGTGACTTTGAATCAGACTATCAGCCGCTACGACTGGAATAGTCGGGGGTTTCATTGCCCGATCAGCGAGTGGGGTCCAGGGGCAAAGCCCCGGTGGGGGTGTGGGAGTAACGCCCCCGGCCACGGTGTACGGGCTCAATGCTATTTGGGTTCGGGTTCTGGACCTGGTATGTAACCGTTTCCTTTACCATATTGGATTAGGTTTAGACCCACACGAAGAAGTATAAATACTTCTCATCTCCTCTGTAATATCCTCGATATAGTGAAACTAGCTCTCCTGTCCGTGGACTAGCTAACACACAGTGTGTTAGTGAACCACGTAAATCGTGTGTCGTATGCTTTCTGTTTTCGTTTTCTTGCTTTGTCGATTCCAACGATTTACCGATCCGTAGCAGCGCAGTTCTAACACCTTAGCCCACTGCGCCCGCCTCACACTCTCGGCTAACCCTGTGAAAATAAAGAAAGAGGCAAGTAGTGGGGGGTAGCGTCGCTCGCCACCCCTCTTGCTCGTCGTCATCTCTCATTTCAGCCCTCGCTCGCCGATCACAACCCCAAACTCCGACCAAAGTCGATCACAACCTCCCAACCATAGCCCAAAGCTGCAAATCTTGCCTCCGCTTCAATCCAATGGCACCGGTAACAACCAAAGCAGTCAAAGAATGGCGTTCAGCTCTGGCCGTGAAGGGCCTCGTGAGAAATATAACGTATCAGATCATTGCACGCAGTCTCAACTTTCTATGGGAAAGGAAAGGAAATCTCCAAATCTTAGATATGAAAAATGGATGCTTCTTGGTGGTAAGATTCAAAGAAAAGGATGATCATGAGAATGCGATACAAGGAGGCCCATGAATGCTAGGGGATACATACTTAACCTTGCATCAATGGTATAAGGGTTTTACCCCGTGGAAATCAGAAGTCATACATACCATTGTTTGGGTTCAGCTGTTAGAACTCCAAGTGGAATTCTTCAACCCGGAAGAAGTAAGAAGGATAGCGGAGAAGATCGGTCGCCCGATAAGAGTTGATAAACCAACTGAGCTTGGAGCTCGGGTTAAATATGCGAGGGTATGTGTGGAAGTTGACCTAACCAGACCTTTATTATCACAGTTCAAGATCGAAGGCATCACGTATCTAATCCAGTATGAAGGCATGTACAAAATATATTATGAGTGTGGCATTTATGGGGCCACAACGGCTGAATGCCGATGTCAAGAGAAGCAAGCGCAACCACTAATACAGGAAGATGAGGAAGTTATGGAGGTGGTCCCTGAAACACAGCAGGAGGATCCAACGAAGGTAGGGGTGGGCATCCGGTTCGGTAAACCCAAACCGAACTGAAACAGATTTGAACCGAACTGAAATCGAACTATTCTTGTTCGGTTCGGAACTTGGAATAGAAATCTGGATAATTCGGGAACCAATGCTCTCTCAACCGAACCGATTTTCCAAATTTCAAACCGACCGACCGAAATATGGGTTGAATGCTAACTGAGCCCATTATTACTCCCCAGCCCAGACTCCCAGAGCCCAAAGAAACCCTCTCCCCAAGCCCATTTTCCCCACAAGATTACAACCCTAAGTCCATACTCCCGCTCGGCAGTCACCTCCTCCCACCACCACCCATATCCCCTTATCTCTATCCCTATCTCATTTCCCACAGCACCCAACAACACAAGGTTGAATCGGCAACGGGGAGAAGGCGGTAACCAGTAAACACCACTCATAGTCTCATATCCCAATTCCCATCGATGGTCGATATTGTAAATCCAGTCGTCGACGTCATGGAAGCTCGGGAGACAGAAAACTCCAATCGTCGCTGTCATCAAAGCTTGGGAGATCATCGAAGCTTGGTCGTCGCCGTAATCAAAGCTTGGATGTTGTCGATGTTTCAAATCGAGCCACCGTCGTCATCGGAGCTTGGGAGACCGAAAAATCCAACTGTCGTCGTCATCGAAGCTTGGGACATCATCAAAGCTTGCCCGTCGTTGTCATCGAGCTTGGCTGCAGCTGTCATCGAAGCTTGGGAGATTGAAAAATTTAGCCACCGAGAAGCCGCCTCCAATCTTCATGTTATTACTGCTTCTCTCTCTCTCTCATCGATGGCCCCGGGAAAAAGAAAGAGATGGAAGAAATGGGTTTTCTTTCTTTTAATTAGCAAGGGTCTTGGAAAAATAAAAGGGTTCAGACGAAGGAGAAATGAGGTGTAACTTGGAGCGGCTCTCTCTTTCTCTCTCTCCCATTATGTGACTCCTCTTTTTATCCCTCTACATAATTTGGTTTTGAGTGTGAAACCGAACGTAAACGGAATATAACTCGGTTCGGCCAAAACGAACCGAATTATATTTTGGTTCGAATACGGTTTTGAGTTTGGGGTAAATCGGGAACCCGGTATACTCTATTCGGTTTGATTTTGACCGAACCGAACCAATGCCCACCCCTAAAAGAAGGGGAGAATGTATGATTGGATGATTGTGAAGCATAAAGATAGAAGGCCGAGTTATAAAGCGGTTGGTGGACTGATGAATGGTCATGGTAGGCTACACGGCGATAGACGTACTAATCAAGAAGAAGGACAGACCCAAAATCGATTTGCAACCTTGGCGAAAGAAGAGAAAGGATTTCCCGAGACACAAGAGTTCAAAGATGCGAGTCAAGACGTAAGCAAGCTTCCAAACAACAAATATGGAATGGGAAGAGACCGAATTAGGAATATGAGTGCAGGGAAAAAGAACCCGGGGAGGGACCAAGGTTACAATGAATCAAAGAAAGACAAAGGAAAATAAAAAAACAAGCACAAGAGGGTCACGGGAAAGAAACAGGAGCACATGGCTCTGAGCATGGCCATGCACATAGCATTGCAGATAGACACAAGAAAAGAATTAAGCACCAGAATAATGACGTTGGAGGAAGTGTAAAGGAGGACAATCTTAATCAGAATGTTGCGGAGGGACGAGAAAGAGTGAGTAAGACTTCCGAAATAAGTGACAGAGCTCCCATCACAGGGACGAACAAAGGTGGAGGAGATGGTCGAGGGCAGAAAGGATAAAAATGACTAATCATGATGGAAAAGGTGCGGGGAACCTATCCCCTTCGGGAAATAAATGAGAATCATGAGCTATAAGACCGTAGATTGGGAAACAAACGAGCAGTTAAATCTCTAAGGACGCTTTTGCGTCAAGTTTCCCCACAAGTTGTCTTTTTAATGGAGACAAAGCAACTTGCGATAGAGAATGAAGAGCTGCGAATCTCCATGGAGTTCACAACTAGGGTGAGTTACTCTACTGACACCTCCAATGGAGGGCGGGCGGGTGGCGTTTGCCTATGGTGGATGGAGGAAGTGGGTTTGGAAATAATGGATGTGACACTCATTACATTGATGCAAGAATTAAATAGGAAAGGGAAGGGATCTGAAGGTTTATGAGGGTATATGGTTGGCCGGAATCGGATGAAAAGGCAAACACCTGGGAATCCTTGTGAGTTTTGTCTCATTAATGGGTCGGGCCTTGGTTATGCGGCGAGGATCTCAACCAAATCACCTCGCATCTTGAGAAGAAAGGAGGCAATGTTGTTCCGGATAGAGAAGTGGAGGATTTTCGGGAATGTCTGTTGGACTGCGACCTTTATGACTTGGGATTCAGGGATACCCCTCCACATGGGATAATGGGAGGAGAGTTGGGTTTACGGAGGAGAGACTGGATCGATTTATGGCACGAGATGAATGGTCGGACTTGTTTTCAACTGCTCGAGTCACACACTTAGATTGGAACATATCGGACCATCGGCCACTCCTCTATGAGACGAGGGGAGAAGCCGATGAGGAAATCAAATGGGGTTGGAGTTTCAAATTCGAGCCTCATTGGTCAAAACATGAGGCATGCCCACAGGTGATTGAGGAGGCGTGGCAAAGTGGACAGAGTCCTCGTCTCCGTACGCTAAGAGGGAGAAGGAAGTTGTCCAGGCAAAAAAGAAGGTGCGATCGATGAAACTGACTCAACAAGGAATAAATAGCGACACTGATCATTAGGACTCATTGATGGGAGATATGATGAAAGACAAAGAGGAAGATTTCACCACACCAAACGCTTGGAACACAGGGAAGCCTAGACTGATCAGCGAAGTGCTCAAGGGAGATGAGTGGTATGTATCGGATTCTGATACAGAAGATGTTCTCCAAGATGAGAAGGAAGATGATGAAAACATTATGGAAGAAGAAGAAAACCCGCATTGCCCGACCATTATCTACACAGTTGATGAAAAGAAGAGGTAGCGTCGAGAATGGCGTTAAGCTCTGGCCGTGAAGGGCCTCGGGAGAAATATAACATATCAGATCATTGCACGCAGTCTCAACTTTCTATGGGAAAGGAAAGGAAATCTCCAAATCTCGGATATGAAAAATGGACGCTTCTTGGTGGTAAGATTCAATGAAAAGGATGATTATGAGAATGCGGTACAAGGAGGCCCATGAATGCTGGGGGATACATACTTAACCGTGCATCAATGGTATAAGGGTTTTACCCCGTGGAAATCACATACCATTGTTTGGGTTCAACTGCTAGAACTCCCAGTGGAATTCTTCAACCCGGAAGCAGTAAGAAGGATAGCGGAGAAGATTGGTCGCCCGATAAGAGTTGATAAACCAACTGAGCTTGGAGCTCGGGTTAAATATGCTAGGGTATGTGTGGAAGTTGACCTAACTAGACCTTTATTATCACAGTTCAAGATCGAAGGCATCACGTATCTAATCCAGTACGAAGGCATGTACAAAATATGTTCTGAGTGTGGCATTTATGGGGCCACAACGGCTGAATGTCGATGTCAATTGTCAAGAGAAACAAGCGCAACCACCAATGCAGGAAGAGTAGGAAGTTATGGAGGTGGTCCCAGAAACACAACAGGAGGTTCTAACGGAGGGGAGAATGTATGGCGATTGGATGACTGTGAAGCGTAAAGATAAAAGGCTGAGTTATAGAGCGGTTGGTGGACTGATGAATGGTCATGGTAGGCTACATGGCGATATACGTATTAATCAAGAAGAAGGACAAACCCAAAATCGATTTGCAACCTTGGTGGAAGAAGAGAAAGGATTTCCCGAGACACAAGAGCTGAAAGATGCGAGTCAAGATGTAAGCAAGCTTCCAAACAACACATATGAAATGGGAAGAGACGCGAATTAGGAATATGAGTGCAGAGAAAAAGAACCCGGGGAGGGACCAAGGTTACAATGAATCAGAGAAAGACAAAGACAAAATAAAAGAACAAGCACAAGAGGGTCATGGGAAAGAAACAGGAGCACATGGCTCTGAGCATGGCCATGCACGTAGCATTGCAGATAGACACAAGGAAAGAATTAAGCATAAGAATAATGACGTTGGAGGGAGTGTAAAGGAGGGCAATCTCAATCAGAACGTCGCGGCGGGACGAGAAAGGGTGAGTAAGACTTCTGAAATAAGTGACAAAGCTCCCGTCACAGGGACGAACAAAGGTGGAGGAGATGGCCGAGGACATAAAGGATAAAAAATGACTAATCATGATGGAAAAGGTGCGGGGAACCTATCACATTCAAGAAATAAATGAGAATCATGAGTTATAACGACCATGGATTGTGAAACAAACGAGCAGTTAAATCTCTAAGGACGCTTTTGCGTCAAGTTTCCCCACAAGTTGTCTTTTTAATGGAGACAAAGCAACTTGCGATAGAGAATGAAGAGCTGCGAATCTCCATGGGGTTCACAGCTGGGGTGAGTTACTCTACTGACACCTCCAATGGAAGGCGGGCGGGTGGCATTTGCCTATGGTGGATGGAGGAAGTGGATTTGAAATAATGGATGTTACACTACATTACATTGATGCAAGAATTAAAGAGGAAATGGAAGGGATTTAAAGGTTTATGGGGGTATATGGTTGGTTGGAATCGGATGAAAAGGCAAACACCTGGGAAGCCTTGCGAGTTCTGTCTCATGAATGGGCCGGACCTTGGTTATGCGGCGAGGATTTCATCCAAATCACCTCGTAGCTTGAGAAGAAAGGAGGCAATGTTGTTCCGGATAGAGAAGTGGAGGTTTTTCGGGAATGTCTATTGGACTGCGGCCTTTATGACTTAGGATTCAGGGGATACCCCTTCACATGGGATAATGGGAGGAGAGACTGGATCGATTTGTGGCACGAGATGAATGGTCGGACTTGTTTTCAACTGCTCGAGTCGCACACTTAGATTGGAACAGGTCGGGCCATCGGCCACTCCTCTATGAGACGAGGGGAGAAGACAGTGAGGAAATCAAATGGGGTTGGAGTTTCAAATTCGAGCCTCATTGGTCAAAACATGAGGCATGCCCACAGGTGATTGAGGAGGCGTGGCGAGGTGGAGATGGCAGCGTGATGGAACGAATTAATAGATGTAGAAGAAGTTTGGATACTTGGAGTAGAGCTACTTTCCCAAACTTCCCAAAACAAAGAAACCATATTAGGAAAGCTTTTGGAGTGATCGAGTGCTCTGCCAAGACTCCCCAAGTCATTCAACAAAGGTAGGAGTTGGAAAAGGAATTAGAGGAGCTGGAAGCGAATGAGGAACTATTCTGGAAGCAGCGATCGCGGGCTGATTGGCTACATGGGGAGATAAGAATACGAATTTCTTTCATAGGAAAGCTTCAGCCAGAAGAAGGAGGAACAGTAACACGATTCGGAAGTTGCGAGACGAAGTGGGAAGATGGCACGTGGGTTTGGAAAAGTTGTTCGGCTGTCTGAACAATTATTTTTCTGATCTTTTCCGTGTAGGTCCTGTTCCCGAGGAGTCGTCAGTGCTGAATTTTATACGGGCGAGCATCACCGAATAGGATAATGAGCGACTACTGCGGCCGGTAACTGAAGAAGAGATCACTGATGCTCTTAAGAAAATGGGGTCGCGGAAAGCTCCAGGACCGGATGGTATGTCGGCTCTATTTTTTTCAGAAGTATTGGGGGATAGTATGAGGCGCTGTGACGGAGATGGTGATGGAGATTTTCCAAACTAGATGCATGCCGGGGGACCTTAATCATACACTGATAGCCTTAATTCCGAAGGGTAAGACCCCGACATCGCCTAAGGAATTTTGGCCTATCAGTCTATGTAACTTTCTTTATAAGATTTTGGCAAAGGTGTTGGCGAATAGATTAAAGGGACTGCTGGAAAAAGTGATATCCCCAGAGCAGAGTGCCTTTGTGCCAGGAAGATCCATAACTGATAATATTATCATGGCTTTTGAATGCTTCCATTCCCTGAAGAGGCAACCGAAAAAAAGTCAAGGATACTTTGCAGCAAAGGTAGACATGGCAAACGCCTATAATCGTGTAGAGTGGCACTTCCTAGAAGGAGTAATGAGAAGGATGGGTTTTGCCGATAGATGGATCCAGCTGACAGTTGAGGAGGGGTGACGCCATGGGTTCATGGTGACTAAAATGGCCCTGACAGTGTCTCACCTATTTTTTGCTGATGATAGTTTCTTTTTTGGCAGGGCTACTATCCAGGAGGCCACTAAACTAAAGAAAATTTTCCACGATTATCAGGTGGAGTCGGGGAAGCTAGTGAGCTTTTCTAAGTCCGAAGTCACGTTTAGCTGCAATGTGAAGCCGCACCGCAAGCTGGAAGTGGGTTATGTCCTTAATATGCATATTGTTGACAAACATGAGAAGTATCTTGGCTTGGCCACTGAGGCGGGTCGCTCGAAGAAGGAGTTGTTTGTTGGAATAAAAGAGAAGATCATAAATAAACTTAAAGGATGGAAAGAGAAGGTTATGTCAGTTGCAGCAAGGGAAGTCCTAATCAAATATGTCACACATGCTCAATTAACCTATGCTATGTCAGTTTTTCGAGTTCCTGAGGGCACCATTGATGAAATCCAGAACTTGATAATGAACTTTCGGTGGGGCCAACAACAGGATGACAAACGTGCCCACTGGATTCGAAGAGAGGCTATGATGGCGCCAAAACAAGAAGCATGGATGGGTTTAGGGACCTGGGAGGCTTCAATGTAGCTCTTTTGGCGAGTCAGCTTTGGAATTTAGCTCAAAGACCAGAAATCATTATAGCACGAGTTCTAAAAGCCAAGTATCATAAGTCAACCGATATTCTAAATGGCAGTTTAGGATATCAGCCTAGTTACATATGGCGCAGCCTGATGGGAGTGCAAGATTTCCTGATTGGAGGGATGAGATGACGAATAGGGAATGGTGTGTCCGTTCGGATATGGGGGGACCGATGGCTACCATGAGGGAAGAACACTTACATCATGTCGCCGCCCCAAGGTCTGCCTGTTGATGCCACGGTTAGAGAGTTCATCAATCTGGAGACAGAATAATGGGATCGCACAATTATTGAAAGCTGTTTCCCAACAGCGATGGTTAACGCCATTTTGTGCATTCCGTTGAGAAGTGCTGGAGAGATGGACGACTTAATCTGGAATAACAAGACACGACATTATATAGTTTGTGATGCCGAAACATGGAACAAGCTTTGGTCTCTTAATGTGCCGCCGAAAATACCCCATTTCATGTGGCGTTTTGCTCGTGACGTGTTACCTACAGGGAACCACTTGAGTGTACGGAGCAAGAGAAGAGGAGACAAATGTGCTTTTTGTGGGATTCGGGAAACTCAGATCCACTTCTTTTGGGAATGCGAATGGACTTACAAGCTTTGGCGACCAACAAGCCTTGTTGGGTGCTTTGAAAAGCATGCAGGCCGAAGCTGTATTGAATGGGTGGCGGAGGTCTTCAAGACAGCAGGAGACGAGGAGTGTGAAGAATGGAGTGTTTTGATGTGGTATCTGTGGAAGGAGCGTAATGCTCACTGTTTTAACGGGATCAAGATGGAGGAAACCGCCATTGTATCGCGTGCGTCCTGCTTTTTACATGAGTACAAGGACCACCATCAACGAGGAGACAGTATTCATCAAGATAATTTGCAGGTGAAATGGCAACGACCACAACGACCACAATTGGTTGGGTGAAAGTGAACACAGATGCGGGTGTTCTACAAGGATGGGGAGCGGGTTTGGGAGTAGTGGAGAGAGATGATACATGAAAGTTTCTCTTTGCGACATCCCAAAAAGTGAGTGGTATGTGGGAAGCTGAGGAGGCGAAAGCTTCGGTGGCGGAATTCGGAGTAAGGCTGGCACACCAACTCCATTACATGAATGTGACGTTAGAGACAGACTGCTTGATCTTAGTACACAAGCTGAAAGAAGGAAATGCTATACAGACTGAGGTAGGGACCATTTCCAAAAGCATAAGGAGAGAGCTGGATGAAACTGGATTGAGACCATGGCAACATGTGAGAGAGAAGCGAATGAAGCGGCACACATCATGGCTCATAGTGAGACCAACTGGGACAGTCTAGTGGTTTGGATTGATAGACCACCTATCTTTTTTGTTGATTAGTTATGGCTGGACTGTATGACTCCGACTACTGGTTAATAAGAATCATAGGTTCACATAAAAAAATGGAATTGCAAAAATTTGTAGCTTTGAATTATTGCAATTGACACTTCCATCATTGGATTTCATTTTCATTGTCATGTAATTTTGCAATTAAATATGATAGTTTGATATAGATGCTCTTATAGTGTGGAATTTCATAAAATTCGATTCCGCACTACATACATCGTCTCTGTTGTTATTATTCAATGTACACTTAATGAAGCATCTATATTTTTATTATAAAATTTACATTTGTCCCATAATTTCTACAAAAACTAAGAAAAAATGTTCACACAATAAGCTGAACAAAATAAAAAAAAACTTCTTTCATGATGATATCTCATCTATTTTCAATTTTTATATATAAAAAGATTACAAAGTGAAAGCGGAGCGTATCATAAATTTTAAAAAATTCACGAATATATGATAATCATCATAATCGTATATTAATGTAAATTTCAATATAATAATACCTACAATGTGATTCATGCATAGAATAGAAAGAAAAAATAATGTAGAACATAATTAAAGGAGTAATCTTGTGATGGTGATTCATGTGCAAATGTCATCATGAACCCAGGAGCTGTCTTCATTCTTCTATGAGTCTACCTTCATGATCATCTTCTTCTTCCTATTCTTCTTTTCACATATATTACTCCAAATTCCATGTGGGACTAGCAAATCTTATTAAGGATAGATATCAACTTTGCACCTTAAAAAGCTTCAAAATCAATTTAAGAAGGGGAGAGAAAGAGAGGGACAGGCTTGCACTAAACTTCAAGCCTCAAAACCCTAGCAGCTATAGATCATATATGTAAAGAAATTAGGGAAAAAGGAAGAGCACCCAACCAACAAATATACACAGACCAGTTGTACAGTTTTGGGCATGCAGCAGTAACAATTGAGAGTGTTCCCCACTCACTCTCATTCCTTGCCTCTTAAGAATCCAATGGATAAATTAGAGAGAGAGAGATAAATGGAGTGAAAATTTTCAAGCTTTGGATGCTTTTCCCCCTTCCTTTTGTAAAGAGTAAAGATGCAAAAGAGAAAGAAAGTTTACACTCCAAAGTATATGCGTTGAGAGAGAGCAAATGTCAACCTTTGTGAGATGTGCAAGTCAATTGCTTTCCTCAGCATCGATCATGTCCATATGTCTCTTTCCTTTCCTCGCATATTCTATGTGTGCGGGGGACAAAGAAAAAGGAAAGGAAGCACTAACTAATCATGAGGTATTTGTTGCGCAACATTACAACCTCTTACCATGTAATTTAGTAGCGATTTTATAGTTGTTTTAAGTAGTTTTTATGATACCAATTTTATTATTAATAGTTATTGACGACTTTACTAAGAATCACTACCAAAAATAAGTAATAACTACTACAAATGGGGGGGGGGGGGGGGGGGGAATACTACTATAGGTAAGTAAAAACTACAAAAACAAAATCAATGATTTCGAAAAGAATAAAAGTGAGAAACAGCTACTAATTAATAATATCTACAAATATAGTTAGACGAATCACTACTCATTGTAGCAATTGCGTATTGATATCTACAAATATAATCACTAATACATCAAATTAACACTACTTCACACTCTCTCTTTACCACTGCCCCTAATCGTATAAGTATGTGAACTGCTTCGTCGCGTGTAACTTATTAACTTTGACGAACGGGATGAGTTATGTTTCACGGGAGAGAGATGGTAAGGTTTTTGTCATGTGTGGGAGAGATGTGTGAGAGTGGGAGAGAGAACTGAGGAGTATTTATATTAGGTTTGATTAAATATGGACCATATTATTCTTCAATTAATTGTAATCCTAAATTTACTAACTTGATTTAAAAATTATTAGACTAATTAGCATGATGCTAACTTCTCAAGGGGTTATGATCTTATCTCATTCCTCCACTCTCACCGTTGCATGTTCAATCATAAGTATCTCCAATTAATCATTCAATTGTTATAGTGTGGTCTCTTAACCACTATAATTGTAAATTAGATCAATTTAGTTCTTCAAATTTTGCAACCTGATTTCTTAAAGTTGTTTATTTCACATAAAATCACTCGTAACTTTAAGTCCATAATTAATAAATCAAATTTTTACGATACTGAGTATCACTCGTATCTCATTTGGAAAAAATCGATGTGCTGCAAAATATATTGAAATGTATTAGTAATATGTTTATTTTTTTCTAATCGTCACTAATTTTTGTCTACTTATAACAATATGAAATATTATCGATATATTTCTTTCGATAAACTCCGACCAAACTACTATCATTTTTGGTACTCATGCTTTCATTTAGCACCTCCTCTTCTTCTTTCCTTTTCTGTACATGGTGTCTGTCTGCCTGGCTTGTTGTGGTTTAGGAGGGTCCATGCATGGCAGTGGAATGATGGATAGGAGCAAAGTGTAATTGGATGGACAAAAGGAATAACATTTTAGGAGTCCCAATGCAGCATCATCAGAATTGACGTGGAGAAATAATAACACCATTATTATTATTATATTATATATATTAATGGAATATATAACAAACTACAATTTGAATTAATGGTGATAAACAGACCAAATCTTGGTGTCTTTCCCTACTAATAATGGCACATTATTGGTCAATATATTTGTACTATACATGTCATCATTAGGAGTGGTATTAAAGGCTGTTAACTTTTATTTGCCAGAACCCACATTTTTATGTATTTTTGTAACACACACTTTTGTAAAAAAAGAAACAATACTTTTTTCTGGAAAATTTGAAGAACAGATGCATTAAAAGGAAGAACACTTTGGTTGGACTTTAATGATTTAACCAGCAAGTTACTAATGGGGTTCAACCTCTAATTGGTCACTCAACTTGGTAGCACCTAATCATCTTTATCAAATCCTAACCTTTCTGCCTCGTTCGTACCAATCCGATACGCTAGCTAGTAGTCAACTTCTTTCTTCAATACATTCTTTAGCGATCGATTCAGTTATGAAATATGATGTTGTGAATTATTATTTGGCCAAGTAACTCGATGAGCACCAACAATTTTATGATTGCGTTACGTTTCTGAGTGGTTTTCCCAGCCGCGTTCAAAATGGTTGCAATGGCTGGCATCATACTATCACCTAACTAATCCTCCCAAAGGATAAGGATTAAGGAAGAGGTGCATGGATGGGATGATAAATTGATTGAAACAGAAAGGTGATCAATTGCTTCTTTCTAACAACTTGTTATCAATTATTCATAAAACAAAAAACAACAACTTGAGGAATTTGTGATAGATTTAGGAAGTTGGTCAGACATCAAGTTATGATTCATGAGGAATAGGATAATTGCCCAAAAAAGGGACACATTATCTTATTGAACAAGACCCCATCATACTCATTCCTTATTTGAAATATTCTACCTTCTCTTCATGCACAGCTCCTGATATATATATCCCATCATTATTAAAAATAAAAATAAAAATTGTAATCTTGGTGGGAGCCTGAAGATTCAACATGTCGTTGTATAACGTATTACTATTTGCAAACGAATTTCATGAATCCACTCTCATTCATTTCTTCAGAGTCTCCATGTCCTTTAAGGGATGAAATAATTAACGGTTTTAAGCGAGATCTCATTTACTTGGCTTAGGGCTTCCCAAGGGAAACAAATTCCCCCAAGAAATAAGTGGGCATGTTCATCTTCAATGGATTGAATTTCACTTCTGCCAAGATAACAAATGTAGAGAAAAAAAATATGTGGATCAAGGATAATAAATAAAATCAGGATCAGTTTATCAAAGATCTGTTCATATTAGTTGTACCTCGAGGTTTCAAGTTGTAAAGAAATCGATGGGAAATTGGTCGGCTTGATCGGAAGATCCAATGTTACACATTCTCACAAACCCGGTGGGGCGGCTATTGTTGGTTTCTTAGTTCTTACGGCTGGAACACTCGCTCGTTTGTTGAACCCTAGTGTATATACGAAGCTTCAGCTCTTCTACAAGTATAGTCATATCTCTTGATTCTCTCATCTCGTCTCTCTTTTGTATAATATCATATGATTACTTGAAGAATGATTTCACAATTCTCTAATGGTGTGATTAAGACCAGCAAATGATGTATTTGTTGAAAAATATGGTGTGGACATGCAAGAAAGGAGAAATGATGTCTCACCAAAAGAGCTTGGACCCTGGTATTAAAGTTGTAGTTATAAGTATACAATTTACAGGAGATAATTAACAGATTAGGCTTTCACAGGTTTCCATAAAAAAAAATTAATAGATTAGGCTTGGCTAATTATAGACGAATACCATAAATTTATATACCTCTATGAGTGTCAATGTCGCCATAAATCTCTCTTCTCTTTAGTGAACGAACGGCGTCAAGTAAGGCAGTAGAGCAGCCTGCTTCAACCTCTCCGGCAATGCTTCGAGATAGTAGCTTACTACTAATTAAATCTGATAGTCTGTCTCTGTCTCTGTCTATTAACCCGAGATAGATAGATGCTACTAAATCTCTCCCTTCTCTGCCATGGTAATAAAGGGACGGCTCTGGTCTGCTGCTTCTCTGCTTCCGCTTTCATCATTCATGCCTATTTGATCCATTAATGGCGCTTCCTTATTACTTACTACTCTCTCTCTCTCTCTCTCTCTCTCTCTCTCTCTCTCTCTCGTGTAGTAATCTATACGTACGTTACATGATCCATACACAGTACAAACAATGACACAGAAAGAAACAAAATAGATGACTATACCTACTGCGTTACCCCAAATCAAACTGCAATAGAACAGGGGGAAAGGAACAGTCCAGCAGCAGCTTGCACGTCACAGCAAGAAAATGAAAGGGTTCGTTCTGCTCGTGAGGAAAAGGGGTTTTGAAAGATCAGTGCGATATCTCTGCCTCTTGCCTTCTTTCCCTCCTTTTTTTTTATCAAACAAATATTGAACTGGGATTTTATAAGGAAACGCTTGAAAAGGGTTACGGAAAATTGATAAGCAAGCAACGAACCAGTATCCACCAACAATAACACCAACAAAATGGGCAATATATCCATCCATGCCACTCACACGTCACTAAGACACTAACAACCAACATCCATAATACCTAAGATTTCCTGTTTGTGCTTTAGAAAAGTGCGCATCTTTCCACAGACAAGAGCTGCCCTAATAATAACTTAGATAGATAACTTGAGATACATAGAGATAGATTTCACACGAAGGACCAGTTGACGAACATGAAAGCCAGGCAGTGATGCGAATCGTCGTCGTTCACTACTTTCCATGCAATCGCCTGCTCGTAGGCCACCGGTCGCCCCATGCTCGACACACATATCCCTGCTGGCAGATATGCAAACCCCTGTGCAGTGCGCAAGCAACAAAGTAGAGTCAAACAACAATTCTCATTTCATTTCAATGCAGATTGTGATGATTAATTAGTCTAGAAACATTACGACCAGATTACCTCTTGCATGATCTTAGAGAACTCAGAGCACAGAACCTTCCGCCCAGCGTCGTCCAGGATCTTATCCAGCATGATGTCCTGGAGAGCCACCAATGTTGTTTCCAGCATGTCCAGCCCAGCTTGGTTTGCAAAGGTGAAGACAGGCGATCCCTAAATTTAGGTGAAATAGAGGGTCAGCAACCCATCAAAAGTACATTGCATATATATAACCAAAACATTATAAAGGATAATGTTCCGCCTTAAGTTTTCAAGGAAACCCCATTCATCACTTACAGTAGATGATACAGTATTATTAAGGGATTCATCACTTACATTATTAGTTTTCAGGGAGCAGCACAAGATTGAATCAGAGTGGTGCCACAGCTGCTTCAGCAAAGCATCCCCAGCTTGTGAAGTTTCCCCACGAAAGAGGTCTCCTCCAGTATGCGCCCTGTGCAACAATTAACACTAGTAAAGGTAGTGCAACTTGGAAACTCAATGAACTAACGAGGAGCAATGTGGAAGGTCTTATAACAAACAGACCTGTAACTTCTATTGATCCAGCGAGCGAGAGTCAGAGCCTCTGGGGAGCCAGGGAATGATTTGCCACCTACTTGAGAACCTATTCCAGAATAAGGTGCAATGGCTGTTGCAACCCTCTGAACGGAAGCAACAACACTCCGCACGTACTGCCTAGCCATGGCTGCCACATTGTCACGCAAATGGTTCTCAAAGCTAAACTGGAATGCAATTGTGAGGACTGATCTCAGATTGTAACTGTTTGAGTCAGATTCAGTGGCTGGACGAGTAACCCCTCCTGCCCCAACCTCAAGGGTAGATGCCAAATCTAATGTTCGAGTCGCAGCAGGCCCATCCTACATATGTATATAACACACGATTAGAGGGCTTGAAGTTGACACCACCGCAGAAAATACTTCAATCAAAGCAGGCTTACCGTTTTACCATCCAGTGGAATGACACGAAAGCCAGATGCAAGAAGAGGAGCATCGTCAGCAAATGATTCGTCAATAGGGGCAAAAACAAGTTGAGCACAGGCGCCAACAGCATTTTCATCAACTCCACTGCATAGCTGCAGACAATTTATCCAAAAAAATCAATAACTTAGGGTATATTTGACTAGGAAGGAATTTACCTAGACTTTAAAATAACTGGGTTGTGAAATAACCTGCAACAGGTACATATCTCGTGCTAGAGCCATCTCCTCAGGTGAGAAGGCCTGACTCTCCAAACGAACCACCTCCAAGAACTGCAGTTGATAGGAAAATTTTAAGCCCAAAGTCTGACTTCTTCAATATCATTCACAAAAGGAAGTAAATCCATGTATTCCCAGCCTTACCTCTTCGTGCTCCACTTTATGAGCAAGAGGCAAGATGACTTGGCTACTAGGGAAACCACCAGGCCTGCCACATGGAACAGCATATGGACTGGACTTGAGGCATGCAGCAGAATAGGCATCAACTCCATAATCAGCCCACTCAGAACGATGTTCCCTTAGAAACCGAACAAGCAAAGCGGGAGGCACATTCTACACCCACATAAAAAGGTACAACACTTGAGGTTCATATCCAAATTGCACAGTCAAAATTGTGGTACAAGCAGCGACAACAAATTACCTGAAGCAGCATTGATGCCCTTGCACACAGCACCCCTCCTCCAAAAGATGGGAACATTGACCCATTATATTGTGAACCAAGATATTTGTTTGGAGACGAGTTAATGGCAATAGTTACATCCTCCGCACCATCACCATTTAGGAGGGACCATCCATCGTCTGCAAATCCATTGACAGCATCATTGAACCCCCTGAATTGATAAGGCCCAAAAAATATGTTAGTTGAGCACCATACTAAGAAAAATACAAAGGTACAGATTAAGATAGATGAACTTGTTTCTAAAGTAGTTCATATATACCTGCAGAGCCTCTGACCGAATGTCCTCAATACAGCAGGCTGGCGGCCTCCACCATACTGAACTTCTCCACTAGTCTCTTGTGCAATTTGTCGAATGTGCCTCAAGGCCTGCAGCAAAACATATAAATCAACAAAACCAAGAAACTTTATGTCAATAAATAACACAGCAGCGGTGGGGATAAGACTTACCGCGAGGGTCATTTTCTGAGCAATCATTTTGCAAGATTCATATAGAGGCCTCAAAACTTCAGGGACACTCCAAGCCTAGTAGAATAAAGATGAATTATTCAGAATGATACTAAAATTGAATTAAGAAGAAAACAGCACTCACTATAGAGCAAATTAACTAGAACTTGGTTCTTACTTCCAAGTCAACGTGATCAACAATGTGAATCATGGACCCTCCACCATCACAAGGTCGAATTAGATAACCACTTGGAAGCATTTCAGCCCTAACAAATCCTGATGATGGTGGCCCAGCTGGACCACCTGTAGAAGTCGTCAAGGACCTCTCACAAATCTGCATAATAAAAAAAGAATAGATATTAAGCTACTCCACATAGGCGGATACAACACATCCACTTTCCTAGGACAAATGAAATTAATTGCATTAGACTTGCCACAAGACTGCCATCCTCCATTGCGGTGGTGTATCTCAGAGTCCAAAAGTCTCTTGCTGCAGCCAATGTGGTTGGCGCATATGTCTGGTAGAGCAAGCATGTAAGAAAGAGATGAGAACCTAGCAACCAAGGTCAGCTATAATACTAAACCTAGCACATTAATAAACACTTTATAGCCATGGGAGAGGAGTTGAAGAAAGACCTGCATATAAATGAGCTCAATTGTGCCCCCATTGGCAGTAGGAATCACACTCATCACATCCAGGCATCGACAGTCGCGATACCAAGATGGACGATCTTTGAGGATTTCAGCGACCTGCAAAAAACTCAATGATTAACTGTCAATCAAAACTCCCAAAAAACAAATTGAGAGAAAGCTTCCACCTGTGAGGTAACCACAGAAAATGCACGTACCTTCGTGGGTTCAAGACTCACGAGGCCACAGGCTCGTGCTGCTACGCCACTACCGTTGCGGGAAACAGCTACGATGCCAATAGAATCCGGACCAGGCTGCACAATTATCAGCATTATAATGTAGTTGATCATTTGTTGGTTGATATAAATCAAAGATTGAAGAGTTAGATAAAGAAGGAAGCTTCACCTTCATCCCAATCATCTGGACCCAGTTGACAGAAGTTCCTGTAGCTTTGGACAAGAACTCTGCCAGGGCCTCCTCAGCTATTGCGAGAAGGCTATACAGACATAGAAACAACACATTGCAGGAAAACGTTACACTGGTTTCGAACAAGAATTAATCAGCCAAACTGCCGTAGCAAGGCAAAAGGAAGTAATGCCTACCCAGCTGGGTTGCTAGCATCCCTTTGGGAATGCTGACTTGATGGGTTGTTCTGCTGCTGCTGTTGTTGCTGCTGACCGCTTATGACCACAGACTCGCAGCTTTTGTCTGTGGTCGTTCCTGAAGCCTGTTCAACAATGCAAAGACCAAATCGAATGAATGTAGTAAGAAAAAACTGCTCTTAGACACAATAATACTAATACTGCCATAATGAAGAAACATGAGTAAAGGTCCCCTACAGTGTGGATCTCTGTGCGCATGAAACCATTCTCATACACCAAGTGAGAGACCTGCTTCTGCAAGCGGTCATTTTCCTCCATCAACAGCTTGTTCATTGCGGTAAGCTTTCGGTTCACCGTCTGAAGACGGGATGCTTCTTTCCTTTGCTTGTCGCGACATCTGTTTAACAGTAATAATCACCATCAATGCACTTACCCAGCAAACCCAAAAGGGAAAATTAAGAACAGACAAGGTAGAGGGAAAAGAAAGGCAAGGGAAGGACAGCTTAATATATAAGCAAAAGAAACAAAATTTTATCCGAGTATTAGAGACGCACTCATTGTGATTTTAGAAAGGTGTTGAATGAAAGGGCACAGGGAAAATGACACAATCGAAAATCATTTAGATGGTAAAACCAGAAGACCCGGAAAAGCCATCATTCTTTAGCTAAGAACACAATAGCAGGAAAGAATTGCAGAGAAATAGGGGGAAATCGACGACGAAAACGGCTAATAAATTCCAAAAGCTATTTACATTTGATAATCAAAATCCAGTCTATTCACTGTTTATCTACCTGCGGTTCTGGAACCAGACTTTGATCTGTTTGGGCTCAATGTTGGAGAGAAGAGGGCACTCCCGAATGAGCTGCTGCCTCCTCAAGGAACTGGGCTTGGGACATTCAGCATAAACCCTCTCCAATGCATCTACTTGCTCCGGAGTGTAGCGAACGTACTTGCTGGAATCCATCTGCTGCTGTTGATTCTTATTGAAGACCTCCTTATTATGATTGCTATGGTGGATTGACAGAGCCATAGATACACTAACCCATACACTACTACAACAACAAACAAGGTAAAAGTAAAACCCAGAAACGCCTGTCGATTTGGTGTTCAAAGATGGAAAGAGGAAGAAAAAAATGTGGAAAAGGTCGGAAAGGCTTGTTATTGATGGTGGGTTAACAATGATACAGAGAGAGCTCTGGGCTATCTTCTTCTTCTTCTAGTTAGGGCGTTTGCGGGTTTAAGCAGGCTCTCTCTCCTGAGAGCCTCCTCTCTCCAGCATCACAAAGAAAGAAAGATGGTTGACAGAGTTGTGGTGGTGGGTTTTTTTGCTCTCGAGAGTTTGGAGAAAAGGAATCGGAGGGAAGGTGGTTCCTTTCTGCGGGTCTCTATCTCAAAGACGCCAATCTCGAGATACCCTTTGCTCTTTGTTTGTGTGCGGTGGTCTATTTACTCGGAAGCATAAATAAAACCAACAAAAACAGAGTCTGTCAAGAAAAAAACAGAGGCAAAAGCAAAAACCAACAGAAGCAAGAAAACAAAAGGGAGACAGAGAGAGAGAGAGAGAGAGAGAGAGAGAGAGAGAGAGAGAGAGAGAGAGAGAGAGGTGAATCCAAATCGTAGAGACGCAAATTGGATTGTTGTTCGGCTAATCAAGGACCAACTTAATGGAGACCAGAACAGAAAAGTGAAAATGGAAGCGGAGGATTAATGAGGTAGAGAGAGAGGGAAGCAGAGCAGAGAGCACATTAGGGGGAAACAGTGGAGACGTTTCTTTGACGGATGATAGCCATAGCCCCTGAGCCCTGACTAGTCCTCCTCCTAATTTTTTCCTTTTCTTTTGTGCTTCTCTGTTTTTTTTTTTTTTCCTTCTTTCCCTCTCTCCCCTGTGAAAAGGGAGTGAACGACTGAAGATAGAGAGAGAAAGCACTGATAAAAAAGGGGTATGGGAATGGAGGGAGAAGAAAGAAAGGTCCTTTGTTTGTTTCTTTTTCTCTCTACTACTGTGTCTGTCTGTCTGTCCCTGTAGGCGTGCTACGCCTGATCTTTGCTTTGCTTCTCTCGCCACCACCATCATCATCATTTCATTTTCATACCCATACCCCACCCTCTCTCTCTCTCTCTCTCTCTCTCTCTCTCTCTCTCTCTCTCTCTCTCTCTCTCTCTCTCCTAGCTTTATTTTCTTGTGCCTGCAAATTGCAATGCATCTCCATGGCTCATGATGATGGGTATGACCATGAGTCCATGACCATAGCTATGGAGTTGAATACATGGACAATGTTATGGGTACAAACAAATGTAACAAAATATTGGTATTATTGATTGATTTTACCCTGTTCAACTAGCAATTCGGTATAGTGCTTATTGAATATTTCATTTCTTTTAACAATCATATATGAGTGTTTGTTTTTGTTTTTGTTTTTACAACAAAAATCGTTGCTTGCAATAGAGTTGTCACATTGGGGATGTCGCGGGCAGCTGGCCGGATACTAAAGAGTGAAGCACCAATTTATGAGGTGGTGGATCGACGAATGATCTCTCTGTTATGTGTCGAACTGACCTCCCCACCAATGGGGCTAGCTCTCATTCGCTTGTTTTTGCACTTTTCTCGTCCTCAAACTCGGTCCAAATTTTATGTTCGTATTGAAACAAATATAAATTTCCACATTTTCCTCAAACTCTAATAAAAATCCATCACAATCATAAGAAAATTTATTTACAAATTTACCAAGCATATTGTTCACTATTTTAATATTAAGCATATTGTATACTATTCAATCAAATATCTTTCTATTTATACAAATTCTTATCAAACATATTTTTCATCCGCATTTCTCCAATTTGGAATTATATTAAAACAAACACTCGAATCATTTTGTTAACTTATCCGATATGGTTACCGCCTTAACGGTTTGTACAACTTGTTATATATAATTGTTTTTATTAATCTTTGATGAAATTCATAAGCCATGACATGGGAATGTGATGTGGCATGAAGGGAGAAAAATAATGGGGACTGAAACAATTCCTTTTTTTCTTCTCATTTTGATGTCAAAGGCGAAGATTGGCCAACAGAGAACAATAAATTAAGGCTAAATTGTAAGTTTGGTCACTCGAATTGCTACAAAATTTTATGTTTGGTCACTCGAATTTGTTTATTCCATTCGTAGTCACTTAAAGTAGTTGAACAGTCTAAGTTCGGTCACTCTCCGTTAACCTCCGTCAGACTCCGTTAGTGCCGTCAGTTAACTGCTGACGTGGCTAACAGAGATGTCTAGTCACCCAATTTTAACCCAAGAAAAAACAGAAATTGACCCACCACGTCAGAAAAACATGCCACCTCATATAAACACAACCCAACCCACCCAACCTAAAAAAAACCATTAACCCACCCAGAAATCGAACCCGTGACCCATCCACCCTTCTTCTTCCTCTATACCTTGCTTTTGCCGCCGTCGGAATGATTTCCCTCGATCTCCCTGCTGCAGCCCCCGCCGCCATAATCATGGATCCGGTCAGTTCTGTTAGTATCAGCTGCCGGAGCATGCTCCCCGAACCGCCGCCTGATGCTGCTCCTGACGATCAGTAACGAGCACGTCCGGGTCTTTCTGTGTCGACCACCACTCTCTCGGCATCATCGCCCTTTTTGGTCGCTGCCGGCCAAATCAAGAGCCAACCCCTAGCTAGTAATCGACGTTCGTCATAGTCCCCGATGCTCATCCCAACCCGTTGTTCGATACGGCTAGCCCGTAGTGGAAGGAAGGATGGATTTTCATGGCTCTCGTTTCTAGGGATTGCGAGAACACGAGCTAGGGTTTGATTTGAGCGACGGTAAGGAGGTGGAAAAGTGTGGCAGTGGCTGGTCCATTACATATATATATACCCACACATCTGATTACTATGTGCGTTTGCTTGTGTATGATCTTGATTTGTGAAATCTTTTTATAATTTGTGGGATAAATCTCCTGCTTTCTTCATTGAACAAATGAACAATGTTTTCTAATGATGGTTGGAGTGAGGTTCCAGAAGTTGTGGGATAAATCTGCTGCTTCCTTCATTGAACAAACGCATGTTCCCTAGCAACCTTCGTCTTTCTTCTTCCTCGCGAATCTGGATCCGGCGGCGGGGGCTGCAACAGGGAGATCGAGGGAAAATCCCCCGACGGCAGCGGAAGCAGGGTATAGAGGAAGAAGAAGGGTGGATGGGTCACGGGTTCAATTTCTGGTGGGTTAATGGTTTTTTTAGGTTGGGTGGGTTGGTTTGTGTTTATATGAGGTGGCATCTTTTTCTGACGTGGCGGGTGAATTTCTGTTTTTTCTTGGGTTAAAATTGGGTGATTAGGCATCTCTATTAGCCACGTCAGCAGTTAACTGACGGCATTAACGGAGTCTGACGGAGGTTAACGGAGAGTGACCGAACTTGGACTGTTCAACTAATTTAAGTGACTACGAATGGAATAAACGAATTCGAGTGACCAAACGTGAAATTTTGTAGCAATTCGAGTGACCAAACTTGCAATTTAGCCAATAAATTAATATGGAGCCGACAGTTGAGCCGAGCCATTTCAATAAAAGTTGAAAAATAAAAGCCGAGCCGGACGCTGGCTTTGCAGAGGTCCGTGAATCGTGATTGATTAGTAGTCAGCGCTAGTGGGCCTTAAGCCCTTGACCTTTACTCCCCCAATGTTCTCTCGAATTGGACTTGTCTGTGTTGCTTACTTTACTTGCTTGATCCAATTTAAGTTGGCGGCTTACTAACTAGAACAGAACTCGTTGGCTCATAATTTGGATATTCTCCAAATTCAATTTATTATGAGCCAAAATCAAATTTAGAGTAGCAGTTCGTTTACCCCCTGTTTCCGAAGTAGGGAAGGAAAAGGAGGGGAGGGGAGGGACAATTTGGAGGGGAGGGAAAATTGGAAAGGAAGAGAATTTGAGAGAAAATGTTGTTTTATGGGGGAAAGTGAAAGGGATAGAGGGAGGGAAAAAGTATATAGGGAAGTGTGATAGATATTTTATTTTATTGATTATTGATTATGGAATATGATGTTTTTAAACATTTGATTCAATATTATTTTGTATGGTGATTGTTTTTGTGATTATTAAATTTTCAGTATTAAGAACTTGATTTTCAATAATAAGAATTTTTGTAATTATATTTACCTATAACTACTAATCATAATTATACTTTTATAAATTATGTTTTTAATGAATTTTTAACGGAGAAGGCCACGACAGCAGCCACGTCGGACTGCTTTTAATTTATAACTTTAAATCACAAAAGTTTATTTAGCATTACTAACGGAATTGTTAACAGAGAGTTAACATTTGACTAATAATTTGAATTTCCATAGTTGTGGCTATAATTTCCCGCTTCATAATAATTGTGGCTAATATATTGTATTTACCCTTTTATAAATTATGTTTCTTTAATGAATTTTTATTAATTATGTTTAATAACCAAGAACAATTGTTATTGTAAAAATAAACCTAGACAACGTTATATCTCTTACTAATTACTTCTTTCATTAATGATAATTATTAAAATCTTACTATTCAGGATCAAATTTATTCTTTCTTGCTAAAGGTCCAGTGAGTGTCCATCGTTGGGCAAAATTGAGAAAACAAATGGTCTGACTATAATCGTTATAAGCCGGCATATAAATGGGTTACACCCCTGTCAAACCATATCACTTACTAAACCGACATAGATGTATAAACCGGTTTGATAATCTAGGATTTTAGTATGTAACACACTTTTACATGTTCACGTAAGATTTATACCATTTATCTTAATTATTATACTATTTCTTTTTCGGTAATTAGTTATAATATATTTTATGTTAACTGCAAACGTAATTATCCATGTCTCAAAGTTTATAATTATCTACATCCTTCATAACTATCTTTCCAACAAGCCACGCAGATTTCTATCAAAAAAAAATCTTTCCAACAAGCCAAATAATAAATAAAAAAATACTGTATGCAACAAAAAGCATTATGTCCAAATTTACGTTCCATAACTCATGACAATTACTACATAAATGGAAGAAGAAGAAAAAAAGTAAAACAACAATCATGTTTTCTCTCCACTTTGGAGGGGCTGTTGGCACAGTGAAATTTTCCTTCCAATTCCGTTCCTTCCATACTATTCAGAAACTAAAAAACAAGGGAAAGTACCTTGGGAAACCAACTTTCCGTCCCAACTTGTCCCTCCCTCCCTTTTCTCTCGTAGAAAAACACAGGGTTAGCGAAAAATCTGGAAGTTGCAGGTAGGGATGACAATGGGTCACTTTGGGGGCGGATAGTGCATATGCGTAACTCTATTCATAGTAGTTCGGGTATTACCCATACTCATAACACATAAGTACCAGATAGAAAATCAAAATCATGCCCATATTCGTTCGGATTTCGGGTATCCATGGTTATCCATGGGTAATAATTTCTCTTTGTAACTTCAACTAATATGTTAACATCCACACATATTCTCACATTACATAAGAGGAAAAGTACGACAATTATTCATTAGAATGAAGAAAATTAATTAAAACAACACAATTTCATGAAAATACTAATATGCTAGAGAAAAATAATGATTATCTCTAGACAAAATATGTTAGAGAAAATACTAATATGCTAGAGAAAAATATGCTTAATACAAAATATGTTAGAGAAAAATAATGATTATCTCTAGACAAAATACATATGCATGTGTATAATCGTGCGGGTTCAGGTTGGATAGTGAGAAAACCATGCCCACCCATTACCCGCAATATTCGGGTTCGAGTTTTATCCATACCCACTAAAAGTCCTTCGAGTTTGGGCTTTACCCTACCCGACTAGGTCGGATTCGGGCGGATATAATGATTACGGATATTTTTGCCATACCTAGTTGCAAGTGCCTGGGCGAGCAACATCTCGTTCTCACGACTCTAATATTAATAGTTGATCTGAACTTCATGATATGGTTGACCAATGAAACTTCAAAGTAAAATGAATACCCAACTTTAATATGATTTTTGTGTTTTTCTTTATTCTAACACAATGAGAAATGTGAAAACGTTAACATTGATGGTGTCAGTTATATAGTCGATATTGTTTCTCTGTATGTATAATTATATAGACTCAGATAGACCAGCAAATGGTTGCTTGGATTGTTATAGGTCGCGAACAAATTTAGAGCAGCAGCACCGTTTGGCGAAAAATCTGGAAGCTGCAAGTGCGTGAACGAGAAGCAGCTCGTTCTCACTACCCCCAATATTAATAGTTGATTCGAACTACATGGTATGGTTAACTAGTGAAAACTTCAAACCCATCAAACATGAGTAACCTTTATAAGAAAATAGTTAATATCCATACATGAGCATTTCTCAACAACTCGAGCTATTGAAACCAATTGATTTACAACAGACCGAGATAGAAACGGACAGCTGCAGCTAGTCCCCTCACTCTCATCAGCAGTATGAGATAGGAACATTAGAGTAGTACAGACAGTGAATGCAGATGGCTACAGAAACTTAGTTGGTGTCTTCTTGTCTCCTCATATGTGAATCGGGTGATGATGGATCTGCCCTACATATATGGTTTTGCCTTTGCCTTTGCTTCTCTTCTTCTCATCATCATCATCTCTTTTCAAAATTTCACCTTTCTCATCACATGAAAGAAGGTTACCCCACCAATGGGGAATGTCCACTTATAGGCAGCTTGGCCATTTGGTTTGGTTTCATTGCGTGATCTTGCAGAATTGCAATCAATCATCCAAGCAAAGCCAGCAGTCAGAATCCATGGAAAGTCTCCTCTCAATTCCCAACTACATCGATCTATAATACAGCTCCTCCAAGCCCAATTGGCTCCTCCCACCATGCAACGAGAGATTTGTGAGTAAATGGTACGGTAGATAGTGACAGATGATAATCAAGTTTGGGAGATAGAGCATTATATATTATGCAATCTCCAAATTAGTGTCTTCCATGAAATGGAAGAGAGAACTAGGGAAGTAGGACGTGTGATAAGGAAATGGTGGGCAAAAAATGGGGAAAAAATTCAAAACTACCCCTGTTTTTAAAAAAAATTACAAAAATACCACTCATTCTCAAGAATTTACAAAAATACCACTCTTCACCATAAACCGCGCGGCAAGGGGCGGTTTGACCCTTCGTAGCTTTCAAAACGCGCCTCCACGTGGCGGCCCATGCAACCGCGCTATGGGTAGGCGATCTGACGGCCTAACCGCCTGCCAGCGCAGCGATCTGCGTCGCTCACGAAAAGCGCTGCCCTGAAGCGCGGTTTGCGCGTTGGGAAACATAAACCGCGTGCTGGAGGCACGATTTTGCGTGGGGTAAAAAGACCAAACCGCCCCTCCAGCACGCGTTTTCGTCCATATATAAACCCACCCCTTCCTCCCATTTTCTGCACACCAAAACCCCATTCTCCTCTTTCTCTCTCTAAGTTCCTCACTCTACCCATCCCCCTCCCCACCCAAAAACCTTAGAAGTAGTCGTTTTGTTGGTTGCGACTAAGTCTGATCTGCCTTCAAAAAACATTTCTTTGGTTTTCACTAAAAACCCGTCGAATCTCTGTCCGGATTCTGAAAAAATGGCCGATTTTATCCAAGAAGAGGGTATTTACTATGAAGATTATCAAGCGGTACGTACTCATTTTACCCAATATTTGTTGTTATAATGATTTATTTAATATATATACTAGTTGATTTATGTTGTTGTTATGCTATCGTAGGTTGGGCCGGATGTTGATATATACAATCAATGATATTATGTTGATCAATGACCGATTGATCCTACTATTTTATACGATCAAGACAATCATCGTTCAAGAGACGTTTGGAACGACCACAAGGTACATATTATTTATCATCACTTGTAATTTTTATTTTGTTAACGTAATTTATTTGTTTGTACAATAAATTACTTAATTGTTAATCATATTGATTATTTTCAATAATTTAAATCAATACAATACAACACTTATTTAGACTCTTTATAAAGAAATGCATGTCTAAGGAAATGGGGTCTTAAGCGATCATCATGATCCTCCCATGACCTGGGAAATTTGGGTTCTAAGCGATCCTCGGATCCCCCTTTTTCTGTCAAAAAGGTTGTGTTTCAAAGGAGATGTATACCTCTCGTAAGAGTCTTACGAGTGTACCTTACCATGTGCCTCCCTCTTCTCACACCAGTGGAGACGGTTGACGAACCATGCGTTTGTTTTACAGAATGTCATCTCAACAATTGCATAGATGGGGAGTGCACGAGATTCCCTATAGACGTTGTTGATACTCTCGCTTGAGTTCGTTGTGGCAATACCCCATTTGGTACCTCCGTCCTTATGAAACGTCCACATTGCAAGGTCATGTTGATCAAACCACTGCGCACCTTCAGGGCATAGCTGACGGATATTCTACATCTTCTCTTTAAATTTCTTCTCTTGGTAAGCGACAGCTGATGAATATGCGAACAAAAGCGTAAGGTAAGCAAGGCTTCCGTTATGAGCAATACAAGTACACTAGTAAGACTCTTAGGAGAGGTATACATCTCCTTAGAAACACAGCCTGATTGACAGAAAAGGGGGGATCCGAGGATTGTTTAGAACCCGATTTTCCCAGGAAATGGGAGGATCATGATGATCGCTTAAAACCTCATTTCCTTAGGCATGCATTACTTTATAAAGAGTCTAATTAAGTGTTGTATTGTATTGATTTAGTCCTCATTTTTCCAGTTAATAAAAGATACAGAACAATTAAATAGAAAGCTTACCGATCCACTATAGACTATCAACAAGCTTCTTTCGCTTGAAATGATGGTTCCGGTTGCTCTTGAAATGCTGTATGCACCATCTCTGTGACCAGTTCCAGGCTGGATCCAAGCCTAAGATAGCAGCCCGTATACCGGCATGGCGATCAGAGATGATGGTTAGGTTCGTCCGCCCGGTGACATGGAGTTGAATTTGTCTGAAGAACCATCCATAGGTATCGGTATTCTCTCCCTCCACAATGGCAAAGGCTAATAGATATACTGCTCTATTTGTATCTGCTTCGCTGGTGATCAGTAGAGTACCCTTGTACTTGCTGGTAAGGAATGTTCCATCAACTTGAATCACAAGAACACAGAATGGAAAATCATCCATACATGACTTGAATGACCAGAAAAGACGCTTGATATGGCGCTTGTTACCAGGCACCGGCGACTGAATTTCTTCATCTTGGTAGCGAGGAGAGAAAATGGTGCCAGGGTTAGACACCTCCAATGCCAAAATCAATATGAGAAGGAATGCATATGATTCTTCTCATTCACCAAACACGGCGGCCAGTGCTTTCTGTTTTCCATGCCACGCCTTCTTGTAGTTAATGATATAACCATAACGACTAGAAATGTCGGCGATGATGGTTTTCACCTTCAGGTCGGGCTGCTCCTCAATTAGATGTTTGATAGTCGCGGCAACCACCCTTGATTTCAACCGTCGATGGTCTTGGAAAGTTATTGATGACACACATGTGTGTGAGTTCACCGCACGGGATAGGACCCAATGCCGACTCTCTTGCTCTTGATGGCCCGGACCCTAGCTTTACATCCCTCATTTTGATTTTTGCATCTAACCATCAGCCTCTTCGTGTCGGAATGGGTTGTGTGCCATTCGAAACTCCGAGTCAATGCTTCAGTGGCAATAGCGTGCCGGACCTCATTCTTCGTTGCAAATTGTTGGCCCTTCGTAAAGCCAGTGAGTGGAACTCATACTGGCACCTCTGGCGGGTCCATGTCGGCATCAACATATCAATCTTCATTTGGAATGTGATTGTAGTACGGGATAGGTGCACGGTCGCGAGGTACCTCATCACCGTCTGCGTCTGAATCTGGACCGGAATCATCAGCACCTTCAAGAGGATCGAAGCTGTCTGCACTAACATCGCCTTGCTCTTCTTCAACCTCAGGGTCACTAACTGGACTTGGATTGACCTCTTCTTCCATCTGATGATCATCATGAAAGGCACCTTCACCTTCACCAGCTCCGTAATGGTAGTTGTGGTAACTAACGCCGCTTTGGTAGAAGTTGTACTCGGGTGGGTACTGGTAGCCTGCTTGTTGGTTCTCATCCGCCTGCTCGAGTCTTGGTACTCCTGGTGGGGATGATCTTCATATAATACAATCCCACCGTGGATACCAGATGTTTGGCCATCTCCAGAATGACCTACACCGTCTTGGAATGTGATTGTAAACGAACATCTCCGCTTGTTTAATTTTATTGGTGGTCAAAAATTGGACCATGGCATCAACGTCCTCATGAGTGGTAAGGAGGAATTCCTCATTCCACAGCGACCCGTCATGTCTGTTTGGATATCGATACACCATACGATCAACTCTTCTAGTGCCATCCATGCAGGTAATCTAAGTGCACATTTGATGGAGTTCTTCAAGCATTGGTCTCGTACGGACCTTCATTTTATAAAATTTCCACCCACGTTACTTACACCCTTTTCGGTCTCTTCCGTGTAACCATTCCACTACAACCAAAGCATGAACCTTTGGAATGCCATCAACAATAAAACTGTAATTAGGTTACTAACATAAAAATCACAAAGGACAATGAAAAGTAATACAAAACAAACTTAAGAATTAACGTTAATCGCAAAAACTAAATAATTTAAAGGTGCACAACTGAAATTTGAAGAAGAAGGAGGAGTGGAGTGAAGATTTTGAGTTTTATGGACCAGCCTTTAATAGGGGAATTTTACACTACAAACCGCAGGGGGGAGCGGTTTTAGTCTGGCATGCAGCCCCTACCCCTGCAACCTCGTGCATGCCGACATGTCGGGTGTCCAGACACAAACCGCTGGTGGGGGTAGCGGTTTATGTGTCGACATGGTAAACCGCTTCTCTGTGGAGCATTTTATCATGCCGACATATAACCACTCCCTGAGGAAGCATTTTATCGTAGGGCAACCATAAAATCGCTCTTTCGAAGAGCGGTTTTACCTGAAAAGGCAAACCGCGTGTTGACCAGACGGTTCTAATGTAAACCGCGGCCTGGTTGTGCAGTTTCTATATTAACCGCCCCTTAGAGGTGCGGTTTTTAATGAACGGTGGTATTTTTGGAAATTCTTGGGAATGGGTGGTATTTTTGTATTTTTTTTAAATCAGTGGTAGTTTTGGAATTTCCCCCAAAAATGAGTCGAATTCTCCAATTCGTTCCTTTAATTTGCTAATACGATTATCATTTGCCAAACCAACTTGTACAAGATCAATAGTTTTATGGTTGTTACGTTTATATATCACTAGCTTTTGGCCCGTGCTCCGTTGCGGTAATAAACTAATGATTTAGTTCAAATCAAATAATTCGCAAAATTATTTAGATAAGATATATATATGGTTCAGGCTAGCGTACGTCAGGCGTACACCATACACCTGCGTTCACACTCATTAATTAATACTAATTATAATTTAATTAATTATTGCTAAAAATCGTAATTACAATTTGATACACTATTTTTTTTTGTTTATACTATAGTCCCACAAACCTTCCTACTTTACCTCTACTTTCTTAATTTAGCATCGGCCAATCGGATCCGCTAATTTCGCTCTTCAATACGACAACACCGTGGAAGAGAAACTTGAAAACGAAAGATACAAAGATCGGTGCTTCGGTCTTTCAATAAACCGATTAATCTTCTTAGTCTTGTATAATGGTTCACTATTCTCGACGATGAAATCGTTGCGGAGTGTAGCACGATAGCTCTCAACGATGGTGTTGTAGAAGACGTCCACCCGATTGAGGCAACTTGTATATGAATCCCATTTGTGGGCACCATCGTCGGTTGTATCTTCTCCTTATCCGTCGGTTTCGAGTTTGTTTCAGGTTATACGGAGCTCAATCAGGAAGTAGTAACTTATCAGCCTTCGCTTTGGATTCCCGCCGGCAATGTAGGGAGAAGAGTGTGTTTTACTTACCCAAACAATTGAATATTTATGAAAGATACAAAGATATGTATTAGGGCCTTGCAACAAATGAATTAGGGTTCTGGAATAATCACTTCGATGGCGCCATCACTAGGATGTGTCGGTAGGGATGGCAAAAGTATCTGTAACCGTGGATATTCGTCCGAATCCGATCTAATCGGGTAGGGTAAAATCCGAACCCGAATGACTTTTAGTGGGTATGGGTAAAACCCGAACCCGAATATTGCGGTTAATGGATGGACATGGTTTTCTCACTATCCAACCCGAACCCGCCCGATTGTACATATGCATATGTATTTTGTCTAGAAATAATCAATACTTTTCTCTAACATATTTTATATTGAACATAATATGTAATTTTTTTTATGAAATTGTGTTGTTTTAATTGATTTTCTTCATTATAGTGAATTATTGTCGTACATTTTGTCTTACCTAACATGAGAATACGTGTAAATATTAACATATTGGTTGGAGTTATAAAGAAAAACTATTACCCATGGATAAGCGTGAATACCCGAAACCCGAACGGGTATGGACATGGTTTGAATTTTCTACCCGTTTCTTATGTGGGTATGGGTATGGGTAAAAACCAAACTATTTTGGGTAGAGTAACTGATATGCACTATCCGTCCCCAACCCGACCCATTGCCATCCCTATGTGTCGGGTTGTCGAGTTGGAGTCTTAGTTGTTGCCGATGAGGGTGGTGGAGGCGACGCAGGTATTTCTAAAAGGTAAAGGCATGCTATCATTTTGTGGGGTTGATAATGCAGTTAAGAGTGAGTTGTGATTAAATTATGAACAATTGCATGAAATGCACTGGCATAATTGGTTGTATTTGATTCCATGGAGAGGGTTAGGGGATCGGCTAGCCTGCTAACCCCTCTATGGGGTTGGAAAAATAACACCTCCTATTAATTATAGTTAATTATGATATCAAATTCGTGTTGTATTTAATAATCTTTGTGAATTAAAAACTCATATTAATTACATACTTTTTTTAACTACCATTGCACTGATACAACTATCATTGCACTTGTACACTGAAGTCATATTAATTACTTTCCTTTTATTGAACTATCATTACACTGATACAACTACCATTGCACATACACTGATATCATTGCACTGGTAGAACTACCATTGCACTGAAAAAAGAAAATTAATTAATATGAGTTTTTAATTCAAATAGATTATTAAATGCAACACAAATCAATTATCTTAAAAGCCTATAATTAATAGGGGTGTCATTTTTCCAACCTTTAGGGGTAGTCATCTATCTCATCCCGAGGGTTAGTAATTTGGATTTTGCGGACTCTTGCAGAGGAGTGCGGATCTGGTGACTAAGGGGGGGTGCTTAGTCACTTGACTAAGCCCCTCCTAGCCCTTAGATCTGGACACTTCAATCCAATGGTTAAAAAGTGGGAAGGACTATTTAATTAATGACAGGGGTAGTTTGGGTATTATGAAAAATTACGAAGTATACAAACCGGATTTACAATCAGTACAAACCATACAAACATACGAACAGTACAAACTAGAGCGACAAAACATACAAACATTACAAACGTATGAACTGTACAAACAATACAAACTAGACCGACCAACAATACAAACCATACAAAAAGAAAAAACAACCGGGTTGACTTTTGAGGCTTCATCCCTATATAGAGGGGCTCCTTCCCAAAGTCAACCCGGGTGTTTTTTAGACATACAAACAGTACGAACATGGTGGACAAAAATGACAAACTAGACCGACAATCCATACGAACGGGAAAAAACACCCGGGTTGACTTTGGAGGCTCCATCCCTATATAGAGGGGCTCCTTCCCAAAGTCAACCCGGGTGTTTTTTAGACATAAAAAACATTACGAACATGGTGTACAAAAATGACAAAGATTACAAACATGGTGCACAAAAATAACAAAGTTTACAAACATTACAAAAAAAAATGACAAACATTACAAAATAACAAAGCATACAAACATTACAAAATATGTCAACAAACATCACAAAATTAGCACTGTCGCCGGGAAATTTTTCTCCGGCGACGATGTTCGCCGGAAAAATTTTCCGACCAAAATCTCTCTCTCTCTCTCTCTGGAAACATATGCCCAGCAAAATGGCAATCCCCATCCCACGAAGCTCTCTGTTTGGGATATAAATCCCCCGGGAGAGGACCACGCGCGCTGGATCGCTTTGCCATGTCGCCGGAATCATGCTGCCGCCGCCGGAGTCGTGTTCCGCCGCCGTACTCGCACTGCTACGTCGACGTCGACGGAAGATTTCCCAAAAAGGACCGACGGGAGGGTGGAGGGACGATTGAATATTTTCTTATTATTTTATTTTAATTTTTAGATAAATAAAATATGTAATTACAATCTTGTCCTTTATTAAACTAGATAAATTAGAACCATCAGATTTTAATGAGTCTGGATGGCTGAGATTGGCTTAGCCATGTGACTAAGGGGACCCCCCTTAGTCACCTGATCTTATCCCCTTGCAGAGTGGTAGAGCTTTAATGTGACGTGGGCGGGAGCATATCCTCTAGCTTAAACATTTTGGGTTTCAATCGTAAACAAAAATTAATTAATGGGTACGGTTGTAATTATAATTTATATTAATAATTAAGTTAATTATATTTAATAATTAATTGATAGGTGTGAACGCAGACGTATAGCGTACATCTGGTGTACGCTAGCCTTTGCCATATGTATATATGAGTTTCACGTAATGTCATAATCATTACGAATAACATAGGTCATCCATTGGTTGAAGTTAACTATTTCTACATAAGGTTTACGTAGTGTTTAATAATTATGGAAAACTACATATTATTTTAAAATTAATACATATAAAATGATTATTTGTCCGTAAACTTTATGTAGTATCTAAATCATTAAGAAAAATTCATGTAACAATTATACAAAGTTATTACATAAATCTTTCATAATTTATGGTCTAATAATAAAATTAAGTTGTAGTAAGTAACATTGATGAATTTTTAATTTATGTAATTGTTGTAGAATATTGTTACATAACTATTTCATAATGTGTGGTCTAATAATAAAATAAAAGTTTAGAAAGTAACATATGATTAAATTGTTATGTCAAAGTTAAGTAGTCAAAAGCTTATGGTAAAATTGAATGTAGCAGATTAAGAACTTTTATAAAACGTTGTTACATATTTTTTTTTATGGTTAAATCAAAAAATCGCATTAAGAACAGGATTTTGCTGGGAAACACCCCAGCTGCCTCTCAAACCATTACAAAACGATGTTTCATATACAAAACAGGAAAACCCTATACTTCTATATCAAACTCTTACTCCTACCATCCAAACCTGGGATCATTTAAACCATTACACAATTCCTGATCTCTTGCCACTCTACATCCAACTACCCGTTTAATCTCCTGACTAACCAACCCCGGATTTCTGGTCACCATACATCCTACTACACCGTTCACGCCAAATCAAGCTAAGAAAGGTAGTCCAAATTAGCCTGCAAAGTCGAGCTGCTACAGTCTTCTTACTCCAGTTTCTCGCACACCAGCCAACCACAAAATCCTATGAGGCAAGCAAGGGATGGCAACAACCCTACAAACAGTTTTTCAAAACATAACAAGTGAAAGAACAATGCACCAGCAAGTGATCATGGTTTTCCCAGCTGCCACCTGGGCGAAGCAAACAACATCCTGATACAGTTTTGCCCCATCTATTCAACTTGTCCTACATTCTGCCATAACAAAAAGCCATGCCTTGGAATAACATCCTTTCTCCACGCCAGCTTACCCCATTCCACCACATCCGACCCACGCAACCCATAGCTAGGGAACCACTAGCAGCAAGCAAATCATAAATTATTATTATTATTATGGAATAGTGTTACGCAGATCTTCATTAATGTGTGGTTAGTAATAAAATCTAGTTACGGAAAGTGTTACTTAAATATTTAATACATGGAAATGAGTTTATGGGGTAAAATATTATGTAAAATATAATTGATCTAACAAAATCATTGTGTAGTGCAATGACAAAGAGGTTGATGGTGAAATTGGGGGTAGCCATGGGCAGAGGGAGAGTGACTATCCATCCATAAGTTTTACGTAGTATCTTTAGCATTATGAAAAACTTAGTGTTACATAAATTGTTAGTAACGTGTGATCTAATAATAAATCTAGTTATGGTAATGTTTGTAGCGATTGTGACTATTAGAGAACAGTGTTACATAAATCTTCAGTATTTTATGGTCTAATAATAAAATTTAGTTAGGGAAAGTGTTACGTAAATTTTAATAAATGGAATTGAGTGTATGGGAGGCAAAAAAATAATCGATCTTACAATATTTTTGTGTAGTGCAAATGACAAAGAGACTTATGATAAAAATTGGGTGTAGTCAGGGGCGGAGGGAGAGTGTTAGAGGGTGGGTCCCTCGTGCGGGAGGAAAATGGTTAAAATGTACATAATAACTAATTGATACTGAAAATTAGGGCGCGTCTAATTGAGAATAGTTGATCAAGAGATCTTGTGCTCGAATTTCAGCGGCCTCATTTGTTAAGCACATAGTAGTAAGGTTTGTAGAAACTTCAATTCCATAGAAATTGTCTTTCTTATGATGGGGCGTGTTAATAAATTGTATGAGATATATTATTGAGCATCTTTCAACAACTCGAGTTATTGATACTAAACGGTTCTTGACAAATAACATCATTCGAAACTCAAAATCGCGCCTCTACTCATGCTCTTATTTCCTTTATAAGAATGAACATCATTAAAAAATGAACGACTAACTAAATAATGAATAATTATTTGGTATAAGATCCATTATTAAAACTCTCTCAATAACTCAAATTATTGATACTTAACGATTCTTAGCAAAGAAGACCATTCGAAAGAGAACGACTAACTAAATCATGAATAACCGTTTACTACACAAAGAGTGATATTTTTTTATAGATTAGACTCTAATGTATTTTAATTTACCAAATATAAGATTATATTAAAATAATATTAAAAAATTTAACGAAAGCTATTTATTCATTAAACAGTACTCGTTGGAGATTTCACTATATGAAATTCTAGCTATGCCCCTGGATGTAGCGGATAGAAACTCTTGTGAACAATACTCTTTCTTTTATTCGGTGTCATATGCAATAGTAACGTGTGGCTTAATAATAAATCTAGTTACGGTAATGTATTTGTAGTGTTTATAACTATTACAATATAGTGTGATGTAAATCTTTGATAAAGTCTGGTCTAATAATAAAATCTAGTTATGGAAAGTGTTACGTAAACATTTAATATGTGGAATTGAGTGTATGTCTGTATGGGACAAATATTATGGAAAACATATTTGATCTTACAAAATCATTGTGTAGTGTTAATAACAAAGAGTTTTATGATGAAATCAGGTATAGAGGATAAAAATTCTTGTCAACAGTACCGTACTTGTTGAGAATTTCCTTTTATTCAGTGACTATTTTTTCGTATGCAACAGTGAAGTTGCTTGAGCTTTTAGTGATGCAAATTGGGGTTTGAAATATGTTGCTTCGTACCGACCTCATCGGAACAAACCAACGGTTGGATCGGATCATACTGAACTGAAAAATTTAGGGTAAAATACCTCGGGTGCCACTTAAGGTTGAGAATTGGGGTAGGCATACCACTTAAGTTTAAATAGGGCGTCGGGTACCACTGTACTCTATTATATGTGCACCCGGTACCACTTAAGTTTACTATTAAGTGCATTCCGTTAAAGTTGACAGAATATTCTTAGAATATTCCGTTTTCTAAATGTCATAAATTGGTCCTTCTACTTTTCTTATTACAAAAACATGATTTGGACTTCTGAAATATATCATTTTTTATTGTTTAGTTAGAATCCTCTTTTGAATACTTGATACCAAACCAATTATTGAATAGAAATTTTAGAATCAATTATCATTATAATTAGTTTCAATTATCATTATGCGTTCTAATAATTGAATTATCCATGAATGTTGTAGCTTTTATAGTCATATTTTATTTTCTATATTTTTTACCGAATGTTGTAGCTTTTATATTTTGTTTATTACTTGGTTACTTTTCATCTCTTTTCGTTCTAAAATTTTCAATTAGTGAAATATGTTTAATTCTTTCTGATTGTGTTCCATTTATCCTTTTTTTATTTTGATGTATTGATGATCGATTAGTATCTATTTTAACTATTTTGTTTTGGTGAAGCTATTTTAACTATTTCTAATGGTGTTTCTAATTGAATTAGATTTCTAAATAAATATTATAATATTTATTTTAAATATTTATTATTATATTCTATCATATTTATTATTCTTCTTGATATTCGTTTACTATTTTTACTAATTTATCTATTTTATTGAAATTTTTGGTTAGTCATTCTAGTAATAATATGTTTAGAAGGTTTTCTAATTATTATATTAGATGAAACTTGTTGAAATATAGTTTTGGATGTTTTTAAAAGTTTTGAGTATCAAAAAGTAATTAAAAGCTTGGGTTGGATGGAAAGTAGACGGATGCACATTTTGGCAACTTTAATGGTACACGACACCCTATTCAAACTTGAGTGGTATGTCTACCCCAATTCTCAAACTTAAGTGGTACCCGATGTATTTTACCCAAAAATTTATAAATACTGAAGAAAAATGGGTCTGAGTTGACAATTGAATCAAATAAAACCGGATTGAATTGACTGTTGGTTCAATTCTTGGTCCTAAAATGTCTTTCATTATTGGATCATGATTCTCCAGAATTTGGTCCGGTCCGGACGGAACCGACCATTGCAAAAACCTAATGCGAATGATCCAATTGAAAGGGCCGATGATGCCTTAAAAGAACCACACATAAAGAAATTGAAAACGGCTAGCTGCCAAGCGATCTAGAAGGGTTAATGTACACATGCCCGCATTATATTAAAACAACCCTTATAAGCAGTGAATTAGAGTTAATTATGGTAAATGAATGGAATAACCCATATTTGTCGTATTGAACAGTAAAAACTTTAAAGAAGACTTGTGTTATTTATCCTCCATTAATATATGGTAGAGTTTTGTATAATTTTCTCCATTTCAAATTTCCTGCCACAAGAGTGAAAGTAAGAAGGACATTTTTGTCTTTACAATTAATTATTTATTTCATATAAAAAATGCCAATATCAAGAGTTGAACCCGAAACTCTTCAAACAAAGACAATAATGATAACCAATTACACTAAATGAATTTCTTGTTTCTATTTGAATACAAAACATACACAAAGTTAAAATCTGGAAAGTGAATGACTTTTACATCATGATCAACAAGAGCACTTCTACTATACTATATAGCATTGGTGCTTTAATGTACAACTTGAAGTTGTACCATAACATTAAATGTATAAGTTCAGATTGTACCATAAAAGAATTTGTATCATTATGTTATGGTACAACTTCAAGTTGTACCATAAAAGAATTTGTATAAATAGTATAGGTACAATATGAAATTACACCATAACGTTAAAGGTACAATTTCAAGTTGTACCATAAAAGCAAAAACCTATAGCACCAATACTATATAGCATTGTAAAATTCCTCGATCAACAAACCCACTAAGTCTAGCGTATGTACTTTAATAGTGCTTAATACTTCTATTTCCATAGTAGAGTTTCATGTAATTTTATCTCATTTTAAAATTCCTACTCTCTCCTTAATTTTTGCTAAGGTAAATTTGTAATTGGCTAACATGGAAGAAACTATTTCTTTTACTACGTGTTTTTTTTTTACAATGGGTTAAATTTCATTCATGAAACGATTGTAGTACAAGCGTAGCCATTTACAACAAAGGTGAAATAAGGTCAAGGATTTGAATCCAATCTGTGGGAAGAGATCCTTTTGCTGTTTCTCTTGCAACCCAGTCCGCACTCTTGTTCAATCTTCTAGGTGTAAAGTCCAATCGGATACGATCGTTAGAGTCCAAGATCTGCTTGATACAATGGATCCATGCCCTCACTTGCCATTGCCCTGTCGTGCTATTGCCCTTGATCGCGTCAACAAGAACTTTGCAATCCGAAAGAACTCTTGCAGTGAGGCCTGAATCATGTGCGAATCTGAGAGCCGTTAAAAGTGCCTTTGCTTCCGCTACAATCGCTGATGAACAAAACAGAGTCCCAGCCCTTCCGTCAATTACTTGTCCATGATTGTTACTAACAACAACACCATATGCCGCCACCTGTGATTCCGAGCAAAAAGCTCCATCACAGTGGATCTCCAACTGAGGATTTCCTGGCGGTGGATCAATAATTGTACGATGTGGGGGGGGGGGGGCTGGGGTAGAGATGGAGAGGAGCCTCCAATGACTGATCGTTGTTGGATGCCTCTCCAGTCATTGAAGCATCCAATCGCTTTCCTAGAGGTCACTTGCAGCTGAGGTCTCACTCCTTTGAACGTCATTTCATTTCTGGAAATCCAAATTTCCCAAAGTGTAGCAATGATGGCAATAATTGAAGTCTCTGGGGTCGTCACATGGATGTGGAATATCCACATAAGGATTGGCATTTCCCGTTGTGGAAGGGGGAGAGAGGCAAAAGCTTGATTCCACATTGCTCTAGCATGGGAGCACTCGAAGAAAACATGCCAGGAATCCTCAGAATCTTCATCACACACTGCACAAACAGGAGAGCTTAGCATTTTGCGAAACCAGAGATTCCTCTTCGTTGCAATCGTGTTCCTCGTGATCCTCCAAACAAAGTTGAGAATCTTTGGCGGAAGGGTTAGACTCCACAACCACTTCCACGCCTTGGTGGAGCATCCTGGATGGTTGGGATCCTCGGTTCCTAATCTGCCTCTCTCCGAAGATCTGAACACATGGTATGCGGACCTGACAGTGAAAGCACCAGATTTCTCGGGATGCCAAACCCAGGAGTCCTCTGTGTTACTCATCCCAATGGGAATTCTCCTGATTGCCTCAACCTCCTCTGGTAAGCAGTTTTGATCAATTTTGTCCAGGTCCCATTCATTGGCCTCATCCATCACCCATTCAAAAGCTCGAGCTTGCTGTCTTTGTCTCTCCTGAAGTCGAAATCCTGGAAGACCGGGAATCCAAGGGTCTTTGTTCACATCAATACTCCTTCCATTGCCCATGTTTTTCCTAACCCCCAGTTTCAAAATCTTCCTAGCTTCACAAAGGCTCGCCCAAATCCACGATGGTCTTCTCCCCTTTCCTGCATTCAAGAAATCCGAGTTAGGAAAGTAAATTCCTTTTAGGATTTTCACCCATGTTTCATTTTCTCCATTGAGGATCCTCCATCCTTGTTTAGCAAGGAGAGCCAGATTAAATTGGTGGAAGTCTTTGAATCCCATCCCCCCTTCCTGTTTTGCAGCCATAAGAACACTCCCTTTCCTCCAATGGATTGTTCCCTTTTCCATATTTCCTCCCCAAAAGAAAGCCTTCAGCCGAGAATCCATTCTATTGGTAGTGCCCTTTGGAAGGAGGAAACAGGACATCAGATAGGATGGATATCCTTGGTAAACCGCCTTGAGGAGGGTTTCCTTTCCCGCTTGTGAAAGTGCCAGACTCTTCCATCCATTTCCCAATTTCTCCATTCTCGAGATTAATCCAGCAAAAACTTCCTTCTTTGATCTTCCCCATTCAGTTGGGACCCCCAGATAGGTTCCCATTCCTTGAGTGTTGGGAATGCCCAAGTCTTCAGCAATCAAGTTCTGTAGGGCCTCCGGAGAGTTCTTGCTGAATGCAATTGCTGACTTCTCATTGTTGATAGTCTGCCTAGTGATGCTTCCATACTCCTCAATCATCTTCTTGATGTTCATTGCTTCCATCCTCGATGCTTTCCCAAATAAGATTGTGTCATCTGCAAACAGTACATGGGTAAGTCTAGGACAAGTAGGAGTTAAAGTTATGCCTTGAATCAACCCATTTGCAACATTCTTATCAATGAGAAATGACAAGGCATTAGTCAGCAAAATAAAGAGAAGGGGTGAGAGTGGATCTCCCTGACGGATTCCCCTGCTTGGCTCAAAGAAAGGCGTTGGTTGACCATTAAATAGCACCGCAAATCTCACAGTTCGAACACATTCCTTCACCCACGCACGCCATTGGGCCACGAATCCCATTGCCAAAAGGATATCATCCAAGCAATCCCAGTCAACCATATCATATGCCTTCTTCATGTCGAGTTTCAACATCATATCCCATTTTCCTCCTTTTGGTCTTGTCTTGAAGTGGTGTAGCACCTCATGTACAATAATAATATTGTCTTGAATAGCTCTACCACCCATGAATGCTGATTGCATCTCCGAAACAAGGTTAGGTATCCAAACTTTAAGTCTTGAGGTCATGATTTTGGATATAACCTTGTATTTGAAGTTGCAACAGCTGATAGGTCTGAATTGTGAAATATTCTCCGGATTTTGCACCTTTGGAATCAAAATAATGTGAGTATCATTCCACCCCTCTCCCATTCTCGTATCCTCAAAGAATTGTTTGACTTCCACACACAGCTGTTGGCCCACTGTAGCCCAATATTTCCTGTAGAACAGCCCCGGAAACCCATCAGGACCAGGTGATTTATCCGCTCCCAGCTCAAACACCGCGCTCTTAATTTCCCCATCCTCAATTGGCTTACAAAGATCCTGATTCATATGGTCCTCAACAATGATTGGAATTTCCTGAATCAGTTCTTTATTAAACCCCTCCTCCCTTTTCTTGAACAGGTTATTGTAGAATTTGACAATATGTTCTTGTAGTGGAATTTTACTACGTGTTGTGTCATTGCATTTTTCAATTTAAATTTTGTGCTTTTTTATCTTTGTTCTTATCTCTTTCTAACTTCCTCCGAGTGTCCCTCCATCGTGCAATAGTTTGGCCCTTTCACTTCCCAGTACAAGGGTGCATTTGAGAATTAATCTTCCGATTTCTCTCGGCATGGAAATTTTATTCTTGGGGATTTAAGCTTGGCAAGTTGAATATTTCAAATTTTATATCAATCCATGGTGAATAGAATGGAGTTCAATCAAGTGGTTATGGATTTGAACTTGGAGTAGAAGAGTTGAAATTGAATTTGAGAATGAAAGTGGTGGGGGGAAGAAATTTTGTTTGGATTTGGTAGCAGGTAAAGTTCCACTGTAGCAGGTGAAGGCAAAGAAGAGAGAGTTGGAGAGGGCAATGAGCGAATTGAGGATGGAATTGAAAGACATGGAAGAGAAACTGGAACAGTTAAAGAGAGAGAAGTGAGAGATGATGAGGCTATTGAAGGGCATGGAAGTGGACTTAAGCAGGTGAAGGCAGACAAGGGAAAGATGAACATATTGATGGAACTGGATATGAGTGTTTGTTTTAGTGAACTTATTACAACTTCCCCTGAGGAAGATGAGTTGGCAAAACACAAGAAGAAGATTGAGGAGTTGAAGAGAGAGTTGACAAGAACCCAATTGGAAGAGAAATTGAGGGCCACAGAGAGAAGGTCTATCAAAGTAGCAGAAATGGAGTTGCAGAAGGAGAAGTAAAAAGTGAATGTTTGGTTGAAACATATGTCTCTTGAGATTGAAGATAGAGTGGATAAAAATTTTCATTCAACGGAGAGTGGTGTCTATTGGCTCTTTAGGTTTATGGTTTTTGCAGCTACCACAACCTATTTCTATCTTAAAACAAGAAATCATTGATTGATTTACTGAAATAGGTCGATTCTTTAATTTATTCAACCTACTGAAAATGATAGATAAGGAGTGTCTAATTTTGTGCCTTATGAATTTGATCAAGTCTATTAGTATATTGGAGGTAACCCAAATTTTTGTCGTTTGCTCTCAAGTTTTGATGATTACCTGTTAGCTTAGTTTTTACTTGAACAAACAACTCTCCATTTTTTTTAGTGGCATATTGTTCTTGAAAGGAAAACATTGAACCCTTTATGTAGGATTGTGAGGTTTCATATTCAGTTTCAAACTATACATGGGCCGTGTAGTAATTCCAGTGAGCTTTTATAATCTATCTTTCTTGACAATCAACTAACCAATATAATATTATCATTATGAAAATGAATCCAATGATACATTTTTATATTTTATATTCTTAAATGATGATGATATTTTTGAGCGTTCGACCTATATATTCTTTCTTTATGTATCATCTTGATCGAAGGATTGTAAAAAAATTAAACGAGATAATAATTTAAACGTAACATAAAAATATAAATAATAAAATATAAACATTCCGATCAACGGGCCGAATTATAAGCTAGTTATCTAATAATAATGATGGTTTCTCAGCCTGCTAGCTCTCTCACACCTAACTAATCTTGTCATGGATAAGGAAGAGGTGCATGGGACGATTGATTGAAAGTTGAAGCAGAAAGGTGATCGATTGCTTCTTTCCAACAACTTTGATAAATTTATTCATAAAATAAAATCAACTTGTGAGTTTGTGATAGATTTCAGCTGGTTATGTGTTTATGAAATTGGTCATACACCAAGTTATGATTAGTGGGGCGCCATAGAGCTGGTTTTAGCTAGGTTGTTGAGAAACTGAATCGAGATTATTAGATAGTTTGACAATATCTTTTTTAGAGTTAGCATTGTTTAATCTTAGAACCTAATTGATGTGATTCTTCCCCGGTTAGAAATTACTAAATTTCCGACCGGAGAATTATAAGAAAGACTAGGAAATGACAAGAGAATGACCTCCGATCGGGGATTGAGTCTGATGAGTGAATTTATGTTTTTTGTTTAGGAGTTTTTTTCTTTTCGAGTTTTTGATTAGTTTTATTTTTTCAGTCCTATTTAAAGGGTTGTAAACACGAATTTTTTGGCATATTTTAGACGTTGATCATTGAGTTGAGCATGGTTCATCAAATTTACTTTGTGCTATGAGTGAATTCATTAGCATAGAGTGTTGTCTCTGTATCAATTAAGTATTTTCCTTGATTGTGATCGAGCTTCTACTTTTACATTGTTCAAGCTTTTTCCCGATTTCGTGTTGAAGTTGCACGTTCAATTTCGTCTTATCTTTTTAGTTTTTCGTGTTGTCGAGAAAAGTTCAGAAAATCCTAAAAAGATTGAAGCTGCGTTACTTTTATAACTACGAGTAACGATTTCGTCCTCGTATCGCTATTTATTGTAGACTTTGAGATTTACATGTTTAATGTTTAAGGAAGTTGGAATTTTTCTCATGCTATGTTCTTTCTTGACATTTCTCGAAAAGGAATTTTCCCTCCACTATATATATAGAATAATAGTAGAATTGACCAGAGTTATTTATTCATTTTTTTTTAACAAAAGATCATCATATATTGATTAGACAAAAAGATCATTACACCCTGGAGCGAAGCCAGGCCAGAAAATCAAAGAAGCGACACGTAGACGGGTACAAAGCGAGGGCCTTTCTAGCCACCAAATGGGCTACCCTATTGTTCCTCCGACCTACAAATCGCACACAAAACCGTCTACCCAGAGCCAGGAGACCAGCCACTTCTTCAAGGAGCACCCCTATGCGATTATCCCTAGTATCTCCGCCATTAATCTTATCAATTATAACCTTGGCGTCCCCAGCAAAGCACACTTCTGAAAGACCACGATCCAGACACCGCCTGACAGCCTCCCTAAGAACCATAATCTCAACAATCAAAGGGTCATCAATGCCCAGGAACTGGATCCCTTTGGAGGAAAGGATGTGACCCCCCTGATCCAGGATAACCATTCCCCCGGCAGAGTGGGACCCACAGCTAGTGGCCCCATCCCACATACACACTATGGTGTTGGGAAGCTGCACCGACGGAGAAGGGGCAGCAGACACCCGCGAACTTGGGCCAGAGGGAAGATTGATCCATTCCTGGCATTGTTGATTAAACTGGCGCATCAGACTTGGAAGCCCAAACTGCTTACCCTCAAAGACTACCCAGTTTCGAGACTTCCAAATTCGCCAAAGAAGAGCTGTCACCGCCAGCAGCATGTGAGGCTGGTTAATTATCAACATAAGTTTCCTGAGGAATAGAGGAAAAGTCGCACGAGGCAGCCCCTGGCACAAAAACTCCAGTCCAGAAAGATCCCATAAAGCTCGAGCCACTGGGCAATCAAAGAACAAATGTTCCATTATTTCTGACTCCGCCCAGCAGACAGGACAGCGAGGGAGCACCTGAACCCTTCTTTCAATCAGAGCTTCTGTCGTAGGCAGGATCCTATGAAAAAGTTGCCATAAAAACACCTTGAGCTTAGGTGGGAGATGAGCGTCCCACATACAGATCCAACTTGATCGATCCATCCAACTGACCAGGCAACGCCACCCCCCTTCTGCTGATCGAGAAGGACTGCCAGGTGATAAGCAGACTTAACCGTGAAGACCCCATCACTAGAGTTTAGCCAAATCAACCTATCCTCAACATCCTCACGAGGCAGGGGAATGGCTTTGATTGCTTTGCACGTGGGAGGATCAAACCATTGTTCAAGCTTCTGATCACACCATTTCCCTTCCCCAGGCGAAATGACCTCAGCAACTGTCGGATCGTCCCCCTCCGGGAGCACCACCGGGTTGCACACCGGAAGCCCAGGGTGGATCCGCGGAACCCATTTCGAGTGCAGCAGAGAGGCCGTTCAACCATTCCCAATTTGCCAGCAAAGGCCAGAGACCAGCAGGTGCCGTCCATAGAGAATGCTCTGCCATCCCCAGGATGGTCGGGAGCGGGGAGTCGCAGAGAGGAAAGTGCCCTGAGGATAATATTTTCCTTTATAGACTTGCGCCAGAAGGGACTGGGGCTCGGAAATAATTTTCCATCCTACCTTAGGCAAAAGGGCCTGGTTAAAATGTTCAAACCGGCGAAACCCCATACCTCCATCATGCTTACTACGACACATATTTCGCCAGGACATCCACCGAATCCTAGACCGACCACCTTCCACCCCCCACCAAAACCTGGCAACATGTCTGTCCAGAAGTCGGCATAGCGAAAGAGGAAGTTTGAAGCAAGACATGACATGCAAAGGAAGGGCCAAGGCCACTGATTTGATCAAAGTCTCCTTAGCAGCCCAGGATAGGGTCCTCTGTTTCCACCCCTGAAGGAGGCTCAGAAGCTTTTCCTCCAAAAAGCGGAAAGTATCCATTTTCGACCGAGCAAGCAGAGTGGGTAGACCAAGGTACTTATCATGGACGCCAACCGCACCAACACCCAAAATCTGAGCGAGGAACTCTTGGTCCGGCACAGAAACAAACTGCCGAGTTAGTCAAGTTAACCCGTTGCCCACTTAACTCCTCATACTCATTCAAGACCTCGAGTAGATTTTCACATTCTTGCAAAGAGGCACGAAAGAACAAGTAGGAATCATCAGCAAAAAATAGGTGCGAGATGCGAGGTGCACGAGGGGCAACCTTGACCCCTTCTAATCTCCCCAGGGACAGAGCTTGCTTAAGCAGAGCGGCAAAGCCCTCTGTGCAAAGCACAAACAGGAGAGGAGAAAGAGGATCCCCCTGCCGAAGACCACGCGAAGGGGTAAAGAACCCAGAAGGCGTGCCATTCATGAGAACCGAGAAAGACGCGGATTTAAGGCATTCCTTGATCCAGCCCCTCCAGGTGGCATTAAAGCCCAACTTTTCCAGAACCGCAAGCAAGAATGGCCATTCGACTCTATCATAGGCCTTTTCCATATCAACCTTCAGAGCCATATACCCCTTCTTTCCTTGCTTCTTGATTTTAAGGTAGTGCATTAATTCATGCCCTAGCAGGACATTCTCCACAATTTGTCTTTCTCGAATAAAAGCATTCTGCCCTTCAGAAATAATCTGTGGTAAGAACTGGGCCAGCCTATTTGCCATGATTTTAGTTATAACTTTGTACACAAACTGGCAAAGGCTGATTGGCCGAAGTTGCCTCATTTCTTCGACAGCATCAACTTTGGAAATCAACATGAGCCAAGTGTGATTAAAGTTTCGTAGGAGTCTGTTGGTCCTAAAAAAAGAACCAACGGCCTCAATAACCGAACTTCCCACCACATCCCAGAAGGCTTTAAAAAATTTCCCCGTGAACCCATCGGAGCCTGGGGCTTGCGTGGATCCCATCGAGAAAACTGTCGCCCGGATCTCCCCAGGGAGGACATCAGCCGTAAGGCTTGCATTCATTTCAGGGGTAACTTTACTATCAATCGGGAGATGAGCAATGCGCTCTGCCATGTTGGGGACTTGATTTTCAGAGGTAAAGAGCGTTTGATAAAAACTTGTAGCAATATCTGCCTTCCCTTTTTCCTGTGACCCACTCGCCATTGTCATTTCGGAGGCCAGAAACAAAATTGCGTTTTCTACGAGTCCTCGTGACGGTATGGAAATATGACGAGTTCTTGTCACCTTTTTTAAGCCACCGTACTCTCGATTTTTGTTGCCAGTAAACCTCTTCTGCCTCCCATTGACGACTCAATTTAGCTTCAAGGATATTTACCTCGTCCCAATTAATCGGCTGAATGTTCTTCACACGGTCAATTTCAGCTTGCAGGGTCCTGATATTCCGCAGAGAGTTCGTAGTCCCCGCCCAGATCCAATCATATAGCAGATGGTGGAGCTTCTTAAGCCTCTCCCACAGTCGGAACATAGGAGTCCCTTGAAATTCCTCTTGCCAGACATACGTTACCATTGCACGGACCTCCGGATTATCAGCCCAGCGAGCATCAAATCGGAAAAGAGGCCAGCAGTTCCTCGTATACGGGGCATCAGAGAGGATCAGAGCTCGATGATCCGATCCCTGATCCGTGAAATGTTTTACAAGAGTATCAGGAAATCTTTCAACCCAAGATTGCGAGCAGAGAGCTCAATCAAGCCTCTCTCGAATACAGGCATTGCCCATACGCTTATTGGTCCAAGTGAAGTGATCCCCTTGGTAACCAGGATCATGGAGACCCAAATCCTGAATAAAATTCCGGAGAGAGAGCGATTGGTGGACATTCCAAGGATTGCCGCCATCTTTTGCACTTTCCTTAAGAGTCACATTGAAATCACCAATAACGACAAAAGGCATTTGGATCTCCTCACAAAGGTGACGGAGAAGATCGAGCTGGGTGACTCTAGTGGCCTCATGACAGCTTAAGTACACACAAAGCACCACATAAGAAGAATTCCTTTCATTAATACGAACACAAATGCAACAATTGGAATGAAAAAACACCGAAGCATCAACTCCGGGGGACCAACCTACAACTAGCCCGCCAGACGAATCAATGGCGTCAACAAAAAAACAATGCGAAGGAGCAAAACCTAAACCCCGCATCCTACGGGAAACAATTCTCCGGCGCGATCTTGTCTCAGAAAAGAAAACAAGGTCCGGTTTATTAGAAAAAATTAACCCTACAACAGTTTGGAATGTGAGTGATGGTCCAATTCCCCTCACATTCCAGGCCAAAAGCCTCATTTATTCGATTGGGGCCATTTTAGGCTGGCTTCCTCCACCTCATCATTAATCATCTCTTCCACGAATTGATTTTTGAGTGAGGGTGAATCTTCCACCACCCCATCCAGTTCTTGAAAATCTCGCTTTCTCCCACCCTTTTGCGGATCACTAAGATTGGAGCCATACTCATTTAGCTTCCAAATCATTTCTCTCTCCAACTGTGGCGGTGATTGGCCCATCTCAGTACGCGGGTGGTCGCTAGAAGCACCAGAGTGGACTTGCATGTCTGCCTCAAAGACCGCTCCCCACACGACCTTGAGCTACACTCGGACTCTGGCTGGTCAACCTTCCCTTGATTCGCTTTTTAATTTCAAAAAGACTGACATCGCCCTCGGAGAGGGAGGCCTCAGATTCCGATCGCCCATGTTTCTCCGACTGGGAATCACCCAGGCTAAGATCAGCCGGTGGAGAGTGGGAGCGCCCATCAGGGGAGTCCGAATGGAGGTCGGCCCAATCCTCCTTTCTCACCGCAGCGGCCCGAACTTCCAGCAGGGGGGAAGCAGCTAGCTCGCCCACTTGTTTCTTCTTTCTAGACAGAGACGCCTTTTGCTGGATAGGCGGCATAGTAGAAGCCCCCTCCTTCTTTCCACTCTTCCGCAGCTGTCACTTTTTCCCTTGGTTAGCACCAGCTTTCTCGCGTGCAAGAGATGGCAGGCTTGTTTTCCTCTGCTCGTACACCGCGCGAACCGGAACAGCCTGCATGGGTGACTTCGGGGGTTGGTCGAAGTCATCCAGTTCTTCTTCCAGAATGATCCTTCGACGCCGAATAGTCACCTCCTCCGATGGCGGATCCTGCTCATCCCTTTGACGGTTCCCACCAGCCTCACTATTCGCAACCGTAGTATCCACATGATCAAATTTTCTTCTAGCACCCTTCCTACCCACCGGCTTGCAATGCACACGTAAAGTTTGGTTACGTGTCTTGCCCGCCCCATTGGATATACTGGGAGGTTGCATCTTCACGGGAGTACTGGATCGCGAGCCTCGTTTCAAGCGGAGTCTAGGTGAGCGCGCCACCTTGAATCCACGGGGACTCTTGCCCCTTCGCACATCCTCCCCAAGCTCTTTGTGAGAGCCCCTCGTCCCGTTCGACAGTTTCAGCCGGTGGTGTTGGCCACCTTGTTTTAGGATGCGCTCATTACTAGTCTTCTCCTTGCCTATGTTCCGTTCCTGACGGCCAGCCGCATCTTTGCCTTAGCGAGATCAATCAAAAATCTGCTTAGAAATATTGGGTGTCCATGCCCGAAGGTGCAAGATTTTGTCTCTAATCACCCAAGGGGTTCGGCCCAACACCCAGTTCCTTGATGCCTCCGTCGGTAGAACGAACTCAAAAAGCCCATGTTGCGCCACCATCACCCTGATCCTGCCCTTACCCTGCCAGGGAACATTGATTCCGTCCAACAGTTCTTTAGTAGTGACCACGCCATCCGAGAAAGCTCTCCCCAAAAGGGCACACGAGGGGCGGAAGCGCGCCGGCTTCACTTCTTCCATAGTGAATTGAACAACCTGGTCAACTTGGATCCTTGCCATTCTCCCAACCTGTTCCATGGAGTGAAAATCATTATCAGCACAACCATTCTGAGTGGGACAAGACAAACCCGAAAAAGAATCAGGTGGACCAGGCAAAGGATCGGCGTGCCAAGCACCCATTCGCGGATCCAAGGGGATAGTAAAGGCTGAGGCTTCAGCTCGTCCAACAGAAGGGGACAGACGGAAATCCGAACCTGAGAAGCGCTGCGGTGGGGGATCGCCGTCTATTGCCTTCTTCAAACTCCCGCGATGGGGTTTTGTGTGCTGGTTGAGCAGCTTGAAGGGGGAGGTTATATAGAACAACGACTTAATCCCCCGAGCCCTAAATAGCAGAAGTCCCAAGGAACGGTTACGCTGAGTTCTATTTGGACTAGAATTCCAATCACTTAAAATTTTCTGTTGGGGAAAGCAGATACTAGGGAGCAGAATCCCCCGAAATCCGGTGTTAGGAGACGTGGGGCCCCACGGAATCGGATATCCGCCCTTCCCTCCCGTTTGAGTTTCCCGACCAGATTCCCGGGTTCCAACCCACCAGCCATTCGCCGATGACCGTCCCAGGGATGTCGTTCCTTCCTCGAGCACGCTAGAACCCATTCCTGGGCACGCCGAGCAATCCTTTCCTCCCGTTGGAACCGGGGATGGCGTATCACAAGGCCTAGCTGCTCCCCCAGCACCACCAACGGCGCTGTTCCCAATTTCAGTCTTAGCATTCGACTGGGGAATATTGACCGCAGCTGGAGGTCCGACAGGATCCTCATCAAAATCTTCCATTTCCATCGGCGAGGGGATGGTAAATCTCCACGTTTCCGATCTACGAACATGTTGCTCGTCTATTTCCGTCTGCGAGGGGATGATAAATCTCCATCCCTTAGTTTTAACTCGCCTACAAGGCTTCTTACCAGCCACATACGGCCATTCTGGCCGTTCTTCCCCGGATTTCTGGCGTTTACGTTTTTTGCCAGTCCATAAACAGGATTTACCGGTTTCCTTCTTGGTAATTCTGGGAGGTAAGTCACACGCTCCATAGCTGAGTTTACCCGACTGTGCATTCTTGCAGCGGGTGTGAGGCCTCACCTCCTTAGTCGCAAATGTCGTGCCCACCCCATCGAGGTGATTCCACCATCTGATTCCTCGATAGCCCTTGATGCCTTGGTTGTGCACACTGGTATCCCAGAGCGCTAGAACCGCTGTGAAGAGGCCACGGCCGGCTAGGGTAAAGAAATTCCAGAGAGAGGAGAGAGCATTGCGGAGCATTTTTTTTTCCCGTTCTCCAACAAACACGTCCACTTACAAGGGCTTGAAATTTGCACAGCTCCACGACCAGAGTTATTTATTCAGATTACGTATTCTTTGTGGATACTTTGAATTCAACACTACAAGCATACGTTTCTGGGCTTTTATAATGCGCCACCTTAGAGTTTAGTTGAGACTAAAATTTCTGCTCAATTTTCCTATTCTACTAGTTAGATACCCGACCCGTTGGCCTGTTTTGTCAATGGTGTAAACAACGATAATAATTGTTCAAATGAATATTGATTTTTTTTCAGCCACTCCATGATCTCTCTTCAAAATTCATTTATTGAATTTTTCAATTTCATATTTTGAGAGAGCTACAAAACTTTAAATGCGAACCACAAATACGACATCTTTATGGACGAATTTACAATATTTATCCAAGTTTTCCTAGTAATTACAGTTAATGTTCGTTGAAAATCTTCAGCAAATACAACGTAACAAAAATTCCTCCAAATGTCATGTATTTGAATGTTTCGCATGCAAAATGTCTAAAAGAGTTTTATCCACAATTGCAATATTATGTTTTTCAACCACAAGAGCTTTATCCCAAAATATTAGTGAGGCATTCTGAATCCACTATGCTAGCTCTCTTTCTTGTTCAATGTGAGATATCGATTTTGAAGCACAACCTATTGAAATATAAAATGGAGAATGAGTTGTTTGGCCTACAATCATTAACAAAACTCCAATACTGAAAGAAGCAATGCACAACTCTATTTTCTTTTATGCCTTAGTTTCAAACAAATAACCTCCCAAAGAAATGTTTTTCATGTACGTGCAAACCCATAAAGTTAGAATTAGTTCCATTTTCACCTACAACTTGAACGATGATAATAATTGGTCGAATGAAAATTGAATTTTTTGGATAGCCATTCCATGATCTATCTCCAAAATCATTTGTTGAATTCTTCAATCTCATATTTTGAGAGAGCTGCAAAACTTTGAATGCGGACCACAAAATACGTCCTCTTGAGAAGCATTTCACATTCAAAATGTCTCTTAGAGTTCTATCCACTATGATTCAGTTTGGCCCTGTTATAGCTTTTGCAGAAGCAGCTTCTGGTTTGAGCTTTTAGAGAAGTACTTTAAAAAAAAAAGCAATTGAGTGTTTGGCTGCAAAAACTATTAGAAGTGTTTTTTAATATGAGAGGTTGTGTAAAATGACTATAAAGGACTTATAATATAAACTATGAATAATAATTATAAAGAATAAAATATAGTCAAAATGGATCTTGTTAGACTTCTTTTATATTAAATAATATGATTTTATAATTTATTTTATTTTTAAAATGATAAAAAATGTAATAAATTATATTTTCTGAAATAAATTTAAAATATGGTAAGGATAATCTTGTATTTTCAAAACAGCTTTTCGCAGAAGCTCCAAATCGGAGCTTCTGCTTTTATGTTATACAAAAGCGCTTTTTGGCTTTTCAAAAGTCGAGCTTTTAGAGGTGTTTGGCCTTGCTTCAGCTTTTGAAGCTGAAAAGCACTTCTAAAAACCGGGCCAAACATAACCTATGTCAATATTATGTTTATTAGCCATGAGAGCTTAATTCCAAATAATAAGAGAGACATTTTGAATTCACTATACTAATTGGCTTTCTTGTTCAATATGGTATGTTAATCGAGAATGAGTTGTTTGACCTCCAACCAATAACAAAGCTCCAATATTGAAAGAAGTAATGCACAACACTATTCTCTTAGCACAATTAATGTAATATTTTAGCTGCTTGGTTTAGATGATTTGATTTCAGGCACTGCTAACCAATCAAACCTATTAACCAATTACAAATTAGCCATATATCAAATATATTATATAATGCATACTTAATACTTTGCACAACCACTAAAGAGCCAAACGTTCTTTCTTTTTTGAACCCATAATCATAAAGTTCATTCATATGCTATATTTGTTCTTGTTGAGTGTAGGTAACAACATATATCCTAATTTAGATAAAGCTCGTACATTATATTGGATGAAAACATGAAAAGAAGGTCTTTTCAGCCTCTAATAATTGCTGAAAGAATAAGCAATTCACATAGACACACTCATACCCAATTCATTATTGCCTCTATAACATTGGTATATATTTCGTTAGGTGGCTACTTCTAATGATTGTAAGATAATTACATTAGTTGTGTAATTATGTAAAAGGGTAAGTTGATTATTGTGTTTTATTCATTTTAAATATTATGTATTAAATAAGAGTGTTTTTCTCACGTAATGATAATGTTATGTTATATAATCTGATTGACCAAATAATTAAACAAATTAAACTTTATTTTTGTTAATTTGATTGGTTTGATGAGGATATTGTACTTCATGGTTAATAGAAATTAAACCTACTTGGTTTAGTAGTTACCATGATAACCATTTGAGTAACCCCTAATAAAAGTGTTTGATAATTTCCGCGCAAATACGTTTTGGCTTATATAAAGAGCATGTATCTTTGTTCATAATTTTACGAATGGTTGATCAATTCTCTTCAAACCAAATTTATATAAATAAATTTATGAAGATGTACGATGGAGAGCAGTAATTTTTTAATATGGATAGTGTGAAATAGTTGGAGAAATTATAAACAACTTATAGTTGTGCATACCATCACCCAATTATTCTACACTTCATTTATATAGAGACTGATAGAATCAATTAGGAATATAAAAACTTTTATAAAATTAAGAGAAAGAAATTGCAATGATAGGGGAAAACTGATGCAAATTGATTGAAACATGTGCCTCAAGAAATCAAAGGGTTGAGACGGACGATGTTTGTGAAATCGTACTATACCGATGATCTGATCGAAAAACTTCATATTGAAGGTTAAGTCAGTGTAGAAATTATATCAGTATAAAATGGTTGAATTACAATTAAACGATGATTAAACTTTATCGAACTGTACGATTTTGATTACAAAATTTAGCTAGGAGATTTGAAGGGCTAGACGTGTTAAGACTTAGTAGAGAAGCTCCCAAGTAAAGCAACTTCTCTCTGTCGCTTCATTTATATCTGGCAGTGGTTCAATATAATTGCCACTAGCACAATGCCTGCCCGTTGGTCGGATGAGTAACATCAATAGTATAAACACTATTAGTAAATGCCTCAAGCTACGTTGTCGTAGTCTTGTTGAACTTTTCTTTGATATATTTTAATAAATATAATTTTTTCACCTAAAAATTTCTAAAATCAGATTTGAGACCAAGATATATATGTTTTTTTTATAAGAACCTTATGGATACTTTTATTAATCAGACTGAGCGGTTACATTATCCAGTATAAGCTGATCAATAAGGAAAATCGGTGGTCTCTCACCCCATACCACTCTCTTGTTCCATCTAGTTTCTGAATATGCCATCAAATGAGCTGCACAATTTGCCGTTCGAGGACAGTGTCTCCAAGATATGTATGTTAAATTGTGGGAGAATGAAATTATAATAATTGTAGCCCTTGATATGCACCATAGTCCCATCTCTTTTACTTGGATGTTTGAAGATCAAGCTGGAGCATTATTCTGCCAATTAGATGATTCTCCATGGGAAATATTTCTTCGAAGCATATAGTATAGATACATTACAAAATTCTCAATAATAGTATGAATTAACTCAATAAATCAAAATAATAACAAAGCATGTGTAGCATAACGAAGTAATATGTTAGAGGCAAAGAATTTTTTATTAGAATAATCACTACAATAATATAATTCTCTCACCACGATTTTATCGGAACCAATGAAATAAAAAATGTAAGAAAAAAAGTTGATGCTATTGTAAAAGACAATTATATATAAAAAAATCCTAGGCTTGAGGTAATATAATCTCATAATTTCTTATAGTTGGCCCAAAAAAACCTAAGAAATAAACTATGTTGGCTACTGGTTTCAAATTTTGAACTTTTAAATGAGAATAGTTATCTACATTTCATTGGTCTAAGAAAACAACCAATACCTAGAAAATTACTTGAGAAGTAAACTAATAATTAATTAGAAAATCATTGATAATTACATTCATAAACTTCCTCGCTCTTATTCTCCCAACCAACTTATCAATCATCAATTCATCAAGACGGGATGGATTGTAATTTTATTTTGTATATGTTGTAATACCAAATATCAATTAAGGAATTAGGAATCGAAAATATAGTTATTTTTACGAAGTCTCTTTACCAATTGTAATAATTAACAATTTTACTTTAGAATTAAACTAAGTTATTAAAAAGACAAAGCAACCTTCCTAAAATCACTCATAAGGCTGAAAATTCAGAATTAAACATGTTATTATTGAGAACTTTTTTATATTACTGTTGAGATACCAATGTCACAGCTTTAAACAATTGTACTTTAATTAAAATCCATTCATTAGTTTGATTCTAACTCAAATTGCTTATCTTTATATAATGGTGATATAAGTTATATAGAGGTAAATTACCTTAAATGGATAAAGTAAAACACAGTTGCCAATAATAGTTTTAATAAGTATATAGAGGAATTTTACAATGTTTCATATCATTGTGTCTATACATTTTCGTCCAAATTTCTGTACTGTATTGGAATAAAAGTGTACCTTTAATGTTGTGGCACAATTTGCATCTGTAAGTTTTCGTAAAAGTTACTTTATAATATAAACTAAACTTCTTTTTTATCGTTATTGCACAAATTCAAATTGTATATGCAAACACCAATACTTTGAAGCATAATAATAAGCTCATATATAACATAGAATGCTAATTAAAAAGGATGTGATTTTCTTAGTTGGAGTCCGGATTTAATTAAAAAGGACGTCCTTTAGAAGATAATTAGCCATATACTACAGCCCAACCTAAACGCTAAAACCATAAACTCAATTCTCTCCCAAAATTAAAAAATGCAAGCCCAACCAAATACATATAATAATTAATCACGTAACTCTTTTTTAATTAATAATGTAGAAAGACTTTTGTGTCCTTCCGTGGGACGCGGTCAGGCCTTCTAGTGCCAATTTAACCCACCCTTGGAGCGGAATCTCCTTATATTGGTGGGTAGATAGATAGATAGATAGATGTGTTTTATTTTTTTGCTTTGTTTAATCCCACAAATTATAGAGAAGCCCACCCGTACTCTGAATTTAGTTCATGACAAAAGACCCATGCACCCTTCCTTGCTTTGCGCACAACACAACAAAAAAGGAATAAGGTAGGTTCTCAAGGAGAATCTCCTTATATTGATTGGAGGATATCTTAAAAATCGATTTTAGTTTATGACAATATTTTGTACCAAAATCATTGACTGATTTGTTTGAGAAGATGTATTTGGAACATATGTGGTGCATAAACTACATGTCTACATAGCAATTTCCTCCATTGTTGTTTTATGGACGGTATTTTTTTGTTTTAACTTACATTTCACAAAATATTGTAAGGATACATCATATAATATATACACTATATACCATGGTGGTATTGCAAATATATCACGACATACAAAAATAATAGAATAGTATATCTGGTTCAGAATCTCAAAATATATGAAAGTGAATAATTTTCTTTTTATTAGTTTTTAAACAATATTAAACGAGTACAAATATCATTTAATCTCGTCATTCTTAAATTCATCTCATAGCTAATATTTGGTTATGAGAAGTGTTGTACATTTATGAGTTATAAACACAGATGTTTGAGTAATATACGACCTTATGTGTTATGGAAGAGCTTCATTACTATGCTCATAAGTATCGATGCTCTCGTTTATAAAAAGAAATTCAGGATACAAAATGAATTTATAATTTTAATGTTATACATTTATACATTTTAGTACAAATTTTTTCATGGTACAAACTGAAAATGTACCTTATTGGTACAAATTCAATTTATAACTATACCTTCTCGTACAAATTCCTTTACTGATACATACTAAACCTGTACATTCAACTTGTACCCCAGTGCTTAATGAGTATTATAAAATAAAAGAAGTTGCTTGGAAATCATCATTAAAAAATGTTGCTAAAAGATTTTATTATGACAATCATTCCGGAGGAGCAGACATCTCTATTCTTTCACATATGCACACTAAAGAAAACAGTCAATACTCAATATAATATGAGATAGCATGTTACACAAATCCTTTTTGGTCGTTGGTCATCTACAGGCCGAATCCCTTCACAACAAACAAGGCATATCTTATTGAGGACGAAGAAAATTCTAAAAATCCATGGCTTCTACTTCTACTATTCTTTTCTTTTTTCTACCAATAACACCAACTTGTATTCCACCATTTGAAAGAAACACGCTAAAAGCGATTAGAATTTTAAAGGAGATTAGAAATTAGATCAAGAATATTAATCCAGTCATCTGCAAGAGTAGATCTAGCTTTTGATCGTGCTACCCAATCAGATCTGACGTTCAACGTCCTTGGAACCTCTTTAACCGTAACTGCAGGGTTAGTCCTAAGGATAGCCTCCACTTCAGCTCTCGACACGTGACATTGAAGCAAGTCCATGTTCCAACTCCTATTATCTGGATATATCCATTCCTTGACCCTCAGGTTCTGTTGTGGGCCGCTCCCAATGACAAAATTTTGAAGACTAGAAATCTATGGATCTTGACCAACCCATGTATCCTCCCCCGACCTGATGACTTTAATTGCTCCCATGTTGATCACTTTTTGTTGCCTCCCACAGTCTCGCTCAGATCCAAGAGGATCTACATCCTTTTTCCGATTGTAGGAATCCTCCTCTCGGGAAGTACAAACCCTTAAGGAGTCTCCACGCTTGTTTTGCCAGCAGGGCCATGTTAAAATCTTTGAAACTTCGGAATCCCAAACCCCCTTCTGATTTTGGAGCGCAAAGAATTTCCTTCCTACACCAGTGCATGGTGCTTTTCTGCATTGACCCTGACCAGAAGAAGTTGGTAAGAAGGGAATCCATCTTCTTGGTAAGGTTCACCGAAAGGTGAAAGAGGTACATGATGTAGGAAGGGATAACTTGTATAACTGCTTTGAGCAAAACTTCTTTCCCTCAATGAGATAGGAGAAGACTTTTCCATGCTTCTCCCCATGCTTCTTCATTCTGTGAATGAGGGATTGGAAGGTTTTGTTAACTTCCATGCATGTACTAGTTTAGACATTCAGAAAAAGCACGAAATTTTTTGGGTATTCGTGTTCTTTCATGTTCCTCGGTCTCGTAATTCTGTCATACTCTGACCCCGTCGCGCATCATCCATAATTCATAATCCATAATCCATAATCCATAATCCATACATACATTTGGATGCATTCTCGATGGGCAAATAGAATTGAAATGCTTTGAATAATTCCGGTTTTGGTCATATGTTAGGCTCTGAGATGATTATGAGTAGGAGAAGATGACATATATGAACAAAGGTGGTAAAGGTGAAGGGGACATGGCAACTCCAAGCCATGAATCTGGATAGACGACGCAATTCGATCCTCTTCTTGAAGGATCAGCCAAGCTGACAAACAACCCAATTTTGTCCAACATGAGGGAGTTGGGATGGACCATCAATCAAAACCCTCCCACAATTCCTATAACATGACAAAAGGAGACCAATCAACAACAAATTAATTAAAGCCGTGTACAAAAGGGGGAGAAAGATCGTTGGTGGACACAAAATCATGATTCAGAGTGACGAATATTTTTAGGGTTTTGCTATTGATGAATTGGATTCAGAATTAGAGGATGCAACGACCTGAGTTAGGTTGAAGCAAAAAAGGGATAGAAGCCCTCCTAAACTAAGAATCTAGCACTGCATTACGGTATCATAAACACCGATCGAAACAGTGGTTGAAACTAAGACTCAAGTCCAGGAGCAGAGCTCCCTCTCGTCCTTTTAACATCACATTCCAACCCGTTCGAAAACTAGATATCATAATAATAGTGCATGAATTCTTAAACATCTGAACTAAAACTTAAGCTACTACAAGACTTCAACCGAGAAGACGATAAGAAACTCTAACCGTGAACGGAACCTGCAAGCCTGTCACAGCATCGAACAATACCGCGAAGCAAAACTAGTGGTGGTATCAGTTCTATTCCCTCTGCCATCAAGATAGAAAATTCTTTCTAAACAAAAAAACCATCCCAAGCTACCTATGTTTCCTTTCTGCTCCATAATTACAATGCCTGTTACCCGGAAGGCCAGAACTCACCCTAAACACCTCACCGCCACTGGAGAAAAGACGCTGCTATACATGATATCATGCTAGGTGACCAGAGTGGAGGATAAAGGGTTCCATATAAGCGGGATGATGCTTAAACAACTTGTATGTTTGTGTTTGTGTGTTGTTTCTTGCACTGCCTCTTGCCCTGTTCTAAGGGATTAACTCCTGCCTTCAGAGGAAGCCATATCGCTTTTATCGGAGTTCAAATTGATGTTTGATTCCATCTTGTTGCCCGACCCAGTGCTGTTGTTTTGTTCCTGTTGATTCTCGTTCTTCTTCGAGTTGAGGAACCGGCCACCGCATCCTCTAGCTCTTCTCAGTGCATGAAGATGCCGAGACTCGTGCAAGTATGGCTGCCAAGTGAGTTACAATTGCACGTCATACCACATGAAATTGGAGTGAACTTTTGTAGTACAGATTAACTTACGCAGTTCAAGGGGTAAACAGTATACAGAACGAATAGAATATAACAACTGGGATCCACATAATTCCCAGTGATCCAGTTAGCGAGGCGCAAATTGGACTTGCACAATATGAGTTGTGATGAAGGAGAAGACTATCAGAGTAGAAAGGAGCATCAAAGCACAAAGTCTATGAAGTCTGACGAAAGTAGGAAAAAGACTGAAAGTAGCAGTCACAAATATTGCAGGACTACTATTTTAAGTGGCATAATTTACCTTTCTGTTCTTAATAGCTTTGTTTTCCGATTCAGCTTTTGCACGTGATTGCCGGCGTCTCAATATACCATGGTACTGTTTTGCATTAACAAATACTGGCTCCTCAACTGCATCTGATGGCAAAGGCACTCCAGCTTGCTGCATTCCCATTAGTTGAACATGAACCTGAAAATGCTTTCCTTAAGTATGAACAATAGTCAAAGCTGTTGTAAGTGAAAAACCATATTCCATCAGGAAATACTGCTACAAGCGCATGTAAGGTTACACTATAGAGACAGAAAGGCCCAATCAATTACCATAGGTGGAGCACCATATGGCTGCGGGGCATATGGCTGGGAATCATAGGGAGCAAATATGCTTCTATAATAAGGATCTGGATAGGGATAAGTTGCAGGCACCTTCATTTAAACAGGATAAGAACACATAAGTACTTCGACAATTCCACTATGTTTATAAGATTCCAGAAGCAAGGATTCTATTTCAGATGTAAGGAAATTCAACCGAAACACAGAAGTTGACCACATATATACAGAACGTGCAACTACAAAGGATTTAGGTACCATAGCTTGTCCAGCCCCAAGTTGCGGAGCAGGCGAGAAAGGAATGTTCAGGGCTGGACGTGTCACTGCTGCTGGAGGCGGAGATTGAATCTGATGTTCTGAGTTTTTCAGTTGCTCGTCAGCTTCATTGTTTTCTGAAAAACGATCTTTCAAATGCATGAATATGATATGCTTGCCACAGAAACAAGTTTTACTACAGCCCCTCAGATGAAGCTAAAATTGTACCAACATTATCAGCAAGGAAATTATTGTGGAGAATAAAGCCACCTACTGAAACCAATGACGACTGTCCATTACATCCGAACAAGAAAAAGTTAAATGGCTCCCTAACACAGAACCGACTGGTGCAACCAATTCAGTAAGGTAAATTCACAATCTTTTAAAGGACATTGAACTTTATAAGCTCGTACAGTGGGTTCTGAAAGTAAATAACAAGTTGTCACAATTATGTAACCACCAAGACCAAGCTGCACCGAGTTATTGAGATAAATACCAGAACGATCATGCGTTGACGACGTCATGAGCCCTCCTCACAGAAGCAGGATGGCCAAAGTCTGCAGCAAAAATAAAGGACATCCAAACTTCAAATACAAACGCAAGAAGGAGTCCAACATGATCAAATGAAATTTACTGCAAGCAGCCGAGAAAGCAACAGCATGAAGGCCGTCCGTTGATGAATAACCATGCATATACTAACACGCATCCGAATTCCGCAGCATCAACAATTGAAGCAACGGACATCCATACAGGAAGAACAGAAAATCCCCAAAAAAGGAAAAGAGGTAAAAACAGTTTGCATGAACAAATTAGTAGCAGTTGAACAGTTGAAAACCAGATATCTCGCATGATCAATCCCTAACCCTGAAAATAGAGTTGAATAACCTAGCAAAATTCTAAAATTCCCGGTCAATGCAGCCAGACTAACAAGTCCCTCGCCCCATTAAACCACAGCGAACAGTGCGCCAACTATGGCACAAATTCAACAGAAATCGGCCGGAAAACTCGAAATTCCGTTGAATTGTGGGTACGGAAGACGAAAAGGACAGCCGACCGAGGAGGAAAAGAAATAAAAGAGAAGAAAGAGGCGGCGGCGGCGCAGATTCGAATCGAGATTGAGGAACTAACTCGACGGATTACGAACGGAACACAAACCTGAGAAGGAAACGGAATTAGGGTTTGTAAATGGAAACAAGCACGCTGACCTTTTCCGATTCGGTTATCTTCTTTGCTAGCAGAGCTCAGCTGTACGGTTTCGGTTGATACCGACTTCTTCCCCCGCTGCAGCAGCTGTTGCTTCTGTTGCCACAAACGAAATGGAATCCCTTCTCTCTCTGTCGCGCTGTGGCTATTACAGAGAAGGTAACTAAAACCCCATACCGAAAAAAAGAAGAAAATAAAGGGTTCGTTTGCTTCAAGGATTTAAAAATGAGGGTTTTGTAATTATAAAACCCAAGGATTTATCAAGGATTTGAGGCATCATGGATTTGTAACAATCCTTTGTTTGTTGGGATGTTTTTATCATGGATTTAAAGGTGTGGGATTTACTACTTGAAGTCAAAAATTACATTACTGCCCTTTTCTATATGTTTGACATGTTTATGATATGTACACAAAACAAGGACAAAAATTCAAAATTACCTTACTATCATTTTCTATATGTTTGACATGTTTATGATATGTACACAAAACAAGGACAATACATACTAATAAGCATAATGTTGCCACATGGACAATAATAATAAACGAGAAAATTCCGTTTTAACTTTTAACGTAACATAATCAATTACCAATTCTTTGTCCTCCTTTTCAAAAGTAACATATAACAACATATATTAGAATCGGGAGAACAAAGAATTACACGTTCCATGAAAAGGTCAAAGAAAACTAGAACACAAGAAATGATATAAAAAATATAACTCATGTTTGCACATTAATTGAACGTTTATATTATTCATTTATTGTTAATTAGAATGTATAATAGTTAAATTTGAGGGCAACCTTGGAATATTAAAAGTGCATGAGGGTATATGGGTAAAATCTCATCAAGGATTTATGCCATATTCCAAATCCCACATCAATATGTGGGATTTATAAGTCCGTGGGGTCCACGGATTTGGACCCTTAAAATCCGTGGGCCCCACGGATTTGGTCTCCAAAAAATGTGCAAGCAAACAACGGATTGTACCTAAATCCTTGATAGTTGGTTTTTTGGTACCAAATCCATGTACCAAATCCTTGAAGCAAACGACCCCAAAGAAACAAAAACAGTTTCCCCAGAAGAATTACTTTTTTATTTATTTTTATAGGTCCCCAGAAGAATTACAGGAAACAACCTCCTCTAGTCCTCTGTAATAATTTTTACCGATCAAAAAATCAAACGTATTTATATAAGTTATTTTTCTTGGAACTATTTATAGTCTCTCAAGAACTTTTATAATCTTATCTACTCCTGAAGAAAAAAAATGGAGTAAATTCTTTGAATAGAAGACCCTGATTTGGTGGGAAATGAACAGTACAATTAAGGAACTGGATGGCTAAAGGTCACCCTATTTTTACTATTATCGCCCTAACTTAAACTGTAGAATTACTAAATTATCCTTCGTTCACCCAAACTGCCACTAACATCCCTCATTCATCACCCAATAATCACGGGAATGGATCAGGTCAGTAACCTTATGGTGAGTAACCATGAGTAAATTGTCCACATCAGCATGACATCAGCATCCTCTCTCTCATAGAAAGCCTTTAATTTTTCCCTCTTTAATCTTTGACGGACGATTTCTCGCTCATTTTAAGTCGAAATTTAATTTTTTTTGCACAGTTAGATCAGATTAATTGTGCTCTTCAAAATGATATCCACTTTAATATATTTTTCGAACAAAAAAAATTGAGCCTTTTTTTACCAGCCTATACCATATGGTATTGACTGGTATTGAAATAAAAGCATACCTATGTTTTGAAAAACGTACCATGGTGGTATGAACAAACCAATACTGTAGGATGGTTGAATACATGATAGTAGAAGTATATTAATTGTAATTTACTACTTTTAACATTGTATACCACACAATACCACCCCGTACCAGGGTGGTATTGTATGGTATTGTGTGGTATTTTTTGGTCCTGTAATTTGTTCACCCAGAAATTTATAGATCCAATAGATCATGATGAACTCGTCCCTTCTGTGCAAACGTTTTCAAAAACGAATTAAAAACGAACAAGATACCATACAATACCACCCCGTACCAGGGTGGTATTGTATGGTATTGTGTGGTATTTTTTGGTCCTGTATTTTGTTCACCCAGAAATTTGTAGATCCAGTAGATCATGATGAACTCGTCCCTGCTGTGCAAACGTTTTCAAAAACGAATTAAAAACGAAGAAAATACCATATGGTATGCAGTTTGTACCGAGAGGCCAGAATTTTTTTTCCTCAAAAAATATTGAAAATTGATCTCATTTTGTAGAGCACGGTGAACTCGTTCCATCTGTGCAAAAAAAATTAAAATCCGAGTTAAAACGAAAAAGATATGAGTCAATTAAGAAAACTAGTGAAAATAAAAATAGTCTTTAATTCTCCATCCTTAGATCTGGATTTTCTAAATGAAGGGTCCAGATTTGGTTATTGATGGGTGCATAACCCATGGTTATGCACCCTATCTTGAGCCAATAATCACCACCGTCGCCGATCAGCACCACCCAGCCACCATTGTCGTCGGTCGGTAAACCAATGCTCGCCGAAGAACACCATATCGCACTTGTACTTGAACCTCGTCAGCTTCAAACCCATGCGCATGTTCGCCTGCATCCACTTCCCGACCACCACGCCGGCGCTGCGCCCTTCCTTTTCTCCTCTGATGACCAAACCAACTCTGTGGCCGCCCTCGTTGACGTGTGAAAACGACAACTTGGCAAGAAGTAAAAAAACAAACGACCTAAAATCCCTAATAATCCTCCTCCTTCTCCTTCCAAATTGTTATTAGCCTCCAAACCACGTCCGCGGCCGCGGCCGCCGCCGAGGCTTAGTCAATACTTGATCAAAAACACTAATTTTAACTCACCAAGAACACGTATATGATGCAAAGTGTATCCAGTATGTTGCATCTCGGAGCCCATAGAATTTTGAGTTCTCGATTAGAATAAGGGGCTTCATTTTCCCGTCCGTCGTCGGCGACGATAGTTCCAATTGGGGGTTTCTGAAGTAAAAGGTGCAGATACGTGGTATGACAGTTCCTTGGTTAATTGGGGTTGCCAATGGATTAAAAGATTTGTTGTCAAATTAATTAGCCCCATCAATTTGAAACCTGAGGTGATTAAAGAAGTTGATCGACGATTGGAAATTTTAGTGGAACAGTACCGTCTGAATCAATCAGTATTGGCCGGCGATGGGAATAAGTGAAGACATGTAATATTATTTTTCTAATGGGAATATAAGAACGATAAAAATAATAAGGATAAAAAGGTCATCATAATTTTTAATTTAGGGTGATCCATAAAAGTTAGGGCGACAATTAGCAACTCCCTTAAGGAAGCCGTCTGGCCTGGCGACTCTCCTCCTCCTTCAACAAACAGAAACGAGTGACCGCCGTGAATCTCCAGCTCAAAGAATAACACACACATATATATACGGTTTTTTTTTAAATTCTAAAAAACAGTAGATTTTATAAATTTCCAAAATACACATATTTTGATCAAATCGTTTGTTACAAAAACGATTTATACATTAATTGCTGGCGACAAACTGAATCAAAAGTAAATCATTTCAGACAAAATCGATCATTAGTTGATCGCCTCTGAATAAAGTGATCTATAATAGAATTAGGAAATTGCAATGCAAAGTATTGTTAAACTATCAATTGCACTGGTATTGCCTATTAGTTATGATGATTAATAATACTAAGCAGCCAGTTTGTAAAAATTATTATCCTTTTGGAAATGTGCTTTCTTTTTTAAGTTTATATTTGTTTTCACTTTTACCTCTCCTTTTGTGGTGGTGGTTGGATGGGGATGACGATGATTCGGGCAGGGAGGGGGGAAGCTGACCGGGAACTGAAGGAGAGCTAGTTCAGCCCAGCAAGCGAGTGGACAGGAGTGCACAGCACAGACACAGAAACTGACCGCTGACCTATGTTCTTACGTGTCCTGTATTTTTGTTTTTTCGTGTACTTGTTTAACTGCTGGTCTTCATTCAAGTTTCAGTAGTGCTAGGGTAGGGTTGGGCTCGGATTGGATCTGGTGTCGGTGGGACCAAGGGGAGGAGGAACCGAGGAAGTTGGAAAGGAAAGGGAATACTCACTCTGCGGCAGCATGGAATAGAATGGGCAATAGGGCCCATTAAGAAAATAATTGAACACTCGATTAGGCCCAGTCGGGCCCGATAGACTTCGTGGAATAGCTAGCTCGCCTATGTATATGTTTGTACTTTGTACTTTGGGCCCAAATCCAACACTTTGTACCCAAATATGGAGAGGACAGGGATACGGATCAGTTTGGAATGGAATGGTTATCATATCTCATCTAGGGTGGAAATCGGTACGGTATCGGTATCCCAATACTAAAATATCGAATACCGAATTACATCCTAAAATAAATCACAATCGCAATCTCTAAATAATTTCGGTATCTCAATCCCAATCGATATTATCGAATACGAAATTAATTACCTTTGCAATTAATAATTAAATATATAAATTAGATTTTATTGTTTAATTTAGGGAGAAAAGACTAAGCAAAGAGTTTTGAATTATGATATTATTAAGGAGAATGGGGGAGAGGAGACATCTCAAGTTCTTATCATTTGTAATCTTTAATTTGACGAATTGGAGGTTGAGAGACGACTATTAATAGTGATAGAATAATCTATGTATAATTAAATGACACTCTTGGTGGTTGAGGGTCTTGTAGGAGTCAAACAGATAGTCTAGTTGAGAGGATAAAATTCACACTAGCTTATATTTCGGTATTGATCGGTATTTCGGAATATACCGATCCCAATCCCGTAATCCCTAATACTGAATAGCAATTGAAATTCAATCCCAATCCCAACCCCAAAAAATAATATGTGTATTCGATAATACCAAATTTAGACAAATTCGGTACGATATTTTGTATATCCCAAATACCGGTACTAAACTTCCGGCCCTAAATTCTCATCATCAGGCATTAGTAATTGACCAGTTTTCTGCCCGTCACGAGTGTCATTTGTTTGTACTTTTCCTTCTATTATTTGTTATTTCTTTCAATGGTATCATATTTCTAATTTTCATATTTATTTATTATTGTTACCTATTATCAGTGACTTATCTGATATGAGGGCCGCTACATTTACTCTATGTTTTAATGATGATCAACAATAAAGTCAAACAATGTTGTAACTTCATTACCGCTTGAAAAATATTATTCTTTTTTTTTTACAAACTTGAAAAATATTATTCATGACCATCGAATCTTTGATTGATCAACAATTGTCAACTTCATAAGTTGTACATGGTTTAAACTCGTGTACGCCACCTTACTGACTCCTATAGAGTTGGTATTTAGACCATGTATTAACGGAGTTTGGCACATGATGCTATACCATATTCTCTAATAGGTGAAACACAATCTCTAATCCAAATCGTACGATTCATTTAATGAAAAATAATAACCACCGATTCTTATTTGTCAAAATATATTAACATACAACTAATAGGTATGAATGAAGGTGCATATTACACCTCGAGTGTACGCTAGCCTTTTCCACCATTATATCAAAGTACAACCAAACTATTCTGCTATGTTTCTTACCTTCAACATTGTACGAATGATATCAAAGCAAATGTTAGTTATTGAGACACTTTGTCTTCACTTCACATTATCATCCAATATTAAATATGTGACTGAGTGTAACTGGAATTGTGTGATAACTTAATACAAACATAAATGCGCTATGTTGTGCAGTCAGTATAGTAACTGAATTTACATGACATCGTCATGATATGATCCTGCGTTGATTTTATAGGACACCGGTCCGGGTACATCCCACCCTGGTATACATGACATCGCTTAGGGTATGACCCGCAGTGGATTTATAGGACACCAATCTAGGTATGATCTGTGGTGGTATGCATGACATATACTATACTACCCGAGGAATGTATGACTTAGCAAATTAAGATGTAAAATGCAATGAACCTAACCATGCATGTGATTGAATCCTTGTATAAATATTACTTATGATGTGGTTAAGTGATGACTTTCTATGACGTGATATAGGAAATGTGCATGTCGATGATGATGGTTTTCTATGGTATTTTATACAATGATTTAAGATTGGATGATATGATGTTTTGCTATGTTGGGACAGGGGTTACATGGTAATGCCAGTATGATGTGATATTTGATGCATACATGTTTAAACATTGAGTTATCAAGAGACTGGGTGATGTATGAATTCTTTGAGTTTGAGATGATGAATGTGATATGTCATGTGGTGATGAATGGATGTTTATTTGACTGAATAAGATATAGCATATCAGATTATCTTGACAGTTAAGTTAAGCCAGTAAGGCCTGAGAGGTGGGTGACGGAAAACTGAATACTCCATGTTCTGCCATGGTAAATGAGAGGGACAATAAGTCATTTTGAACTATACTCTTAAAGGTAACGGAGAAGATATAGATCATTATCTTATGAGTAAGGTTGTCCGGCGAGTATAACTGGTTACTAAAAATAGTAATAGTAATATATGTATTAGAGTGTCATATTAAGTAAGGATTAAAATAGTTATTTACATATCAACCATATCAAATAACTTAAGATTCGTTTATAAATCTTGGTTAACTTAGGTGTTATTCATCTGAATATGACTCAAAGTTGCACATCTACACTCATGTATGAAAAAGAAAGAAATTTATGTCAAACAATAAAAAGAGAAAAGAAAGAAGTTATAATTACATTAGGAAAAAAGTAAAGACAATGTGTTTTATAATTGTGCATGGAAGAATATTTAATGACGTACGGAAAATGAAAAGAGAAAAAAGTCGGAATAACATAAAAGAAAAGATAATGATATCATTTTAATATGCGAGAAATGCCAAATTCAATCCTAAAAATGACAAATGCATTATGTATATGTACATGACTTTTTTTAACTTCTTTCACCAATTGGTCACAAACATATTTAAACCATATAACCATAGTTTTTTTCCCCAAGAAATGTCAATAGAAAGAGCTATACAGTCTACCCGAAAACCTCCCAACCTATTACATCAAAGAAGCCACCCAACAAAATCGAAAGAACATAACTCGAGAGGAGAAAGAAGCAGGGCTTTCTGCGCCACTCTATGGGCAACCCTGTTAGCAGTCCGAGGAACTGCCCTAAACTCTACAGAGACAGAGACAAAAGAAAGGATAAGGAAGCAATCTCGAAGCACCGGTCCTCCTAGGGAATCAGAAGAAACACTCGTACGAAGCTGACGAATCACCACTTCTGTTTGAAAAATATACAAAAATTTTTTGGTGACCATTGGTGTCTACTGTCTAGTGATATTCTTAAACACATGAAATTTTGTGTACATATCATTGTAGCATATGACTGAACTATGTTGATATATTTCATATATTTATAGTAAGTATTTTCTAACAAATTGCAACATATCTACATTGGTTCACATATTTATAGTAGTTCGTACAAACAAAATGTAAAATTCTTCGTGTTCTAGAATGCGGAAGAAGATTATTCTTTACTTTTTATTTTTCAATTTTAAAAGAAAATCACATGTCAAATTATGTAAAATTTTATAATTGTGCACCAACTAAATTTATGTTTTTCAGATTTTTTAATTATTTTTAAGAAATTATAAACAATTATGAAACATATTATAAGCTAAAAATAATTTATTTGTAGATGTTAGTGATTTTCTTATCAATGCTAAAAAGTAGAATATAAATTTTTTAACTGTGATAGCTATTCTATTGGTTAAAAAATAGTTTTGATTAATTGCATGAAATATATTTTATTCTATTGGTTAAAAATTTGAAATGATTACAGTTTGAGCTTGTAGGTTGCATGATTAAATCCTAGTTATGGTTAATAGCATCAAATATACTTTATCTTAGTGGTTGAACATTTGAAATGATTATAGTTTGACCTCGTAAATCACAGGTTCAAATCTTCGTCATGACGATTGATATACATGTTTATTTAGTTTTATTTTAATGTAATTAATAACTTAAAATGTTAAAAATGACATAGAAAATTGTGGAGATTCTGTTATCCTACGTGGCAAAAACTTGTTCCACACCGACCATAATATAAGTTAAGATAAGTGATGCAGTAAAAATATTTCAGACGCCAAGATTGGGACTATTCTCCAGGAGATTCTCACATTTCTTGCTGATCTTGGCAATTTGAAGGTCATGTTCATTGGTGGTAACTTGAACATAGTGGTTCACATTCTGTGGCTCGTAAAAAAAAAACATCAGCAAATAATATAGCTTTACTGTAAATAGAAAATATTTGTCTCTTGTGATTGCATTTTCATCGATCACAGATAACAAAGGCAAATATAATTTTGGCATCCCGCGCCGTCTAGATGGACCTGAATTAAAGAAGACGAAGTAGACCCGACCCGACTCACTAGTTTTAGTTTGGTCAGTGTTGACTGTTGAGGGACTGTTGACTAATAGGGAGGAGGAGGAAAGGAGATCGTTTTCTTTTCCTTGGTAGCAATGATGAAATGGACTTCAAGACGGGCCGGGTCACGGTGGCTGCTGCATGCAATCCAGACTTTAATTCGTTAACAAATGGGGCGCGGCATTGGGGTGAGATTCCGTTGGTAGAGTTGGGAGAGATTCCCTATTGAGTCTTCCCAAAGCCAACAACTACAGCAAGCCCTTTGTGCCACTCTCAACAACTACGTACATGTTAAGACATTTTATCACCACAAAAGAAACTCAAATATGTATTTTGTACATGTGCCAATCGTTACCTACTTAAAATCCAACTACATAGTGTGTTTACCATGAAACCATCACTGGAAGTTTGCTTCCAACGTCGTTGGCGCATTAGATCTAATGAGAGCCGAGATAAATGCAAAAATAAAAGAAAACGACTCTTCTTCCCTACTTGAAGATCTCCAAGGTATTTAATAGAGTTCAAGGTATGAATCATGATCATTTTGGGTTAAATGAGCTATGTGATGTATGAATGAGCTCAATGCCATTTATAGTCACTTGGACGACATAAAAGGTCATCCTAAGTTCAATGGTGGACCCTTCCTCGTCCATCTAATCTCGATCTTGACATGAAAACTTCTTCAAAGTCTATCTGAGTCGGAGAGTATCTATCGTCCACCAATGACGCACATACCTTCGGAGTTAGAAACTATATTCTGTAAGTGCTTGATCCTTGTACGAAAATGAGGTAACCTGGAGACCATAAATCACTGCTTGTTCCATGTTTCGACCTCCTAAAATTGTCAACTCTCATAAGGTATGTGAACATGACATTCTCTCTCTACAAACTCCACAATTTCGGAATATTCAAACTTTACATTAAGGGGTTAGGGCTCCAGGACTCCACTTGACTTGAGGATAATTTTGAGCGGAAAATGCCTACATATTTGTTGTGAATCGTATTGAGAACCTCAAAGTAAAATATCTCACATTCTCACTCAACGTTCTAAAAGGTTCACATCTATCTTCACTTCGGCTCTCATGTATTTTACTAATTCAAGACCCCTAGTACAAATTTGACTATGGCACGACATACGAGGATACTGACTCCTTTTGAAAATAGAAAATCTCCAAACTTTATAAAATTTGATCAATATTTTAGTTGTTACTATCAGGGTAAAATATCTTGGGTAACATTTAAGTTTGAGAATTGAGACATACATACCACTTAAATTTGAATAGGGCGTCGGGTACAACTGAACTCTATTGTTTGTGCACCCGGTACCAGTTAAGTTTAATGTTAAGTGCATTGCGTTAAAGTTAACATAATATTCTTAGAATATTCCGTTTTCCAAATTTCTTAATTGGTCCTTCTACTTTTCTGATTGTAAAAAATCGTTTTGACTTAAATGGTCACAAACCTTTGCACTAAGTACAAAACAGTCACAAACCTTTAATTTGTAACCATTTGGTAACAAAACTTTTTACTTAGAACAAAATGGTCACAAATTAAACAGTGTGACCATTTCATACCAGTTCAAACTTTTGTTACCGTATCGTTGCAAATTAGATTTTTAGTGGCCGTTTTGTACAAATTAAGTTCAAAAGTTTGAACGCTCAATCACCGTTACAATTCGCTCTAGTTGTATGGTGGTTTTGTTAGTATGTGAATGATATGATCGTCATAAAGGATGACAATGAGAGAATTTAATGGCTTACAAACAGGTTCCAGACTGCTTTTGAGTTGAAAAAACTCTGTCTACTTTCTTACTTTCTTGGTATCTAAATTGAAAGGTCAACTGAGGGCATTCTTATTCGGCAAAGCAAATATGTCGATGAACACATGACCTGACATCTTATATGTCGTTCAAGTGGTTAGTGTCATATACTTAACGAACAAACTACCCGACCTCAAAACATGACAAACATTTAAGTTGTAACGATTCGGTAACAAACCTTTGCACTTAAAACAAAACGGTCACAAATTAAATAGCGGTGAACATTTTATACAATTTCAAAGTTTTATTACAGTATTGTTACAAATTAAAGGTTTGTGACCGTTTTGTACTAAGTGCAAAGGTTTGTTACCATTTATGCTAATTACCCGTAAAATATCTCGGGTAACATTTAAGTTTGAGAATTGAGACAGACGTACCACTTAAATTTGAATAGGGCGTCGGGTACAACTGAACTCTATTGTTTGTGCACCCGGTACCAGTTAAGTTTAATGTTAAGTGCATTGCGTTAAAGTTAACAGAATATTCTTAGAATATTCTGTTTTTCAAATTTCTTAATTGGTCCTTCTACTTTTCTGATTGTAAAAAATCGTTTTGACTTATGAAACCATCAATTTTTATTATTTAGTTGGTATCTCTTTTGAAAACTTGATACCAAATTAATTTTTAAATAGAAAATATAGAATTAATTATTATTATAAGTATTTTTAATTATCATTATGTTTTCTAATAATTGAATTATTCCCTGAAGTAAATATATCCTATGAATTTTGTTTAGTTGGAATCCTCTTATGAAGATTCAGATACCAAACCAATTTTTGAATAGGAAATGTAGAATCAATTATCATTATAAGTATTTTCAATTGTTATTATGTGTTATAATAATTGGATTAGGTTCTATTTTAACTATTTTTAATGGTACTTCTAATTGGATTAGGAGTTTAAATAGATCTACTAATATTGATTTTAAATATTTATTATTATATTTTAAATATGTATCATTCTTCTTGATATTTGTTTACTATTTTTACTAATTTATCTATTTTATTGACAATTTTAATTATTCATTTTAGTAATATTATGTTTAGAAGGTTTTTTAATTTCTATATTAGATAAAAACTTGTTGAAATATAGTTTTTGATGATTCTAATTTTTTTGAAAAAGTAATTAAAATTTTGGGTTGGATGTAAAACTTAACGGATGCACATTTTGACGACTTTAATGGTACCCGATGCCCTATTCAAACTTAAGTGGTATGTATGTCCTAATTGTCAAACTTAAGTGATACTTGAGGTATTTTACTCTTACTATCACCAACGGGTTGACATTTTCCCAGCATCTCCAATTGCACAGTCGACAATTGTTCGGATCAAATTGAAGATGTAGCTTTAACAAAAACATTTCATCCTACAAAATTTCCACGCCCGTTTAGAGTGAGTCAAGATTTCTACCCCATCTAACATACGCACAGTCACTTGCGGAATAGAGGGATCAGGCGGCTGCGGGGGTTGTTGGCTGGTGGTCAAAAAAATCCAAAGGTAGGCGAGTTGAGAGAGGAGGGAGACAACGGTAAATCACAATTAACACATTAATCAAATCGCCAAGAGGCCAATTAAGCAGAGACATCGAGACGGCAGCTGCCAGTAAAGCGGACTGAGGAGCCAGGGAAGGAGTGACGAAAAATCCTCTCTCCCGACCTTTGCCCCTCCCCAAAGGATCACCAGCCCTTGCTCTTCCACCTTCATCCAACTTCGTGATCCAATCGATCTTCAAGCAGTATATATAAAAAAAGGAAGGATCCGGGACAGGGAACCCATTTCTCCTCTAAGCTCGCTTTCCCTCGGAAGAATTCGATCGCCGGCGTCATGGCTCACTGTGCGGCGGCTTCTCAGGTAAGTAACGTTTACCCCGTTCAACTCCTCCCAAGCTGTTTGATTTTTCGTGTTTTCTTATTTGGCTGACTATCTTTTCGGCTGGGTTGTCAACGAATTAATTGATGGTGGTTGCTGCAGATTGCCTTGGCTGTTCCAGTTGGGAGCGATTCTACGCTCAGGAAATCGGTGCTCAAGGTGATGACTTTAATTTTTGGGTTCTATTGTTTATGGGTTTTATCATCAGGGGAGAATCCTTTTAAGTTTCTCGTGCAGTTCTTAGGGAAATAATCGTCGTTGTCGTGTTAATTGGTTGTTTATGATCCATTTCTGTTGCTTTCATTTTGTTATGAGAACATCAGCAGTCCTTTTCTGAAGAAGTTGGATCCTTTTTCAAATTTGTGCTCGAGTTTTGTCTTCTTGGTCATACGCACTAAGTTCTGATGCCGCTTCATTTGGTTCTGGTTGCAGACAAGCAGCATCAGCTTCAGTGACAGATCATGGGCTCCTGCTCTGTCACTGGATTTGAAATCGAAGACAAATGGTCGATTGCAAAGTCAAAATGTTGTGTGTATGTCAGTGCAACAGGCTAACAAATCTAAGGTTGAGGTTGCACCTGTGGAACTCGAGGATGCTAAAGATCCCCCTCTGAATCTGTACAAGCCTAAGGAGCCTTACACGGCCACCATTGTGTCGGTTGAGAGGATTGTCGGCCCCAAAGCTCCCGGAGAGACCTGCCATATTGTCATTGATCATGGTGGCAATGTTCCATACTGGGAGGGACAAAGTTATGGTGTAATACCACCTGTAAGTCATATATCATTTATCTTAATCTACTTGTTATGCTCTAACCATTTCTAGTTGCTGTCGCACTGAGTTCTTTCCTATTTGTTTCTTGCATCTGTCATTTTTATTTACTCGAGTGTGCCCGAAGAGTAAGAGATAAAATGTTAATCAATGGTGGATACTGAAAAGCTGCTGCCTATAACCATGGTTTCTCATCAATTGCTTCTTGGCTATCTTTCAGGGTGAAAATCCTAAGAAGCCTGGTGCTCCCCACAATGTCCGACTATATTCAATTGCATCAACTAGGTATGGAGACAATTTTGATGGCAGGACGGGCAGCTTATGTGTTCGTCGTGCTGTCTATTATGATCCCGAGACTGGGAAGGAGGATCCTTCAAAAGCTGGTGTTTGCAGCAACTTTCTTTGCGACTCGAAGCCTGGGGATAAAATTCGAATAACTGGTATTACCTTGTTTATTTCTTCTTTCCTAAATGACTAACAATAACAATTAACAAATCTAGGTCAGCTTTTTTCTTGAAATTGACTGATTACCTATGAACTAAAGCAAGTGGTCCCTCAGATGCCCCTCATAGATGTGGACTTGGAATGTGATTGGTAAATTCCTATTTGAGTGACCTTTTTTGTTCTTTTGCTAAGTAGATTCTAATCTAAGTGATGCTTAGACATGAATTTGTATGAGAATGTTATGTGATTTATTGACATCTCATATTCCAATATTTAAACTCCCCACTCCTCACCAAAATAGTTGATTTAACCACAAGGTAACCTGTGCACATATGAATCCCATGAGGTTGCCTTTTTTTTGAGGGGGTGTCTAGAGTCGGTTGCTCATGATGGCTTGTTTTTTGCATGCTGATTCTCGATTTAATTGTGTCAACCAGCATCATCTTTTGCTGTTTTATTGTCTAAAATGCCCCCCCTATCTGCAACTGATTGACTTCGAAACTACTGCTGCCAGGACCTGCTGGGAAGATAATGCTTTTGCCCGAGGATGACCCAAAAGCCACCCACATTATGATTGCTACAGGCACTGGAGTGGCTCCATACAGGGGCTACCTCCGGAGGATGTTCATGGAGTCTGTCCCGAAGAAGTTTGAAGGCCTTGCATGGCTTTTCCTTGGGGTTGCCAACACCGACAGCCTGCTGTACGACGAGGAATTCACCAAGTACCTCCAGGAGTACCCTGATCACTTCCGGTACGACAAGGCCCTCAGCAGGGAGCAGAAGAACAAGAACGGAGGGAAGATGTATGTTCAGGACAAGATCGAGGAATACAGTGATGAAATATTCAAGCTGCTGGACAATGGCGCCCACATCTATTTCTGTGGGCTGAAAGGGATGATGCCTGGAATCCAAGACACCCTGAAGAGGGTAGCAGAGGAAAGAGGAGAAAGCTGGGAGGCAAAGCTGTCGCAGCTGAAAAAGAACAAGCAATGGCATGTGGAGGTCTACTGATTGTTTTGTGTTATGAACTGTACTAGGGAATTTGTTGGCCGGATTCATTGTTGAACCTGATTATTGTTAGCTGCTTTCTGGTGGATCTTTCTTCTGTTTTGTTTGTGTAATAAGTTAATCAACTAAGAGTTGAGACTTTCCCCCACTTATCTTTGTTTGCTTAGATCTCCCCAATCTGGGGTTGAGCTATAGTTGATTAAGACATGTCGGAGGTATTCCCACTAGGCACTGCACTGGGAAGCTGCCAGCCACCAGTATTTCATAGGTAGAATGGAAGTGGTTATATAAAATGGAGCGCAGGCGACATAACAGTATGTAGTTAACTATCATCATCGAGAAGCGGTTAAAATACTAATAAGTCTTGGCTTTGGGAGGATTTTTCCGTCTTTAAATATCCAAATTCATACCAGCCACATATCCATGTGATAGAGAATTTGCAATTGCATCTCGACATATGTGGGTTTACTGGTTTAGGGTACCTGTGGGTAATATTCGTCGTGTATATTCAATAATATTATACCTAGAATTCAACATATAGATCTTCAGTTATAACACTAAACGAATCTAATAAATTATGAAATCAACAAACTACAATTCTTAATAAGAATTCAAAGTATCAAATTTCAAAAAATATATATTGATCCATAAAAAGTAAATATTGTGCAAATCATTCATATCCAACTAGGACACATCTACTAAGCAATAAATAACTAACATAATCTTGTTAACAAAAGGGGGAAAAGCGAAAGAGTGAATGGTTAATGGATGAAAAGAAATTACTAATTAGTGTTTGGTTTGAGTGGTCACTCCTTACATTTCACCTCATTATTTTTTGAATTACCAATCCTGTCATTGATAAATTAAAATATGATCCATATATTTTTATATACAAAACTATACTATTGGTGAGACATCTATATGTATGGGGCGAGGAGTCTAAAACCATTTCCGCCTCATTCTCATCAAAAGGTTTTGCGTATTTTATCCATATTAAGTAAATACTGGATTCTCCGGACTTACTGGACATGGAGCGAGTATCTCGCATTAGCTAGGTTAGAAACGATTGGGTACCCGCAGTGATGGGTTTGATGCGGCCCAAATGGCAATAGCCCAAATGTAATTTAGGGGTCGTTTGGAAGTTGTGATTGTTAGAATTGTGTTTGTTGAATACATGTATTGTGCACAATACAATGTTTGGAAGTGTCAAAATGTAAAACAATACAAACTCATCACTGCGGGTACCCAATCGTTCCTAATACAATGCATCCTTCAGGATAAGAAAAAGCCTCCACACCAGCCAACAGGTGGCAGTTATTCAAGCGCCAGCCGACTCTTCCGATCGGAACTACCATCGATCATCAGCGACACCGACGTCGGCAATTAACGGACCCAAGGAAAAAGAAACAGAGAAGGCAACATAACTAAAAGCAATGCTCAGTTAGGGAGAGTAAGGGGTCGTTTGCTTCAAGGATTTGGTACATGGATTTGGTACCAAAAAACCAACTATCAAAGATTTAGGTACAATCCGTTGTTTGCTTGCACCTTCTTTGGAGACCAAATCCGCGGGGCCCATAGATTTTAAGGGTCCAAATCCATGGACCCCACGGACTTATAAATCCTTGATGAGATTTTACCCATATACCTTCATGCACTTTTAATATTCCAAGGTTGCCCTCAAATTTAACTATTATACATTATAATTAACAATAAATGAATAATATAAACGTTCAATTAATGTGCAAACATGAGTTAGATTTTTTATATAATTTCTTGTGTTCTAGTTTTCTTTGACCTTTTCATGGAACGTGTAATTTTTTGTTCTCCCGATTCTAATATATGTTGTTATATGTCACTTTTGAAAAGGAGGACAAAGAATTGGTAATTGATTATGTTACGTTATAAGTTAAAACGAAATTTTCTCGTTTATTATTATTGTCCATGTGGCAACATTATGCTTATTAGTATATATTGTCCTTGTTTTGTGTACATATCATAAATATGTCAAACATATAGAAAATTATAGTCATGTAATTTTGAAGTTTTGTCCTTGTTTTGTGTACATATCATAAACATGTCAAACATATAGAAAAGGGTAGTAATGTAATTTTTGACTTCAAGTAGTAAATTCCACACCTTTAAATCCATGATAAAAACATCCCAACAAACAAAGGATTGTTACAAATCCATGATGCCTCAAATCCTTGATAAATCATTGGATTTTTAAATTACAAAACCCTCATTTTTAAATCCACGAAGCAAACGACCCCTAAGAGAGAGGGAATCAATTGGGAAGATCCATGGAGATTGAGCAAGGGGAACAGATCTGAAGGGACCGGAAAAGCATTTCAAGAGTTGCAAAAGGCAGAGAGCAAAAAGAGAAACCAACAACCACAATTGGCATTTGGCAGAGACGTCCACTACCGGCGGAGCCGCAAATCAGTGAGATGGTTGTTGGGAAGGGAGAGCTCTTTGAGCTCATTGAGCCGGCCGATTGCCGACGCGAGGGTGCCGAAACCAGCCTGGTGAGTGGTGATCCTGAGCTCATAGGTGTCTTCGGCGGGAGAGGTGCAACGCTTGTAGAAGACGTCGTGAAGGTTGAAGGGGGATTCAACCATATTCTAGCCAAGAAAATCCCGCTTACCGGGGAAGGGTTGTTGTCCCTCTCCAGTCTCCATCCTCGATTTGGTGTAGGGAATTATAGATATAAGTTTTATTTTTTATTTGTGAAAATGATGTGGAAAGTTTAAATTATTAAATTATATTTTTTTATTAATTTATAATTGCCACATCATTTATTTAACGGTCAACTATAAAAGTTGGCTACCACATCAGCAAAGGTTAACGGAGACTGACCAAACTTAAATTATTGACCTAATTTCAATAATCATGAATTAAAATTAAATATTTGTAGTAACCAAACCCGAACGTATACCAAACCTGCAATTTACCCAAAAGAAAATGGTTCCATAAGTAAGAAAAGCCAAATGATAATTTGGCATCATTAATCGAAACAAGCAATCCAACCTTGCCTTCTTCTGGCCCGTACCATTCTCCAAAAGTTCGTCAAATGCATAGCGCAGATTGAAAGATTGTGGTGGTCCTTTTCCCCTTTCCCATATCTGAAAGCAACCCCGCTGCACATTTCCCGTAATCGTTTCCTTCTTCTTCCCCATCTCTCTCTCCTCTTCCCCCGGCCGGATGAACAGGCGCCAAAACAAGTTTGCCCTGGAACGCGACCTAATTCTCTAGTCAGACATTGGGATTTCGCCGCCGGGAATTTCTCAGGTCAGCTTATTTCTCCTCCTTGCCTTCCGTTTTGCAATTTGTTTTCTCTCATCGTTACCCATTTCGTGTTTTATGCTGTATCCCGTTCTCCCCTCCCCTGGAATGAGAAAACGAAAAGTGTCGACCACCTTTGTTGCATTGCCGGTGACTGGATGGATTTAGATGGGTGGTTGCCTGGTTGGAAATGCAAAATCTTGCTTTTGCTTTCTGATGCCTTTTGCCGACGAGCCTTTCCTTTGCTTTTGTTAAGTTTATGATGGATCATTAGCGAATATAGGGAAATGATCGCATTTTTCATGCATGGGATTATGGAATCTGAATTCTGGGTTGGGTTGGTTGAGAGTTGGCGAATTGCACTTAAATGGGAAGATTCCCAAAGTTGCAATCTTTTGGATTGTGCTTCCTTGGGTTGTTTCGTAAAGGGGAAGAAATGTAAGTTCCCGGTTAATTTCTCTGGCTTTTGCACCTCTTTTGAGACCCAATTAGCAGCAGAAGACCAGGATCCTGCTTCGAGAAATCCTAACATCAAGATATAAATTGCGTCTTTCATGTCATAATTTGTTAGGTTTAGCATGAGACTCTAAAATTTTGGTACTCGATTTCCTCTCGGATTGGACAGTGGCTTCAGATGTCCTCAATAGATCAAACTGTGTTCCTAAAGCTTAGTTCTTGATTACACCATGGTGGATATCGTACCAAGTCTTGTATCATCGTCCTTCCTTTCATGTGCTTTTTCACTTACTCTTTCTCTATGCATGCTATGCTTTGTGGATGCTGCTGCTTAACCTTTTCTTGCGCACCAGACACAGGCTTTGTTGGATGATCTTTGGATATCAGCAAAGCAATGAGCCGTTTGACAGAACTTCAGAAAAACCCCTCAGGTATATGCTTGCTTTGTACAGTATGCATCCTGGATAGTGCTCCTTGTGAGAGTCAGGAAATTTTTGTTCCTTTCGTCCCCAATACTTCAATTGTTAGTTGATCTGCTGCAGTCATGGAGATGTTTTGAAGTGGCTAAGTAAAAGGAATCTTTTGTGATCATGATTGAATTCTTGAACCTTTCTCGAAGCTTCAGTCTCATTTGTCCTCCGTTAATGCATGCATCGATATGATCAATATAGTATGTTCAGTTCCTTCTGTAATTAACACATTGAACTTCTTGAACCTTTTCCCGAAGCTCAGTCTCATCTGTCCTCTTTAATGAATGCATAGATAATCAATATAGTACGTTATGTTCCTTCTGTAATTAACACACGAATAAGCGAGTGTTTTATCCTCTTGTTCGTTGTCGATGAATGCTAGAGCCTATAGGTTTTAGGTTGCTGAACTTGCGAGACTGCTATCTTTCCCTAAACAGCTTGACATATCTCATTCTCGCTTCTGTGTGATATTTTCATTTCACTGTCTGTTATATTATGTTAGCTCATAGCTAACTGCCTGTTGATACTTTTTGCTTTTGAAGCTAGGAGAAAGTTAAGAGATTTGCAGCAACAAACTGATAACCGGGTGTGTGCTGATTGCGGTGCGCCAGATCCTAAATGGGCGTAAGTTTAAGAACCCTCTTTCTAGAAGTAGCCAAACACGAAAACTTTTTTTTGCTTCTAATGACTCTTAAGTAGACAAGATGAAGCCCATAGTACCGGATTTCCTGTACATGTCTATGATAGGCCCTTTGATTGAGAAAATGTCTCCAATCTTATTATGTAGGTCTGCAAATATTGGAGTCTTCCTCTGCTTAAAATGTTGCAGTGTACACCGAAGCCTTGGTACCCATATCTCAAAGGTAAGCAAGCTAAAGTGACCTGGACTGACAATATGATTGGATATAACTTCAGTTGACCTCACCTGTGTTAGCATGTGTCCATGCAACTTTGAGTGTCTGCTTGCATATCATGTGTTGTTATGTTTATGCTCTGAAATTACTCTATCTCATGGCCTTGGTTTTTCGTATAATCTCCTCTATTTCATATTATTTTATGCTCCTGATGTAACTTCTTTTTCTTCTGGTCGAACTGTTCCTGATGCAACTTTAATTGGAGTGTGCAGGTGTTGTCAGTGACACTGGATGACTGGACCGAGGAAGAAATTGATTCCATGTCTGAAGTTGGTGGGAATGCGGCTGTTAATTCAATTTATGAGGCTCAAATACCTGACGGTCTATCAAAGCCTAAACCAGATGCCAGTCACGATGAGCGTTCAAAATTCATCAGGTAAAGATGCCCTGAGTATGGATAGACAAGTTGCATAATCCATCCCATTACATTATTTATCTCCATCCTGCTGCGTTCAGTTTGCTATTACATTTTGATCTTGTTGTCTTGATCTCAGTATTTTATCCATAAATGTGAGTTTGAGGGATAGATCCAAATATGCAATTTGGGAGTGTGTGGTGAAGATTTATTGTAGTTGGTACTCAATTATTATTTGTGTAAGTGTTTCATCATCTGCATGTTATTATGTCAGTGTGTTTGTTAAAGATTTGGCTAAGTGCATTTGTGGAGGAGAGTTGGAAATATGCACGACAGTCCCATTTTTCTAGAGTGCATTTCCAAACAATTCATTTCATACCCCAAAGTACATGAGTTGCATAACTTCGACGCGTAGATTGCTTGCAAATTTATCTTCTCAGACACACCCCATAAAACGACATCATTGATAAATCCTTTTCATTGATTTGACGCAGATCTAAGTATGAGCTTCAAGATTTTATGAAGCCTAGCTTGCGAATGTCATCAGGAAAGTCTGCTGTATCTGCCCAGTTAAGCTTTTCTAGGAGGATAATCGATACATTCCGAACCGCAAGTGAAGCTACGGTAATCGTCACTCTGCCTTTATTTTTCTCAAGGTTTAAGTAACAATATGAGTTCCCCCTCCCCTTTTAAATGGAGGTCCATAGAACTTAGAAGTTCACTTTACTGGGATTGTGAAAGCTAAACCTGTTACTCAGCTTCAACAAACAGTTTGTTATTGAGGACCAATACCCTCTGAAAAGTCATACTTGATATGGTTTGACGTAACCTGTCATTAGAATTCACGTTCTGTTGCATTCTAGACTCTAGTAATTGAGTTCGATTAGGAAATTCAGTAACAAAGACTAGTTCGTTTGCCGTGACAATTATGTTCAGTTGAATTAACTCTGACAGCTCTGCCTTCAGGATGGCATGGTAGAATTCATAGGTTTACTGAAGGTGAAGGTTGTGAAGGGTACAAACTTGGCTGTCAGAGACATGTTGTCAAGCGATCCTTATGTCATTCTCAATCTCGGTAAACAGGTTGGTAAAGTTAAGCTTCACACGACCTTGTTTCTTTCTCGCTAATTTTTGACTTCTTGAAACTGTGTTTTCATGTTTGCTAGACTGTCCAGACCACTGTAGTTAGGAGCAACCTGAATCCAGTATGGGATGAGGAACTCATGCTCTCAGTTCCACAAGACTATGGTACTGTGAAGTTGGTAAGCATTTTCTCCCTTCCTCGATGACGAAAGCCAAAGTAGAGAGAGAGAGAGAGAGAGAGAGAGAGAGAGAGAGAGAGAGAGAGAGAGAGAGCATTGTAGGTCTCTAACGAAAACATGTTTTGCTGCCCAACAAACTGCAGCAAGTGTTTGACTACGACACGTTCTCTGCTGATGACATAATGGGGGAGGCAGAGATCGACTTGCATCCATTGATAAACTCGGCGATGGCATATGGGGACCCGGAGATGTTTGGGAACATGCAGATCGGGAAGTGGTTGAAATCAGACGACAATGCTCTCATGGACGATAGCACAATAAACATCGTGGATGGGAAGGTGAAGCAACAAGTGTTTTTCAAGCTCCAGAACGTAGAATCTGGGGAGTTAGAACTAGAGTTAGAGTGGTTGTCTCTGGAGCAATAAAGCAAAAGTACATATATTATCTACATTCATGCATTCTTATGCTGGACAAAGAAGAAAGGAAAGGAAAGAAGCTGGTGAAGTTCATCGTTTTGGACAGTTGATGAATCCATGAGAAGACTTGTACTATTCTGTGGTTTTCCTTCTCCTTTCCCTTTTTTCCAATTTTCGTGTTAACTGCATTGGCCATGTATATTTATTTGTCCTACCCAGTTTCATATATTTATTTGATCATAGCACATGCCACATTATATATGATCGACTTGTCCTCGAACTTCATGTCTATAATCGGTGTCATGCAAAAAAAAGTTTCTTAACAACTCGAATTATCACGACCTGAAAACTTAAAGTAAAGGAAGCCTTACTCCCAATTGGAAGAACTTTTGGAACAAACTTTTCTTTAGAAAGTGGGTTTGGAATTTCGTATGAGTTAAGGAAAATACGGGCACCTTTTACAGCTGGTGGAGAGACGAAGCTAGTTAGGGTCCTACAGGAGTGGGTGGAACTCCGAACGGCCTTAATTTAAAGGGCCAACTGCCCCACAATCCCACTGGTTGCCAATGCCAAGGGGAGACAATGACATCAATTTTGATCATCAAATATCAGTCTCTGTTCACTAATAATACCAACTAATTATTAGCTAATATATATGATTTCCTTACCGGATAAGGAAATAAACTCACTTACACATCACCCGAAAGAACCTGTAACTGAATTCGCCTTTAGAAAGAAGATGGATCATAAGAAACCAAAAAAGATTAAAACTTTCTCCTGTTAATCAACCATGTACAGTGGACCCGAATCAATCCAGCGACGATTACAGAGGTTAAAACAGTGATTGAAACAAATTACTTCTGATCGGTGGTAAGTTTGGGGACAATGGCGAGGGTGGAAACATTGATGTTGTTGTTGGGAGTGGAATTGGTCGTACTGGGAGCTGCTGATGAACCCATTAATGCCGCCGCCGACGATCGTCTCAGTGCTCGCCGCTTCACCAGATAGACGGCGATGGAAGCGACCAGCAGAACCACGCCGGCGACTCCGCACGCGACGCTCCCGATCAGCAGGGCCTTCCTCACCCGATCTTCCGACTTCCACCCGCTCACGCTCCGCCACCACGCCTCGTCGCTCGTGTTCATTGCCCTCGGCAGTCCCACCGACGGCGAAGCGGCGGAGGAGTTCGGTGACGATGAGGATTTCAGTGACGGTGGCGTGTTGAAGAACGACTTCATCTCCGGCGACGGCCTCTGCCTCACAAATGGAGAAGTAGTGCTCTGCTGCTGGTGGTAGTACCCTAGCCCGTGGTACGACGGACGCAATTCTCTGGCTGACGTCGTTGGCCGGAGGCCAATTGTCAGAAATGCCGCGTAGACGGCCAGCAGCTTGGTCGCCATCACCGGCGCCGTGGAACAGAGCATTTTCCTCAGGAGGGGAATGTGGATCCGCCTCTGTTTCAGTCTCTCTCTCTCTTGATGCAGCAGAAAGCTTCTCAGCTGGTCCCTCACTTGATGATGGGCAAAGAGGGGAGAGATAATTCCTTTGGATCCTTCTCCCTCTTTAATGAATTTAATCAAGTGCAGGGCCGGGGGAACTTGTGGCTGGCTTCCTGCTCAACGTAACCAGAGGGCGAGGGCTTTTTTGGATTCTAGACGACAACAGTAAAGGAGAAGGGACTCTGATTTTGCGCTTTAAAGGAGGAACACGGGTAAAGGGGGAGGGGGAGGGGATCCAGATGCTGTGTGCTCTGCTCTCTCTACCTAAGCTTTAATTTGGTCACTCTTTGTCTTTGGTTTTGTCTGCCCTCTAGTCCTTTTTGTAAGATGAAAGTTTTATCCTATTTGTTTGATTTGTTTTGAAATACCCTGTATGATTAGGATTTAGAATTCGGTTTAGGTTTTTAAGATTAAATTGAAAATCGAACCGTATACACAGATTAGGTTGCAACCAGATATCAGATTGCTCCAATCCAATTTAGAGAAAGATTTATTTTATTTATTTATTTTTAACATAGACAATTCGAACGAAAGTCCAATCACAAAGTCAGAGAACAGAGTCCAACCACGGGCGAAAGTCGACCAATAGCCGAACTTCCAATGATAGAGCTTGTTTAGCCACAAGATGAGCAACTCTATTAAAATGCCGAGGAGCAAAGAAACAAGAACATAAATCAAAGTTCACGACTAATCATTGAATGTCATCCAGGATGGCTCCTCCCAAGTCGTGCAATGTATCACCCGCCAGCAGACGCCGAACAACCAATTGGGAATTCCCACAAAATTTGACAGAAAGAAAATTTCAGGTTAGACAACAGTTCATAGCATCACGCAAGGCCAATAATTCCATAATAAAAGGATCTTGAATTGCGTCGTAGTACTTACCGAACCCGAAAAGGATAGCACCCGAATGGTCAAATCCCACGAAGCCAGTTCTAACTCCCTGGTCTTTTTTGATTGATCCGTCAAACCGTACAGTGACAAGAGCATATGGAGAGGAGGGCCTTCTAACTGATGTGGAATGGAGAGTCCCCCCCAACAATGGGCGAGCCATCACCCTTGTGGAAGCTGACGTAGGGTGATCGATAAAGGGTGGTTGAGCTTGAGCTTGTGTAGCATCCCCTCACTCCTCCATTTGTGAGTGGAATTGACAACATAGAGCAGGAGAAAGGTATTGGATTCCCCATGGACATCCCAACACCTTCCTTTCCATACTCGCCAACACAAGAAGACGATCTCAACAATCTGCACTTTAGATAGATGTAAAGAGAAGAACAAAGATTTCCAAGCATCAGTCGGATCAAGAGTCTCCAGTCGGCCTCTTATGCCATCCCGTCCAGCTAGCTGCCACAGTCCCTTGGCTATTATGTACTGGAAGAAGCAGTGTGAGAATGATTCCAGGCCATCTGAGCAAACCGTGCAGACCATATTTGGCACAAGCTTCTTGTCAAACAACACTGTTTGCCACGGGAGGAAACCAGAGACAAGACACCAAAAGAAGATCTTCAACTTAGGTGGAGCTGGGAGGTTCCATATTACTTTCCAGAATCTGCAGTCAAAAGGCAAAGTAGCTGGGGGATGTCGTAAGTTAAGCTCATTAGTTAAAACATATATCCGATTTTACCGTATATTCCCCTAACTTCGAATAATGCCATATAAGACGATCCTCGGTCAAATGTAAAGGAAGCGGGATCCCAAGAATGGCCTTGGCTGACTCTGAAGTGAACAGTCTGCAGATTATCTCCCTTTTCCAAGTTCGAGTTTCACTGCAGATTAATTCATTCACAGTCCGTGGAACTTGTGAATTGAGAGGCTGAAGGGATGGTCTTGATGGGGGAGATGTTGGCAACCAACAATCTTCTAAGACTCGAATAGAAGCTCCAGATCCAACCTGCCACCTGAGGCCATGTTTAAGTAGATCTCGTCCTTATAAGATTCCTTGCCAAACCCATGACGGCCTTGAGCCAGGTTTAGCATCAAGAAAGTGGTGATGGGGATGATACCTTGCATTGTATAATCTCCCTAGGCCACTCTCCGGGTGCTTAAGAATCCTCCAAGCCTGTTTCGCAAGCAAGCCAACATTAAACCGATCAAAGTCTCGAAAGCCCAATCCTCCTTCAAACTTACTTTGGCATGCTACTATCCATGAGATCCATCTAATGCCGTTCTCTTTATCTTGCCCTGCCCACGAGAATCTCGAAAGCAGACTATTGCATCGACGACAAGTTAAAGAAGGAAGTCGGAATGAGGACATCGCATACATTGGTCCTGCTGAACCCACAACTTTAATAACGACTTCCTTCCCGGTCAGTGACAATTTTTTTGATTTCCACTCCTAATCCGGTTCGCCAAAGCTTCCTCAACAAACTGGAACGTCATTGTTTTTTGATCCCTGGACTTGAGAGGGCAGTCCAAGATACTTATCGTCGACGCCCATCTTTGTAACCCCCAAGAAGGATGTAATAGCATCGAGGTCCGCATATGAAACATTATTGCTCACACAAACTGTAGATTTATCCAAATTCACACGCTGTCCACTCATTAATTCGTATTCAGTAAGCATATAAAGAAGGTTAGCACATTCAGGAATGGACGCACGTATGAATAAGTATGTATCATCGGTAAAGAAAAGATGAGAAGTAACCGGAGCTAGTTTGTGGACTCGTAACCCATGAAGAGAGGATGAGGCAAGTTCAAAAAGAATTTTCTCAAAAAAGCTTCTGAGTACAAGGCAAACATGAGAGGGGATAAAGGGTCACCTTGTCATATACCTCGCTGCGGTCAAAAGTATCTAAACTCTACCCCGTTCATGAGCACCGAAAAATTAACCGCGGTGACGCAATATCTGATCCATCGCAGCCAGCTCTGAGCGAATCCCATTTCTTCCAAAACTGCAAACATGAAGCTTCATTCCACCCAGTCGTAGGCTTTCTCCATGTCAAGCTTTAGTGCCATCCACTTTTCTTTATCCTGAACCTTAGTCTTCAAGAACTGCATAATCTCTTGAGCAATTAAAATATTGTCAGTAATAGCTCTACCCTTTATGAATCCATTCTGGAAAGGACTAACTATAATAGGCAACATATTACTCAACCGGGTAGCAAGAATTTTTGCTATAATCCTGTACAAAACCTGGCACAATCTCATTGGTCTCATCTAGCGCATAGTGTCTGCATTAGACACTTTCAGAATCAATGCGAGCCACGTATGGTTGATGCTGCGAAGCAATTGGCCAGAACTGAAGAAATTTAGAACTGCAACACAAACATAAACTTCTATATTCACCCAAAATCGTTGGAAGAAGGTTGTCCTGAAGCCATCAGATGCCGGGGTTTGAGTTTTCCCATTGCTGAAAACCCGCTGTATCTCCTCATTAGTGACCGATGATGTAAGTGCTTCGTTCATGCTATCATCCACCACTCTTGGCAGCCCTAATCGTCTCACAAAGGCTCTTAGGTCAGAACAATCAAAAGTGAACAGGTGTTGATAGAACGTAATTGCCACATTCGCTTTTGCATCTTCTTGTGTATGCACAATTCCTTCATCATATTCATCACACAAAGATAAGATGGCGTTCCCCCCGGCATCGCTGCATCATTGTGGGATGAAAGAATCCTGTATTGACATCACCCTTATGAAGCCATCCCACCCTGGATATCTGTTTCCAGTATGCTTCCTCTTGTTGGTAAGCAACTCCCAGGTGGCCTTCAAGCGTCTTAATGTGGTCCCAATCTACTACCGGACTCTCTCTCGCTTCTTCAATAGTCGTTCGAAGTTCACGTATTTGCCTTGCCGAGTTTGGGGTTCCTTTGCTAGCCCATCCCATCAAATCATGGCGCAGGTGCTTTAGCTGTGTTCGCAAATGAATAACATTAATGTAGGAGCAATGCAATTTAAATAAGTTGGATTGAAAAAAATTATAAGGTATCACTTAAAAAACATATGCAATTGACTTTGCAATTCCATTGATGTGGATACTCTAAAAAAAGTATTGTCCGATTTGGTTAAAACCGCAAAAACGAAAAAAATCTTAAAACCCACCATAAAACACCCCCAGCCCAGACCCAATCCCCCAACCCAACCCGAATCTTCCAGACCAACCCGCTGATAGCCCCTGAACCCCACCCCACCCACTCTTATCATTTCCTAACCTTAAACCTCTAATTGCCTTGATTTTACTCTACATCACGAGTGACTCACCCACCCTCTCGCAAACCATGCATCCAAATTGCCTTCACTCTATTTCACTCTATGCTCTGATGACCACAAATCTGAGAAACAGAGACAACGACTGACGATTCACCTACGCTCTCGCCTGCATGCAAGGAAAACTCTGGCACCCAATCTCATACCGGAAATCCGACCTTGTTCTCGCCATTTTATGAAAAGACTGTAACAAGTCTCTTGCTTAAGACTGTTGGCTCATAAAAAACAACCAGGTGCTTCTACTAAATTTGTCCACCACAATGAGAAAGTATATAAAACCATCGTGTGAAACAATCTCAACTGGTCCCAATGTCGACATGAACTACAACAAATTCAACCTTATCAACAAATGTACTCTTACCAAAGGGTAACCTCTTCTATTTAACCAAATGGCAAATTTCACAATCAACATTGTCTGGCAAAAATACTTCACCTGATTTATTTTTAATAGTCTGTAATCTAGGTAAAGACAAATGTCCAAGTCTGGCATGCCGCAACTCAGAACTTGAACTTTGACTAGTGCTCACTCCAAGAATGTGTGGGTAGTAAGTCTCTCAAAGTGAATTGTCTTCTCCAAGTAAGTATAACTCTCTATCTACGTTGATCAAATCAATCTTTTGTTGAGATATGAAGTCTTGAACCCAACAAAAGGTGGATTGAAAAAGAAGGGAGATAAGGTTCTTTGTATGTTGGATAATGAAAATAAAATTGTAGCTGAAGGAAGGTAATATCAAGACATTTGTGAGACATAGTCTACAATACAATTTGACTATCTTATATGTGTCACTATGACTTGATGTCCATAGGGCAGGGTTACAAACATGTTTCTAACTTCTTTACATCTAAGAAACAAGTCAATTGAATATATAATATGGTCACTGGTTCTAGTGTCCAGGTGCCAACACTACCTTCACTAGTTCCTTTTGAAACAAAATAGGCAGTCATACATGTCATTGCCACAAATAAATTGGCCTAAGATGACAGAGGAAGTGATTGATGCTGATGTGAGCCTTGAAGAAAACTCTGAAGCCTATTAAGCTCTTATGGTGTGAATCATGTGAACACTATTTGATTCTATGAATACATATGAAGGACTTGCTCTATTGTTGTTCCACTCTCCTGTGTTCACATCAACAAATTCACCAAAAACATTTCCTCCGCATTTCTTGTTAAGCTTCCAATAATCTTAGATAACATAGTTATCCTTTTTGCAATAACGACATAAAAGTCCTTCCTCATGATTTTCCTTAGGCCCCTTGTCCTTGGACAATGACAACTTATTCCTGGGAGTAGCTAGTGCTACAGCAAGAGCAATAACTTCTTTTGATTTGCCTGTATTTGAATTAGCTCCATTAATCTATCTTTCCAATTGGACAATAGAACTATAAACATTGTCTAGATCTGACATATGATCTATCATTAACATTTGTGTCTTAACCTATTGATATTTCTCATTCAGACCTAATAATCACTTTTCCTTGCTCTTGATATTTCATACAGTCTCATAAGTCATAGCAACACAATCACAGTGTGGTATTTGTAAATAGCTTTGGTGTTCATCCCACGGTAGCTTAAGAGAAGTGTAATACTATATGAAAGTTTGATTTCCTTGCTTAGCCAAATCAATCTTCTAGTATGGATTAGTAATTCTTACAGAATCACATGGCTAAATTTAAATTTGAGATAATTCTAAACTTCAGATGCTATCTTAATATTCCTCTGAAACAAAATTCATACTCCAACAAACCACAGCACCAATCAGCCTATCTCATGTACCATACGAATGATAAGAGACATCTGGTACATGACTTGTACATAGGATAAAGCCTAGCTTGTTCTTTGTGTGATGAAGACAGCACAATAGAGGTTTAGGAGAAGCAAATGGGTGAAAGAAGAAAGAGGGAATTAGATCGGCAGCCAACCAAGCTATTATACCATGAGAGAAAGATTGAACCTAGTACGGAAAACGATTAGGATTTGTGTGAATTTGGCAGTATCCCTTTTCATCTGTGAATTGTTGTACATATGTCCAGACTGAGCGGAGTTATTGTATATTAGTGGTACTCTGCTAACTATTAAACTAACAAATAGAAAGTAGCGACAAACTTGAACACTAATTCAACTAACTAATTAGCCGAGCTAATCACATGACAGTCAACTTCAATATACTTTGTCCGTCACTGACACACTCCCATCCATGGAAGCCCAAAATGATCCATTGAAGCTGGTCACATGCACTGTCCCCCACACGGGTCCAGGCACAGCAAACAACAACCACTAAGTGAGCTTGCATTTTTTTTATAATAAGGATGAAAATGAAAGCTCCTTATAATTCTGCTAGGCCGCCACGAAAGGATTGGTTTTGGGCGTTTAGCTGTTTAATGGAGATAATAATAGATCAGCTTAGCGAGATAGTCAAAAAGGAAGAACATAGCGTGACCCGTTGTCGGGGGACCGGCGCCCGCTGGCTTCGGCGAGCCAGAAAAGTCTAAAAGCTCCGCCGCTTCCTTCTTTGTCCTCTCTCTCTCTCTCTCCACAATCTGCTTGGTCGCTATATCACGAAACCCCACTTTAACGACCAACTGTTACAATATGTATACAGGGAAAGGAAGGCTCAAGCCACGAATTTCGTACGTGGGGTCCAAGAGGATTCGGAGGGGAAAAAAGCAAATATTGCTGCAGAAGCAAAACCAAATCATTTGGCGACATTTGGGGCTATCAGATTAATTCGCTTTGCTCCGACGTCCCGTCGTTCGGTTTTCTGTCGACAAGTTATAAAGGCAGAGGAGCATCAGATTTAAAGCGACAGAGACGTCAAATTACTCGTTAATAATTTGGGGCTGGGGATGATTCTTCATTCTTGCATATGTTGCTGCTGGCTTCTTGTATCCGAACAGGGGAAGACCGGTATGGTGTAATCAATGTTGGGACTTAATGAAAGGCTACCAAAGTCATGTATTTCAAATCGGTGAAGGAGACTTATAATTCACATGTGAGTTAGGATCCTATGTTGGATTTGGAATGGGGGAATGAAATAATTGTACTTGAGGCGGATAATTTTTTTCCGATTGCGATTTGGGACAAATTAAGAAAATCGAGGATAATCAACAATCGGAATAATTACGAAAATGTAAAAGCTAGAACACGCGATGTTTGTTATTGAGGTTTGTGCATGGTGCGATGCGTTACTTCTCCGTTCAAGGGAGGCTTTCCTTTGAGACCTACGCTCTGAGTTGAAGTTATTCCAATCTAACCACAATGTGATGCTCTTTGGCCGAGAGTCAAACTCTTAACAATTGCGAAGAATATAAAGCTTCTAACCTCTCTACTACCCTAGCTCGAACTCACTTGGATCAAGATTAATAAATCATACTATCAATCAATTTCATAAAGCACTCCGTGCTTTCTCGCGGTTGTCAACCTAGAGACGTTTGTTCCCTCAACATGAAGCTTTCTCTGATTATTTTCTCAACCACACTTTTCTTCTCCTTCTTATAGTCTCGTTCTTCTTCTTTCAAAATCCTTCCATACGTACACGAAGACTCCTTTCCTGAAATATGGAAGCTAAACAAAGCAATTGCATATTTCATACGGAGCAGATCCAGTTAGTAACAAAATGTTGCATAACCATCTCATTAACTGGCCATTGGAGAGAGATAACTTTTTCCCAATTTGATTTGATTTCGTATTAACTGAATCGATGCTTACTTATACTAATGATCGATAGTTTACTTCAGTCTAATCGGATCGCCCTAATTGACCGAGGTTTCCACAAATTTTATATGCGCAATGTCTTTATTGTATTCTTTTTCTTGCTCTTATATACGAATTTTTCATCACCCATTAATACATCATCAAAATATGGATTTACTATAAATATAATTTTCAGTAATAAAAAATGAAAAGGTGATAAGATGTGATTTTATTTTTCATCCTTATCCATTTTATTTTTTTTTCTTTCCTTTAAACATATTTCCACATTTGGGTTTTTCCCTTCATTTCATATTTTCCTCATCATCTTATCAATAATTTAGAATATAGCGGAATATAAAAAGAAAATACTTAACGATACCCTAATTCATAAAAAATACGCATTAAAATTTTCATTTCACTTGTATAACATTCATTTGAACAAAAAAAAAACCATTATTAAAATCACATAACTCTGTTTTATGCTCGACATAGAAGAAAACTAAACAATATTATTAAAGACTTTTATCTTCCTAGATTGACTAGGGATTGGAGTCAAAAGCATCGGCAGGAGGGGGTTCAGGGGAGTATAATAGATGATCAAGTGCATCATCCTCTATTCCATCGCCTACTGGATAATTCTGAATCAAATTCATCGGTCCCATATTTTGCGATTGTCCAGCAACACCAGATGAAGAAGAAGGAATACATGCACTATTATTTCCATGGCTCGTTGTTTCTGTCCTCCTCTTCTCAATCCTCTCCAACAATTCCAAGTAGGAACCTTTGAGACCTGAAATCTCATTCACCTCCACTTCCTCCACACGTCGGTTCCACCAATTGTTCAGCCGCTTGCCCTCGAGCTTTTGGTGCAGCACCATCTCTTCCTTCTTCTTCTCCTCCACCGAATCGAGCAGCTCCTTCAGAGTATGGTTGAGCTCCTCGATCCTGGTGTTGGTAAATCAGAAATACAATGGAAACTAATGTGTATTATTGTTGAAACTACATAAGATTTTTTTATATAAAGTACAGAGACTGATTTCTATAATAACTTGTGTGACTCTAATGAGGAATATAACGCTGACCAATTATATGACAATACTCGTAGGATAACACAATACTATTCGTACGGACAAATACTCTAATACCTGGCTCGTCTGAAAATTTCCGGATCGTACGGTAGGTGAGGCTCCTGTTGGTGGCCCATGTACCGATTTGCGAGGTCTTCGAACGAAGGATTTCCGAATGTGAAAGGTTTTCCGCCAGGAGAAAAAATCAGGAAGCCTACCTCACTGCCCGTCAAGTTGACGAGCTCGCTCGCTTTCAAGTAGATACCCCACCTGCGTTTTGAGAAGGTGGGCATCAAACATCCTTCTTTTTCTATCTTTTTCATCTCGATCTTTTGTTTTCCTTTTTTTTTCTTAGCGACAGAGTTATCACTGTTGTTGTTGTTGTTGTTGTTTGTGGCCATTGGTGGAACTCTAGAGAATCAAAGGGGTTGGTTGTATATAGAGAGGAATGATATTTGTATCTTTGCTTGATGGTTTTTGTAACATATTTATAGCGTAGGAAAAGTGTAGTGAATTGGAAAATGAAAACAATTCGAGTATGGAAGCAAGTTTTGCAGCACCAATGAAATTATTGTTTTGCCCACCCTAAAGATTTTTTTTTATAACATTATTACCAAAAAATATGTGATTTGCTTGCCATAAAATTATCTATCATAGATTACTTGACATGTATACATTTATGCATCCTTATTGTTATAGATTCATTTACATGTAATAGTTATTATGTACCCAACTGTGAGTGCTTATGTGGCAAATGTTGCACTAATCCGTACTATCGTATGTAGTATACATTATATATTGTACTTTTTGTTTCTTAAAATAGATTTAGTTATCGATCATATGAGGATAAACTTTATCATTATTTTTAACTAGATCGACACAAGTCTTATGTTCTCTCTTCGGAAAGATTAAAAAAGGCTTTTTGTTATCGAACACAAAGGACACGCAACCTCTGACTCATATTATTATTTATTCAAGCCTCAAAGACTATGAAAACTTGCCCATCTGTGCCTTCATCTAGGAGTGTCGAGCTGCTTGCCGTCAGGAACGCCATATCTCTACTACTGTCTCGAAGTGTTCCCCGTGTTTTTTTCCCAATGCCAGATGACCTATATTGAGCTGTTACAAAAAGCCACATAAAAAAGAAAAGAAAATAAACATTAGCAATCTTCGACAGAGCATGATTAATTACTCTCATAAATTTGTAAAAGCGAGTAAATCGAATTATCACCCGATCGATCGATGAAACTTATTTCACTTCCTTCAATTATCATATGTGCACCTGCAAAATGACCAACAAAAAAGCACGACTATGGTGCTAGAAATCTCTATCACAAGAGATTAAATCTTGCCCTTAAGGCAAAGTCGATTTTATCGAAATACATCAGGAATGGTATTATTCAACTTTTGTAAGTGCAATACACTCACAATCAATGATGGTGTATTGCTGAAGGTAAATCTTCCCCGCGTTATTATCGAAGGAGATTCTGAAGTGCTCATTCGGTAACTGGACGGTAAATGTGTTGAAGACTCAGTTGGTGCTCCCTTGCTCCGTGACTGTTTTCAATTGTTGCGTTGTTGTTCTTCTTTTATAGCTTTTAGTTTGGCTCTGTGGACTGTCAACTGTGTTGTCCATAGAGTGGCAAAACAAGTCATGTATGTTGCTGTAATATGTACTATGTAGAGATAGCTTCCTTTGACTTTGTAGGGTGGCTTCACTAGGTGTTGCCTATGAGAGTTCTGGGTAGAGGATTATAACTTTTTTACCTTGTCATTACTTGAAAAAGAAGCCTCAAAGACTACGATAATCTCTCATTGAATAAAATATTTAAAAATGGCTCTATGCAATTGATCATGACAACTCAAAGGAGTACCAATTAAGATTTATGATGTGGTACTCTCAACCAATTTCATGTGTCATGTGACTAGTTATTGAATATAAATTCACAACTTTTAATTATACGCAACTGGTTTGGGAGGGTCCATACCAGCTATCAAAGACAAAATTTCCTTTGGGAGCAAACCTCTCAGCCTTGTCCAGTCCCATTCACCCTAATCATTCACCCAAAAAGCGACTGGTGAGTTCCTGTCTTCCTCCTCCAGCTCAACAATCAGGTGGTCTTCAAGGATGATGTTGTTTTGTTTTACGCGAGGTTGCTTGTGTTTTAGTGTGTTTGAGATCCTAACAGGTAGGGCTGCAAACGAGCCGAGTCGAGTTTTTGCTTAGCTTGAGCTCGGCTCGTTTATAAATTTTTCAGCTCGAGCTCGAATTTTGATAAGCCAGCTCGAGCTCGACTCGATAGAGCTCGGTAAATGCTCATTAACATAGCTTGTCAAGCTGAGTACAAGCTCGACTCAAGATGAACTCGATTTGAGATTATTATTATTGCTAAAAATTGTGTACACATAAGAGTTTAAATGATAAAAAGAACACAATAAACTATAAATAACAGCTAACTTTCACACACATTGGTATTAACAAGATAATGTTAATGTTCAAAAGAGTAATTAATCGTTCCACAAGCTCTAAGCAAGCTAGCTCGCGACCTTAGCTCAACAAGCCACCGAGTCAAGCTAGCTCGCGAGCTTATCAAGCTGAGCATGGTCTAGCTCAAGCTTGGCTTGTTTACTAAGGAGCCGGCTCGCGAGCCGGCTTGTTAACTAACGAGCAGAGTGTCGAACGAGTTTTTCCCGATTCGAACGCCAAGTTGCTTGTGAGCGGCTTGGCTCATTTGCAGCCCTACTGACAGGTAAATCCTAATCCGGAGTCGAAAGTTGGAAGAAAAGGAGCAAAGACCGGGCAAAGAGGTGGAGACAGTCGCAGTTCACGACCACACATTGGAGTTCATGGTCTTATAGGATCGTGAACTGGAGCCATGACCCGTGAAGTGAGGAGCAAACAAATGGGATTTGCAAGTTACTGATGCCCAGGCCGTTCACGGTCGCTAAGACCGTGAACAGGGGCCACTGATCGTGAACCCAAGCAAATGAAGCGGTGCATTTTGGTCGCGACACTGAGTTCACAGAAGCGTTTCAATGTTCACGGTCGTGAACTCAACGCGATCTCCCACTTAAAAGGAACTATGAAAGGAAGAAGAAGGGAGGGAGACCTAGAGTGAGAAAACTTCTCCTTCTTCAGATTTTAGAGTGGGAAAGTGACGAACCAAAGAAGAGGAAAAGCTAGGGTTTGATCTCCAAGTTAGGATTTGGGGTTTCTTCAGCACAAGTAGCAAGGCTTGCATCTTCATGATGGTTTTCCTTTCCCTCTTTTGTGTTTTCCCTTCTCCTAGCATGGAGTAGTCTCTTCTTTCACTTGGGTGTTTGTAAACCCTGGCTACAATTATATGAATGCTTGTATGAATTGAATGATTTGTGTGTGGTTGTGTTTCAATGTGAATGTGGAGGTATTATTCAGAAATGATTGTGTTGTGTGAAAGACTATCAATCTAATTGCCATTCTAACCTAGATTAGAGAGGAGACCTCCTTAGGTTAGGAGGTTCATTGGGTGTTCTTGGGCATTTCATGCCTCCTAGGCTAGTTTAGAGAAGAAACCTCCTTAGGTTAAGAGGTTCAATATCGAGATGGGGTTCTTGGGCATTTCATGCCTTCTAGGCTAGTTTAGAGAGGAAACCTCCTTTACCCAAGAGGTTCGGTTTCCTTGGGCATTCAAAGCCTCCTAAACTAGTTTAGAGAGAACCCTCCTTAACCTAAGAGGCTAATTTCGAGATGGGTTTCCTTGGCCATTCAATGCCTCCTAAGCTAGGTTAGAGAGAACCCTACTAAACTTAAGAGGCTCTGCTAGAGATGGGTTTCCTTGTGCATTATATGCCTCCTAGTCTAGGTTAGTTAAAGGGCAAACCTCCTAATTTGTATTAAACACTTAGGGTTTGGTTGTGGGTGGTCGTCCGAACTCCAATTCGAGGGTGAAGTCTAACCATTCCTTAGTCGATAGGTTGAGAGGGTCACATCAGTGGCTTGGATCGCATCCCATTCCTCAACCTAGAGTCTAAGATTAACCTTGGTTGCTTGTTATACTTCCCTGCGGTTTATGACCCCCTAACCACACACGGTCGTTCAATTCTTCAAGTCATAATTGTTAGCTAGGGGGAGCAACACCCGAGTGAAGGTTTCTCAACTAGAGTCAAATCCATTTTACCTTTGCAAAGTAATTTAGTTTTAAACCTTTGTTTTCACCAAAACTGATCCGCTAGATAATGTTTCAAACAGTCGAAGTAGCAGTACATGGACCGGCCCGGGTCGATATTTAAACATACTTTCCCTATATTTCACCCATCTAAGGTTTATACTTGGACCTTAGGTGGGATTTTATTGTGATAGTCAGAGCGAGTCAAGTTTTTGGCGTCATTGCTGGAGACTTCAGTCCGTTATCGTGAAAAATTTGTTTGGTATTAATCTAGCTTTGAATTTCTGTTTTTGTTAAGTTGTGAAGTGTTTGCTTGTGCTATACGTGTTGTGTTCTTTGACTGTGTGTAGGTAGGTGCATGACCCGGAGCAATCCGGCGCCTTTAACACCACTGGACGAGGACATCAACCGGACCCTCCGACTTCTAGATCGAGAGAGGGAGCAAGCGGAGGCAAGAAGGAGAAGTGAAGAAAGGGGACAACAAGTTGATCCCAGAATTGAAGTAATTGAAGAAGGAGTTGTAGTTGAGATGGCGGAAAATCAACACCGATGGGCTAATCCACTTCCAAACCCAAATGGAGAAGCGAAAGCCGTTGAAGGGCCAAGGAATATGGGCTATTACATGGCTCCACGGGCCACGGATATCCAATCTCCCATCTTACATCCACCCGTGGCCGCCAACAACTTTGAGATTAAGCCCTCACTCGTGACAATGATTCATCAAAATGCTTACTTCCACGGGCTATCCCATGAATCACCACGAGAGCATGTCCAAAGGTTTCTTGAGCTAGCGGGAAGCTTGAAGAATAATGGTGTCCCCGAGGAGGCATTACGATTGAAGCTCTTCCCCTATTATTTGCCGGGGAAGGCACTCCGATGGCTCAACAACCATCCGGCTCTATCCATCACCTCTTGGGAAGATCTCCTCAACAAGTTCATGACCCGATATTGTCCTCTTTCCAAGACGGCCGAGTGGAGGAAGAAGATCACTCACTTTGAGCAAGAGGAGGATGAGACATTGAGGGAAACATTGAGGGATGCAATTTCAGATAGTAACTTTCTATGGAGGACTCATTCAAGATGACAAGATCCTTATTGACTCTCTTTTCCAAGGGAGATTGATGAACATGACCCCTCCTCAAGTGATTGAGTTGCTCGAAGATATGGCTCTTAAGGGATATGATTGGGGCTTGACAAGAAGTGGGAAGAGAAGCACCGATCGAGGAGTGCGAAGTGTGGGAGCGAGTGCTCCACTTGAAGCGAAGCTTGATAAGTTGATCGAGGTGATCCTTGAGGAAAAGAAGTAAGGTAAGAGAGTGGTGATGTCTTGTAATTGGTGTTCGAGCACCAATCATGAAATTGCGGATTGCCAAGCGATAAAGGAGTCAAGTACCCCTGAGGAGCAAGTGAGCTTCATTGCCAATTCTAGAGGGAACAACCCACACCTACAACCCCGGGTGGCGCAATCATCCAAACTTCGCTTGGTCTTCCCCTACCAATCCAAAACCTCCCGGTTTCCAAGGTCCAACGGGAAACTACCAACCTCGGCCAACATTCATCCAACAAAGGACTCAATTCCAAAACTTGAACTTCCAACAACCATACCGAGCACAAGGCGGTTAAGGTTTTCAACAATAACAACAAGGTGAAAAGTTCTCTAAACTTGAAGACCTTGTGAACGCCTTTGTGAGTACAAGCTCGCAGAAGTTTGAGAAGATTGAGAAATTCATGGATGTGGCAACATCCAATTTTACCTCGGTTGAGGCGGGACTCCGAAGCCATCAAGCGAGTCTCCAAAACTTGGAAGTGAAAATTAGCAATCTTGTCGGGATCCTTACCGAGAGACCAAAGGGAGCCCTACCCTCTCAAACCATTGCCAACCCAAAGATCAAGCCGCGTGCAATGCAATTTTCTTGAGGAGCGGGAAGGTGACCCCGGAGGTCGTTGCCCAAGAAGTGAATCAGAAGGAAGACCCACTACCCAAGGGTGAAGAAGAGGAAATCTCAGGAGAAAAGAGAGGAGTGACAAGAAAGGAATTGTTGATGCCACCACCTGTGGCTGAGTACACGCCACCCCTACCTTTTCCCACGAGACTACACAAGGAAAGATTGGAAGCGGAATGTGGAGGTTTCATGGAGATGCTCCAAAAGCTCCACCTCAACATTCCCTTCCTTGAAGCAATGACCCACATGCCAAGGTACTCAAAATACCTCAAGGGACTTCTTTCTAAGAAGGCAAAGTTCGAAGACCTCTCCAATGTCACCCTAGGTGAGGAGTGCTCAGCCTTCATCCTCAATAGGTTGCCCAAGAAGCAACTCAATCCAGGTAGTTTCACTATACCTCTTTGTATCGGTTCTCATCACATAGAAAATTCCTTGGCGGACTTAGGGGCGAGCATAAATGTGATTCCATATAAGCTTTTTAAGAGGCTAGGCATAGGTGAACTAAAAACTACAAGGCTTAGTGTCACATTGGTCGATCGCTCTGTCATTAGTCCTAGGGGCATAGTGGAGGACGTGCTAGTACGAGTGGGGAAATTCTGTTATCCGGCGGACTTTGTGATCCTGGATATAAGTGAGGATTCTGAGATGCCACTCATACTAGGACGCCCTTTCCTAGACACCACCAATGCATTAATTGATGTAAACGAGGGAACTTTGATTATGAGAGATGGTGAGGAGAGAATTACTCTTGGAATTGATCATAAGCCTAGGAGTGAGGAAGTGAAGGAAGTTGAACCGGGTGATATGAATGCAAGTGGAGGGAAGCCTTGCAAGGCGAAGCCCACTATTATTGTTGGTTCTTGTGATGATGTGAAGAAGGGAAGAAAGGAGGGCATCTCGCCCAAAGAAAGAAGGAAGGTAGCTTGGAGGGAAAGGTTAAGTCGTGTTAATGCCCTGTGGAAGGAAAAGGGCAAGGCAAAAGTGATCGGCCAAGAAGTCCATCCGATGGAGCTTAAGTTGGGAGGCGACATGCCTCGTCCCCAGAACGTGTAGATCCACTCTCGTGGCATCATGTTCCAAAACATGATAGATCCGCAACGTCTAGCTAGTGACGTTAACTTAGCGCTTGTTGGGAGGCAACCCAACGGAGGTTTGTTTTCTTTTCCTTATTTTCGTTCTTGTGTGTTAAGTAAAGAGTTCTAGTGGTCGAGTGGTATCCCCGTGCCACGTTTTGTGGTTGTGCATTTTGAGGTTGTGTCGTGATCGATAGAAGGAACGGTGGAATAGGTCGAGTCAAAAAATTTCAGAAGTTCCTTGTTTTCACTAATGTTCACAGACGGATTGCCAAGTTCAAGGTTTTACAAGACCGTGAACAGGCAAACACGTCCGTTAACCAGGCACTTCCACGAGTGTAACACTTGTCGACCATCCCCAGTTCATGGACGGATTGCAGAGTTCACGGTCTTTAAGACCGTGAACTGACAGACGCGTCTGTGAACTGCGAGCCTCGCCTATAAAAGGGGCGTGAACGTCGACTCTCCACTTCACGACTCAAAACTCGCTGGAAAATCCAAATCTCGCCGGAAAACCGCAAAATGACGAAGGTTTTTGGCCATTTCCCTCATCAAAAGCGGCCTTCGCCGAGATTTTGGGGATATTTGGAGCACATTTTTTCTTGCGAAGTCGTCGCTGGCAAGCCTCCGATGAGATTCCGGCGAGCTTCCGACGAAGCTCCAACAACCCTTCTCCGGTCTATTTTCGGCCGATTTTCACCGTCCTCTCCCTCACCTCACTTCCTCATACATCCCACTTGAGTCTCCAGGTTGGTTTTCAGCTCTATCTTATTAATTTTGGGAGAATCCGATTACGTAGTGAAGTGAGGAAAATTTTAGTGAATTGAATGTTGAACTTAGAATTAGGGCATGGAATTAGGTGAATTAGGGTGATTGAATGATGTTGCCTGAGCTTATTTGAGCCTTGGTGGGCATGTTTCCATTCGAATTGTTTGTATTTGTGAAATTTGCCACCAAGTGCTAATTGTTGAATGATGAGAAATGTTTGATTGAGTGGTGGTTGGTAGCCACCATGGCATGGTTCGGGTTTGAATTTTTGTGTGAGATAATCTGTGACCACCTAGAACCGTGTCGCGGTGTGCTTAAGCTTAATTGTTTTGATTAGCACGGATCCGTACTGGAAATTTAAGTGTGTGTGTGTGGGGGGGGATTCTTTTTCCTCCCAATGAGTTGTGATTGACGTTTATTTCCACGTATGGTGCATGGCTGTCGATTTTGCAGGATGTTGAACGTGGAGTACGAGTTCATCAGTTACCTGGTGAATCACGCCCGGTTCGGAGATAAGTTCGCCTACCAGCGGGACAACCCGATTGGGCAGCATTGGCCGCTGGACCTGGACATGTTTAACATGTTCAGGTGTCGAGCTGCAATGTCAGGGGTCGTCTATCACCCCCAATGGCGCCTGCTGCTCTCTATTGACGAGCTCTCTATCACGAGCTAGTCGTCCTGACCGGCAAGAAGAGCCGGCCATATGTGGATTTCATGCTGGGAGGTCAGCCTCGAGTGCTGACCTATGATGCCTTAGCCCAGGACATGGGGCTCGACCCGACGTACATGACGATGACGGAACGGCAGTACACAACCGACTTCCACTATCAGGCCGTATTCAGGGCCTTTAGTCATCGAGAGCATGAGCACGAGGAGTACGAGTTGAGGCGCATCAATGCAGTGAAGTTGAGGACCCCTTGGAGGATCCTGCATACCCTGCTCACCCGCTCTGTCATCCCCAGCCTGCAGTCGGGATATCTAATCACGAACAGAGGGCTTCTAACTCTCTTCTCCATGAGGCATCCAGCTGAGCGATCCACCTGGGATCACTGATTGCCACCTCTTTCGCCTAATGTCCGAGGCGAAATAGGGTGGACACCATGCAAATGGGGGGCATCATCACGAGGCTGGCTCCCCACTTTCAGGTGGATTTGGAGCGGTGCTCCATCGTGGGACGGACAGAGCCATTCTCAGTGTCGACTCTCTACAACCAGAAGCTAGTGCTTCAGGGAGAGTGGGGAGTGGAGTACCTTGAGGGGCTCTGACCCTCAGGAGTCATGAGACCAGTGGTTCACCCAGCTCCAATGGAGCCAGATGCAGAGGTACCACCTCCAGAGCAGCCACTTGCTCGAGCTCCCAGCCACTGTCGGCGTCCCGCGCTCTAGCGCCCAGTACCACCACCACCACCACCAGTCGGTGATCCCCTCGTCCAGAGGATGGATCACCTCGAGACCCATGTCGCGGGAGTGACTTCCCGACTCGATTGGCAGACCAACCTCCTTGAGTAGATGGCTCATCGCCAGGGTCTCATTCCAGATGATGAGTCGGGGCCTTCAACCTAGTGAGAGGTAGCCGACGAGGGAGATATGTGGCATAGCCGATTCCTTTCGCCCCACTACTCCACTTGGAACTCTGAACTCTTTTGTTTTATTTTTCTTTCTTTTATTTTGTGTGTGTGATCATAAACTACTATTATCGTATTGTGATGTGTAATAACCACGCCTCGAGCGAGTCATATTGTGTTTGTGTATGTGTGTTTTTGTCTTCTCCTTGAAGCTTAAATCTCCTACCCCGGGAAAAATTCCAACTTTCACTCACCAAGCAAAGCGGTAACATCGTTGTACCCCTATCTTACGCCATTGAGGGCTATGTCGAACTTAAGTGTGTGTGTGTGGGGGGGGGGGGGGGGGGGGGGGTAGTTTATTCTTATGCTTGTGTGAGTGTGATTGATGCTTGGAGCCTTGATGTATGCCCAAATTTGAAAATTTTGAGGGCTCCAAGCAATGTTTTCGTGATAAAAGTGACCGGTTTGTAGGAGAATCTTGTGTTTATTGGCATTAATCTTGAATTGTTGCATGTGATCGAGTGTGTCCTATGATGATGACTGAGAGGTGAATTAGGATAGTGCAAAAATTTTGTTCTCATATGTGCAAAAATGAATGGATGTCTTGACTTGATTACTTATTGATTGCAATTGCCATGCATTGTGTTTTGTGAATGTGGAATGAATGATTGGGTGACTAGGTAGCCATGTGAGTTTTGAGTCGATCGTTTTCTTCTTGTGTGCTTAGATCCCTCTTACCATGGCGAGTAACATCACAGTTGTGAGCTTAATGGTGTTTGATAGAATGATCCCCCCATCCTTTCTTTGTGTCTATACGTGTGTCGTCCTTGTGTCCCGAAGCTCTCGCTTTTGAGTTCCATTGAGGTTCTACATGGAGGACTGTGCGCGGTTCTTGCTAGGAATGAAAGAGAAAAGAGTAGTGATGGAGTGAGTTCTTAAAAGAGAGCATTGGTTATCAAAAGTAGTGTGGAAAGTGTTTAACTCTCTAGTACCCCCTCAAAAAGAAAAGAAAAAGAAGAAAAGGAAAGTAGAAAGAAAAAAAAAGAAAGAGAAACGAAAAGAGGTAATAGAACGGGGTCAATAAAGTAGAGAGTGCCACAAAAGATTCGAAGAGTATGCTCTAAGTGAGGTTTCTTGGCATGCAAGCCATTGAAACCCCCACAACAGTGTTTTAGAACTCCTTCACTACCAAGTCAAAATGTGATAGCAAGAAAGATCGAGGAAGAGCGCTTAAAGGTAGTTCATGATGGGTGATAGGTTGGAAGGGAGAAGCAAGGTTTTTGGCCGATGCTAGTGGCCATTGTTTGTAGGGAAGGTTCTTAGTCAAAACCATAGAACCTTCGGGTTTAGGGTGAAGATGTAGGACCTCATGATGTGTTTTCCACCACCCAAAAAGCCTTTTCCCCATGTCCAAGACAATTGTCAGTCATTTGAACCCGTGTCTAAGACCTCCGGACAAGCTAGTGATGACAACCGTCCCGTGAACTCTAACATTTAGAGGTTGCCGCCGTGGTGAAGAGACGATAGGGCCGAGTGTTGATTATTGTGCACATTCTTTGCACCAAAAAGGCCGAGTGTTGATGATGGTGATTCATTCTTGCTTTGCATGCCATATCATACCTCGGTGAGGACCTTTGTTTCCCATTCGTTCGTTCCTTGGACTTGAATGTTATGCATGGTTAGTTTTGGTTTATAAGTGAACTTGTTGAGAATTGCATTGATTCATGAACAAGGCGAGAACTTTTCTTTTGCCCGTTTTTTGTGACCTCGAATGTCGTTTGTGGTGGATGTCGGTATTGATTGCAACAGTTCATGTGTTAATTGCCAATAGCCATTGAGATTCGCCACTTAGTGCCCTTTGATTTGTCCCTCATGCATTTTTTTAGGTTGAGATATTACCTTGTGTGAAATGGTTTGCTTGGGGATAAGGAAACGTCTAAGTGTGGGAGAGTGATTCGGGCCTAATTGTACACATTTTACCCCCGATCACCTTTGACGTTTATTGCAACTAAACTCCGAAAAGGTTTGTTTTACGCAAGGTTGCTTGTGTTTTAGTGTGTTTCAGATCCTAACAGGTAAAACCAAACCCGGATTCAAAAGTTGGAAGAAAAGGAGCAAAGACCGGGCAAAGAGGTGGAGACAGGCGCAGTTCACGGCAGACGTTCGAGTTCACGGTCTTACAGGACAGTGAACTAGAGCCATGACCCGTGAAGCGAGGAGCAAACAAAGGGGGTTTTCAAGTTACCGACGCCCAGGCAGTTCACGGTTGCTAAGACCGTGAACAGGGGCCACTGACCGTGAACCCAAGCAAATGAAGCGGTGCGTTTTGGTCGCGACACTGAGTTCACGGACGTGTTTCAATGTTCATGGTCATGAACGCAAGCCGTGAACTTAGCGCGATCTCCCACTTAAAAGGAAAGCTGAAAGGAAGTAGAAGGGAGGGAGATCTAGAGTGAGAAAACTTCTCCTTATTTAGATTTTAGAGTGAGAAAGTGACGAACCAAAGAAGAGGATAAACTAGGGTTTGATCTCCAAGCAAGGATTTGGTGTTTCTTCAGCACAAGGAGCAAGGCTTGCATCTTCATGATGGTTTTCCTTTTCCTCTTTTGTGTTTTCCCTTCTCCTAGCATGGAGTAGTCACTTCTTTCACTTGGGTGTTTGTAAACCCTAACTACAATTATGTGAATGCTCGTATGAATTGAATGGTTTGTGGGTGGTTGTGTTTTAATGTGAATGTGGAGGTATTATTCAGAAATGATTGTGTTGTGTGAAAGCCTATCAATCTAATTGCCATTCTAACCTAGATTAGAGAGGAGACCTCCTTAGGTTAGGAGGTTCATTGGGTGTTCTTGGGCATTTCATGCCTCCTATGCTAGTTTATAGAGGAAACCTCCTTAGGTTAAGAGGTTCAATATTGAGATGGGGTTCTTGGACATTTCATGCCTCCTAGGCTAGTTTAGAGAGGAAACCTCCTTTACCCAAGAGGTTCGGTTTCCTTGGCCATTCACAGCCTCCTAAACTAGTTTAGAGAGAACCCTCCTTAACTTAAGAGGCTCATTTCGAGATGGGTTTCCTTGGCCATTCAATGCCTCCTAAGCTAGGTTAGAGAGAACCCTCCTTAACTTAAGAGGCTCTACTAGAGATGGGTTTCCTTGTGCATTATATGCCTCCTAGTCTAGGTTAGTTAAAGGGCAAACCTCCTAGTTCTTATTAAACACTTAGGGTTTTGTTGTGGGTGGTCGTCCAAACTCCAATTCGAGGGTGAACTCTAACCATTCCTTAGTCGATAGGTTGAGTGGGTCACATCAGTGGCTTGGATCGTATCCCATTCCTAAACCTAGAGTCTAAGAGGGTAACCTTGGTTGCTTGTTATACTTCCCTGCGGTTTATGACCCCCTAACCACACACGATCGTTCAATTCTTCAAGTCATAATTGTTAGCTAGGGGGAGCAACACCCGAGTGAAACTTTCTCAACTAGAGTCAAATCCATTTTACCTTTGCAAAGTAATTTAGTTTTAAACCTTTGTTTTCACCAAAACTGATCCGCTAAATAATGTTTCAAACAGTCGAAGTAGCGGTACATGGACCGGCCCAGGTCAATATTTAAACATACTTGCCCTATATTGCACCCATCTAAGGTTTATACTTGGACCTTAGGTGGGATTTTATTGTGATAGTCAGAGCGAGTCACTGTCCAGCCACGGGTGTGACCAAACCCCAGTTGTTTTTCCATCTCTAATGCTGCAGCACGTGGCACTCTTCACCAGGGACATTTCTTTCAATATGGCTTTCCATAGGCTCGTGTGGTTGCTTTTGTTACATCCCACCTTTTTGAGACATGTAAAAGACATTTCTACCCCGGGGTATATTTAAAAATTATTCATAAACACACTTAAAATAAATACACCAAACTTTAATAATTTGAAATCTCAATGACAAGCCCTAACATGTGGGCAAAACTCCAAATCATATTCTTAAAAGAAACAAACGTCCAGAATCTCCAGTTCTTAACTTTCAACCACAAAGTCCAAATAACTTAAAAGTTTTCCCCAACGCTTACTCTGATGCTTGGTCCGCCATTCTTTAACGACGCTGATGTTGAGCCCCTCTAACCTGTTGTCCACGAACTATCTGATCTTGATCTCCTCCTCTACGATCTGGTGAGTGAGTTGGGGTCAGTCTACGCCATTACTTAAACTTGAAACACTTACGGATTATGACCTTAAGTGTTCCTCAAACAATGAATTAGTGGAAGTTGATTATACTACCGTCCTTTAAACTTTAACTCTTAAAATGTGGGAGTTACTCTTAACCCCACTCTCAAAACTTTAAAACTTTGACCGACACTGGGATCCCCCACTAGCTAGTCCGGTTGCCCAACTCATACGTATGAGAGCCCATGCAGGCTTACTTAAACTTAAACTTAGTTAGGGGAGTCGTAACGATCCCCTAACATCTTATACTTATCATGGTGGCTCTTCACCATGATCCACAAGAGCATAATTTCTGCTCATCTTAAAAGTCTCAAGAGCATAACTGCTGCTCATCTCAAAATCTCATATGGGCAACGGACTGGCGCTAGCGACTAAAACTTCTTAAAACTTTACACCTTTCTTGAAGGTGTTGTACTCCTTAAAAGTAACTTACTGGTAATTAAATACATGTCATCAACTGTATGACTGGAAACATAACTTACACGTAATATCATGCATCACGTAAACATACATAAGCATATATGACACGTAGTAGCAAATCTCAAACGAAATTACCGTAAGGTAAATACTTGGAAATATGTAAGGCGTAGACTTTACCCCCTTTACACTCACCTCTTGTGGCGATTACTTAGTTCCCTTGATGTGGAACCCTTACTCCGATTGTTACCTTAAACCTATAATTTGAACGTATATCCTTTTAGTCGATACTGCTCAATTTGTGACCTTTAACTCACTAAAAACTATCCTCCTTAATTCTATAATTTTATAATATCAAAACGTCATTCTAGATTCTTGTAAAATTATCAAATGGGTCAGGAGACTTCTTTTACTATTTTAGTTAAATAAAACCGTCCTTAGTTTAATTTTTATAAATATTAAATCACCTCTTAAAATCTCCAAATTTATTATGAGGAACCTTATAGAACCCTAGTTACGTATAAAATTATCAAACATACCGAAGTCGCTTATACAGTATTTTAATTTTCTAAAACCGATGTTCTACGAATTTTTAGAATTATAAATACAGCTCATAAAATTCTCAAATTATTATCCAGTCATCGAAATAATATTCTCTAATTTATAAAATTATCAAATCATAAAAATATTCACTGAAATGCGTCGGAAGTAAACATGTCCATAAGAAAATACTACTTTCGGTAAATTGTCAAAATTTGAAACGTAGGGTACCAATCTGCTCATATTAAAACATAGGGGACTAATCTAGATATTTTCTCATAGACAGGTACCTGGACGTTTCAGCTCACGTCTCAAACTTTCGTAGCTCTGTTCTCTCTCGTCTAACGTCGGAATTTAGTTTCGTTGACTCCGTGACGTTCCTGGGATTGTCCTCTTCGAGATGGTACCAAGCTTTTGAAGCTTCGTTGAAGTACAATACGCCGGGATCGCCGTCGCAACTACGTTATAATCGCGTCTTGGGGTTAGTTTAACCGAAGTTTGGAGGTAGGAGAGTTCCGAGCTCGGATCCCTTACCTCTAGACGTGTTTTGATGCGAGGGAAATGAGCTGGAGCTGCTGTTGCTTGTTGACGAGAAGAATGGTGATGCTCAGTTGTTTACTGGACGAGAAGGAGGAGAGTGACGGTGATGCTCGGCCGCGAGCTGCTTGTTTGATCGAGAGAGGGGAGGAAGGAAGGTGGTGCTGGCTCCTGGTTTCTTGTACGAGAAGAAGAAGATGGAGAGGGCTGCTGCTGTCCTTGGTTTGTGAAAATATGAATGGAAGGGGCCTGGGTTATGGTTTGTGCCGAGAGGAAGAAGGATGGAATAAATAGAGTAATGATTTTGTATTGTACAAGTTGTTGTTCGGTGAGGGAAATTATTAAAGCAGCCTGCTTCTCTTGTGCTGTCAAGATAAGGGAGTGATGATCTTTCCATTATCTGGTGCTACAAGCCTTTCAATAAATTGGCATATGCAGGGATAGAAGTTGTCGGCCTCTTTACTTTCCCCTCTATTATAGAAACCCAGCACCCCTTTGTTTTTTGTACTCGTTTAATTGTTGGTGATCGTCAAATTTATATAGACGTTCTGGGTTATATCTGTTCAATCTAAAATGTTCTCCCTGTCGATACGATCGCGTGGCCGCAAACGGCTCGTTATTTCGACATCAAACGAATAAGATATGTTCGTTTTAATTTTAGGTACGCAAACGTTACTCTAACGATAGGTTCCACTTTGGACTAACTTATCTCACTCGTTTGGACTCGGAATTAAGATCTGTAAAATTCTACGTGATCGTAGAAGAATTTCTTAACTTAGAGTGTCGATCTTAGATACTGATTATTGATAAATTGACCCAGAATATTCTTAAAATGTCATCAATCAATAGTTTCAATCGCAACTTACTTGCGTAGGAATGGAATTCTTGTTTCCTCGTAAAATTTAATTTGTTTATAAATTTCTCGAAGTTTGGGGTGTTACAGATTTTCTTTAATCCCACAATGTTCCCCTCCTTTTGCTTGAAGTATTTCCCTTGGGGTACCTGCACCCACAAAGCATTCTCGTTGTTAAGAAGCTGCCAAGCTAGCTTGATAATGTATGCCCTATTCAAACATCTAGCGTTTTTAAGGCCAAGTCCTCCCTCGTCTTTGCGTTTACAGATCTGTTCCCACGAGACCAGGTGGACCTTTATTTTTCCCAAATTTTCTTGCCAATTTCATCGCAGACAGAAGCATGTAAGAATGTAGTTTGCATAACATAGGATGGGATTGCTTTAAGAACGGATGTTTCAAGAGTCACTCTCCTAGCTAAAGACAACGTTTTAGCTTTCCAGACACTTAGTTTTTTATCCAGTTTCTCAAGAATATACTTATAGTTGTCACGAGTCATTCTCCCATGAAGGACCGATACCCCTAAGTATTTCCCAAGATCTAACGTAGCCTGGATACCAAGTAAATCACAGATTTCTTTCCTTTCCCTGACTAACATTTGTAGAAAAGAAAACCCTGAATTTTTCCTTTCTTGCAAGTTCACCCAAAGCCACACAAAACTTGTCAAGACATTGAATAATAACACCAACTTGCCTTGAAATAGCATCAGCAAACAAGACCAAGTCGTCCGCAAATAATAAGTGCGAGAGGGCAGGATCCCCCACAGAAAGTCTAGTCGGTTTCCAATTCCCATTCTTAACCTCCTCCCTAATGCACTGGCTAAGCATTTCAATGCATATAGTAAAGAGATAGGGTGAGAGGGGACATCCCTGGCGAAGACCTCTGCTAGGTGTGAAGCACTCTGTCTCTCCACCGTTCCAAAGGACTTGAAGCTCTATAGTCATCACACAGTTCATAATGATGTTGATGCAACAGCTTGGAACCCCAGCAAACATTAGTGTCTCCTCCAAAAATTTCCAGTCAATACGATCGTAGGCTTTGCCTAGATCCACTTTAAGCAGCATGGATAATTTCTTCCATGTTTTCCTTGATATGGAATGGACCGTTTCCTGCAAAATCACAATGTTATTAGTAATTTGTCTATTTGGGATAAAACTCGACTGGTTTGTTGAACTAAGGTTGGCATCAAAGGATTAAGCATGTTGGCTATGCATTTGGCAACTACTTTGTAGGTGACATTACATAAGCTAATCGGCCTAAAATGGTTCATCGAAGAGGGGGCATCAACTTTGGGTATCAAAGCAAGCAAAGTTCCATTAACTTCTCTAATCCTACTAGGTAGCGGAAAATAGGAAATATTGAAATGAGGAAATCTTCTCCAATTTGATTCCATCACTTTTGGAAGAAGATAGCCTGGAAACCATCTTTCCCGGGCGCTTTTAGCCCATTTATGCTCATCGCGATGGCTATGACTTCATCCGGGTGAAGGATGGCCTTCATTCTGCTTAGAACAGTCTCGTCAATGGAAGGAAAGTCAGTAGCGATTCCTTGCCCAGTGGCATTCGAGTCCCTCGTAAATTGCTTGACAAAGAAACTCCTTGCCATCTCTTGCAGAATGTCAGGTTCATCCACCCAATGTTCTCCTTCATCCTTCAAACAAGTGATCTTATTCCTCTTCCTCCTACTCAAGGTACTTGTGTGAAAAAACCTAGTTTTCCAGTCTCCGAAGATCACCCAGTTGGCCCTCGACTTTTGGCGCCATAGCATTTCTTCCTGCCACTACGTCTCCTCCAGATCCTCCCTAACCCTTTGCTCTTCCTGTAAGGATAAGCTATTTGCAGACCTATCATTAAGGAACTCTAGAGACTGTAGTTTATTCAGGAGACTCTTATTACGGCGGAAGATATTACTGACACGCTAAAACACAACACCAAACTGCGACCAAGTGTAATCGCAGTCCGGAAATGCAGTAACAGGCAAGCTCTAATTGTCAACCCAGGGTCTAGATCTACTGCCTACTCCGTGAATATCTATTATCTAGCAAACTAAGTCGAGTGATTGTGATTTTAACTAAAAGTAGTAAAAAAGCAGGAAATGGTTCAAAGTTCTTTAGCAAGGGAAGAGTCACTCGGGAATGATTCCCCCTAACTCCTTAGTTAGGTCGAGGTTGTAATTACCTATGGTTGATTAACTGTTGATTAAACTGCGGAAGATCCGACAGTAGCTTGGAATCTCTTAAGCTGACCAAGCCCACTCAGTCCAACTACCTGGCAGACTACTAGTCTTCACCGGGATAGAAAGCCGAGGCTATGAACGCAGAACTCCACTACTGGAATTGGATTCCAGTACAAAGCAATAAATCAATTAACTCTCGTATAATCAATCTACCACTACCAATTGATGAAGCTCTAACAACCTAATCAGATTCTATCTATCTCAGGTTGCAGCAGAAATCAAGAAAAGATGATCAGACTTCAATTGACTCAATGAATCATTCATCAATCGATTAAAATCAAACAGTATAACAATCCCAAGTCATTACAATCAAGATCCCTAACACATGGAACTAGGGTTCTTTATACCCAAGTGAGAGAAAGTTCTACTCCATAGAGAGAGAGAGAGAGAGGAAAACAGAATACAAAGCAGTCATACTCATAACAATGGGAAGAATCTGCTCTGGGATGTCAATCTTCACTCCTGAGGATGCAATTTGGGCTTCAATGGTGAGAAATCCACTCCAAATAGCTCATAGGGTTTGTTCTTCGCCCTTTCTCTCTCTAAAACTCTGTTTTTTGCTCAAAAAGTCGACTCCCTCTCCTTTGGCTCAAAATTGGGTTAAAACCCAGAATTTCCCGACCATACGCCGTGTGGCTTTCCAATCTGCCCGTGTGGATGGCAAAATGCGGCGGCCACGCTGCACGCTGCACGGCCAGAGGCACATGGCCGTGTGGATTTCCAGTCTGGCCGTGTGAGCTCCCTGGACTTTTCACACGGCCACAAGGAGTCCCATACACGGCCAGTGTGGCTTGCCCGCATCATGGAATTCCACACGGCCAAGTCACACGGCCGTGTGGAATTTAGGTCTGCCCGTGTGGAATTTCCAACTTTTCGTCAAACGTCCCAACTTCGTCCAATCGACCCCGAACTCGTGCCCAAACCTTCTTTCACGTACTAGGACCTGAAATATCACAAACAAGAATAATCTAGCGTGAAATCGGCCTAAAACACAAGAGATGAGACTCAAACGGTACATGAATGGTGGATAAAATCATGTGTAAATATCAAGTCATCAAATTCCCCCGCACTTAACCGTTTGCTTGTCCCCAAGCAAACCTAGTCAGATACAAGGTAAGCTCAACATATTTCAATCATACCAACATTGGGGACTTATCATATAGGCACAGAACACGTGAATCATACTGGCTTTTGATCATTGCGATATGGACAACTCAACAGCAACCTAGACAAACACCACAGAGGACATTCGAGCGCAGCAAAATCGGGTAAAGGAAGATGAGTCCTTTCTGTTCACCAACCGACATAGACTTGACTCAACCACTTGATAAAGACAGTCATTGCATGCATCAAACTCAAGACATCAGAATCAAGACTGAGCCATCTAGGTCCTCACCGGGGTACAGAGCATAAAGAATAAGAAAATGAATCGCTCACTGTCGACCAATGGGGTCAGGACCTTTGATGCTAAAAATGTGCATGCTTATTCTCTCAAATCCTAACATCTCTTCACCATGATGGCAGCCTCTAAATGTTAGAGCTCACACAAGGGATGTCACCACTAACTAATCAAGAGGTCTTTGACACAGGTTCAAGTGACTGGCTAGGGTCTTGGACATGGGGAAAAGGCCTTTTAGGTGGTGGAAGTATTCATAGCACAAGGTTCCACAATTCCAAATCCAACACAATCACAATCAATCAAACCACTTGCTTTCTTTCTGCCATTCTGCATTACTCAAATTCTCTAGAGTACAAGAGCGAAGGAGGTCACATACATGCTAGTATTTCCAAGCCGGACTGCTAAGAAACACTACTTAATGAGCATGATTCAGAATTTTTGGGTAGTGGCTCTCTTTTGCTTTCATTCATTTTTTTCTTTTTTTTCCTTTTTTTTTCATTTATTAAGAGAACCACCACCTCTGCACATTTTTCAAACACATGCTCAATTTTTAAGCTTTACCTCCAACCCTCACATTAAATTTAGCAGAAATAGCAGAGAACATGCAAAAACCACTCTGTGGAACCTTCTAAGAGATGAAAAATGGTGATCTTCCATTGTAGACCGAAGGAAAGAAAAGTACACGGCTCAAAGGGGCTGACTAGGGGGTATGACACACTAGGACAACCAATTTGGTCGTGGGCTAATCATATGCCTCCATCATCTTAGCTAGTAACAACGGGAATGCTACACATCATGGAATAGGGATCTATCGCACAAGAAAGAAACGAGCAGGCTCAAATCTCACATGGCTACCTATATGCTCTATCTCTCATTCTGATTCCTTGAACTAGATGCATAAACGACTGTCAAGAGCAAGTGATCAATCCAAGTCACAGTTGGTAAGCAAACAGTTGAAAAAAACTGAACCCCAACACAATTCTACTGCACATCTCAGTCATCATCATATGTTGTCCTAGTTACAATCAAGTTGTCGTGCAATAATTCGAAAGCCATTCGATTCACCAATCAAATCCACAGTGCCAATATGATTATGCAAACCTCGGTACTTGTAGCCCTCAAATCTCGAGATTTGGACAGCGGACTAGGCTCCAAGCACACAAACTCATCTAGCAGTCAACAACAGATAACCCCCCCCCCCACTTAAGCACGACATTGCCCTCGATGGAGCAGAGGTAGTGATGGCAATTTCAACCCGCCCCGTGGGTATTACCCGACCTGACCCGCGATGGGGCGGGTATTACCCGACCCGCAGTAGCATGGGGCGGGGCATGGGTATCTACTTCCGACCCGCCCTGCCCCGCCCCGCCCCGTTCTAGACTCATTTTATCTCAATTTCTTACAATATTTATACATATTTCTACTATTTTGACTTTTCTTCAACTAGTTAGAGTCGATCTTTCAACTTGTTAGGCTCAATTATCCATTCTATTATCAATATTTTTCATTCTTAAAATGTTTTTCCCTACGTTTCATTGTAAAAAGTAAAATTTACTTGTATTTTTTTAACAACATGTAAGAGTGGGTCGACCCGCCCCGCCCCGTACCCGCGCGGGTTTTACCCGCCCCGACCCGTAGTAGAGTGGGGCGGGGCATGGGAATCGAGGTACCCGCCCCGCCCCGCCCCATTGCCATCACTAAGCAGAGGAAAAGAAAAGGGGAAACGATGTTACCGGGAATACGGAGTGTCGGGGGACTGGAAATGGGACCAGTCAGCAGGTCTAGAATCATCAAAACACACTAGGTGATAGAAACCATAGTTCCAAGTGGACAAATCGAAAAACAAACGAAAGGAACACAAACCTTGGTGGGGTTGCCTCCCCACAAGCGCTTCTTTACCGTCGTTTAGCTGGACGCCAGTAGGGTGGATGCTCAGAGAGGTGTAGGAACAAGTTCCTTCAAGAGCGGATCCACATCGCTCTTGAGGTACAGCTTCAGATGGTGGCCATGCACACGACGGGTGTGACCACCAGCACTCGTCAACTCAACCTGGCCATCCGGCAGGATGCAAGCCAGTGAATACTCGGATGGCCAAGGCGGCCGAGGCTCAGGAGCCGGGACTAGCTCATAGTGGTCTCCTACTTCCTTTTCAGCAAGCTTAGCTACCTGCAGTTTTGACCGCCACTCCTCCTTGATCTTTTCGTTTGAGAACGGGGTGGGCGGGAGTGGCGGCGAAGGTATGGGAGGTGGATCCTGCAAAATGGGAGGCACAGAAGGGTACATGACAGACTCGTGCTCGCGGTGAGAAACAACATGCAAAGGCGATGAAGCAGGGAGAGTATTAGCAATTGAAAATGTTATTCGCTCCTCGCCATCCCTCAAGACTAAGGTCCCATCATGTATATCTATGAGAGCCTTGGCAGTAGCCAGGAAAGGCCTTCCCAGTATAAGGGTCACTTCTGCGTCTTCATTGATGTCCAAGACAACAAAATCCACAGGATAAAAGAATCTGCCAACCTTAACTAGAAGGTCTTCCACTATGCTCCTAGGATGAACTATAGATCGGTCAGCTAGTTGAATACTCATCCTAGTTGCACTGGGTTCACCTAGGCCTAGTTTCTTGAATAATTTATATGGTATCACATTAATACTAGCACCTAGATCCGCCAAGGACCTCTCTACATGCAATTTACCTATAGATCATGGGACAGTAAAACTACCTGGGTCCTTCTGCTTCTGCGGAAGCTTGTTCTGCAGAACGGACGAGCACTCCTCGCTGAGCTCCACAGTGGCTAGCTCGCTCAGCCTTCTCTTCTTCGAGAGAAGCTCTTTCAGGAACTTCGCGTACTTAGGCATCAGAGATAATACCTCCACGAAGGGAACTTGAACATGCAGCTTCCTAAGCATGGATGAGAAGTTGCCAAACTCTGCCTCTAGCCTGTCTTTGTAAATCCTGGTGGGAAAAGGGAGCTTAGGCTTATATTCAGCCACTACTGGTTGTGGCTTTGGAGCTTGATCCTCTGGCTCCTTTTCCATCACCAGGTCTTCTTCCGGCTTTGGGGTGATCTGGGTCACCTCCTTGGCACTCTTCTGCGGTGCATCCGCAGTCACAGTCCTACTTCTCAACATAATGGCGTGCAACCCCTCCTTATGATTTCTGGGATTCGGTAGGGGTTGTCCAGGAAGTGTGCCAGCCGATCTGGAAGCAAGGGCATCTGCCAGGTGCCCGATTTTGGTGTCCATATCCTGCAGGAGTGCCTGCTGGTTTCTCTGGCCAGCTTCAATCTCCATGAATTTGCCTGCAGCCACTTCCCTGAATTGCTCCAATTTATTGAACTTTTGGGTACTAGTGCTGGCCAAGGTAGTCACTAGATCCCTCAGTTCTGACACGGGATCGCTCGGACCTAAGACTGATGGAGATGCACCAGGCTGTTGGTACTGCTGCTGTGGGGGCTGTTGGAAAGCTAGCCCCTGTCTGGGCTGATAAAGTGGTTGTTGTTGCTGCATCTGGCCTGGGCGAGGCTGGTATGACTGCCTCTGGTTTGGAAAAATAGTTACAGGAGCTTGGAAGTCAGGTGGCTTCGGATTGCTGTTGCCACTCCAGGAGAAATTGGGATGCTGGCGCATCCTTCATTGTAGGTGTTACTGTATGTGTCGTTGCACCGGACATTGTTGATGAAGTTCACCTGATCCTGGGGTGTACTGGATTCACGCATGGCCTGGCAGTCCTCTATAGTATGATGGGCGCTCTCGCACCACTAGCAACGCATTGTCGGCTGCTGCCCTGTCCCCGGAACCATCCCATTCTGATCGATGGCTGAGACCAGTTTAGATACAACCTGCACCTAATCAGAAGAGTGGGTGCCCACAACATGTACACCTCGGCTTGGTGCTCGCCTCGACCTCCTAGCGGTGCCCCAATCATACCCTTTCTCTGCCATCTTCTCAAAGAACTGATTCAACTGCGGCAGTGTCTTGGTCAGCATGTTCCCGCCACAAACCGAATCAATCAGCTGCTTGTCTTCTGGGAAGAGGGCGTGGTAGAAGGTGCCCACCTTGAAAGAATCATTGAAACCATGATTGGGACACCTCAGGAAGAGACAGGTGTATCTCTCCCATGCATCCCGGATGGTCTCATCTTCATCCTGGGTAAAGTGGGTGATCTGCTTCTGCAGGTCGGCCGTTTTTTACGGAGGATAATAGCGGGTGAGGAACTTGTCTGCCAGGTTGGCGAACATGGTGATAGATCCGGGAGGCCTAGTGTCCAGCCACTCCTTGGCTTGCCCCTCCAGAGTAAATGGGAAGTACCTCAGCTGGATGGCATCGGTTGGGACCCCATTTATCTTGATCCCATCTATAAGCTCGTGGAACCGCCTCAGGTGTGATCGCGGGCACTCCCCCTCCTTGCCACGGAATACCACCGAGCCGCGCAGCATGGTGATGATAGAGGTGCTCACCTCAAAGTTATTTGCTGGAACTAGAGGGTATTGGATGGGCGACCTCATGTCCGCGGCTCTAGCGGTCTAGTAGTACCCCATGGTCTGCTCCTCGGGAAAGACCACATCGTTGTTCTGTGGTTCACCCATTTCTTCCTCCTTGATAATTTGCAGTTGTGCTAAAGCCTCCTCCGTAGACAGTCGCGCCTTTAGATCCCGCTTGAAGTTCCTACAGGTCCGTTCAAGCTCTTGGTCTAATGGTAGTAAATCTCCCGACTGGCTACGGGTCATGCACTACATGCACACAATCAGCAAAAGCAACCCGTGAAGGCACACAGGTGGAGGAGAGAAAATGCAGTAAAGAAAAAAGTTAGAGTAACAAACTTTCACGGTTCCCCAATAACCTAGAGGTTCCCCGGCAACGGCGCCAAAAACTTGACACGCTAAAACACAACACCAAACTGCGACCAAGTGTAATCGCAGTCCGGAAATGCAGTAACAGGCAAGCTCTAATTGTCAACCCCGGGGCCTAGATCTACTGCCTACTCCATGAATATCTATTATCTAGCAAACTAAGTCGAGTGATTGTGATTTTAACTAAAAGCAGTAAGAAAGCAGGAAATGGTTCAAAGTTCTTTAGCAAGGGAAGAGTCACTCGGGAATGAGTCCCCCTAGCTTCTTAGTTAGGTCGAGGTTGTAATTACCCTGGGTTGATTAACTGTTGATTAAACTGCGTAAGATCCGACATTAGCTTGGAATCTCTTAAGCTGACCAAGCCCTCTCAGTCCAACTACCTGGCAGACTACTAGTCTTTATCGGGATAGAAAGTTGAGGCTATGAACGCTGAACTCCACTACTGGAATTGGATTCCAGTACAAAGCAGTAAATCAATTAACTCTCGTATAATCAATCTACCACTACCGATTGATGGAGCTCTAACAACCTAATCAGATTCTATATATCTCAGGTTGCAGCAGAAATCAAGAAAAAATGATCAGACTTCAATTGACTCAATGAATCATGCATCAATCGGTTAAAATCAAACAGTATAACAATCCCAAGTCATTACAATCAAGATCCCTAACACATGGAACTAGGGTTCTTCATACCCAAGTGAGAGAAAGTTCTACTCCATAGAGAGAGAGAGGAAAACAGAATACAAAGCAGTCATACTCATAACAATGGGAAGAATCTGCTCTGGGATGTCAATCTTCACTCCTGGGGAGGCAATCTGGGCTTCAATGGTGAGAAATCCACACCAAATAGCTCATAGGGTTTGTTCTTCGCCCTTTCTCTCTCTAAAACTCTGTTTTTTTGCTCAAAAAGTTGACTCCCTCTACTTTGGCTCGAAATTGGGTTAAAACCCAGAATTTTCCGACCACACGGCCGTGTGGCTTTCCAGTCTGCCCGTGTGGATGGCAAAACGTGGTGTTTCGATTAGTGGACTTCAGGCACGCTGCACGGCCAGAGTCACACGGCCGTGTGGATTTCCAATCTCGCCGTGTGAGCTCCCTGGACTTTCCACATGGCCACAAGGGGTCCCATACACGGCCAGTGTGGCTTGCCCGCGTCATGGAATTCCACACGGCCAAGTCACACGGCCGTGTGGAATTTAGGTCTGCCCGTGTGGAATTTCCAACTTTTCGTCAAACGTCCCAACTTCGTCCAATCGACCTCGAACTCGTGCCCAAACCTTCTTTCATGTACTAGGACTTGAAATATCACAAACAAGAACAACCTAGCGTGAAATCAGCCTAAAACACGAGAGATGAGACTCAAACGGTACAGGATTGGTGGATAAAAACATGTGTAAATATCAAGTCATCAATTACCAAACACCTCCTTATTCCACTTCCGAAGCTTCCTTGCAAAATCATAAAGATAAGAAGTTAGCTCGTTGCCCACTCTCCATTCGTTGCAGAGGAGAGGGAGGAACTCTTCATGAGCCAACCAAGGGGCGAGAAAGTGGAACCTCCTTGGCAATGCAGTCAAAATCGGGATTTTGATCGTAAAATCGTAGGATTTTAGGATTTTACTTAGGGATTCCGATCCTTATTTTACTATAAAATCGGTGGACCTTAAAATCGTTCAAAATCGGGATTAAAATCGTTAAAATCGTGGAATCGTACCAAAATCGGGATTTTGATCCTATGTGAACTAAATAGGGAGTTTGAGCCAATTCAAAAGAAGCAGAACTATTTCGGTGGAAAGGGCAATGAAGGGGATCTTCTCATATATTTTTCCTATTAAAAGAACATTTGCAAAGAAGAAGAAAAACTAATTAGGGTTCGGTCAACCCCTTTCCCTTCTCCTTGTTTAACTCATCGGTAAAACAATTGTCAGAATATTGTAAGTGCGTAAGAGTTAACATTATTATTAGCAAATTATTTAATTAATGAATATATTTATACCAAACCAATGACATTAATTATTTATTGGATTTCATTTATTCTTAGTTTTAAATCATGTTCAGTAGACGATGTCGGAATACTACTTTGAGTTAAACTACCTAGACACAAAATGAAAAACAAGAGTCAAACCCCAAGAGCTCTATCCCTTCCTCATAAATTATTTTGAGTTATGTATTAAATAACAATTAAAATGACGATTTTGGAACGTTAATCTTGAAAATTATCACTTTAAATGTTATAAGTCTTTGTGTTATTAATTATTTACCTTATTAATATTATTATATGTTAATTTCTATATGGTACTTAAAATCCTACGATTCTACGATTCGATTTTACGATTCCGATTTTACCCATTTTTCGATTTTAGGTAAAATTTCGATTTTAACTGCTTTGCTCCTTGGGAGCCTACTCTTCTTTGGAGAACTCGAGCTGCAGGTGAGAATCGGTCTGTGGTCAGACTTCAGCTTGGGAAGGTGGAAAACAGTTGACATCGGGAAGGCATGTTTCCATTCCAGATAACACAAGCTACGATCCAGTCTTTTTTCAGGCGAGACGAGCAAGTGAACCAGGTGAATCTTGGTCTAGATAAGCCAAGATCATACAGGTTGCACTGCTCCAAGCAGTAGTTGAAAGCCCTCGCCTTAGCCGGATTGAAACGGGCTCCTCCTTGCTTTTCAGATGGGTGAGTGATGGAGTTGAAATCCACTAACAATAACCATGGAGAAGTGATGTGTCTAGTAAGGTTCTTAATAGCGCACCACAACTCCCCTCTATCGTGCTCATTAGGGCTCACATAAACCTCTGCCAGGAATCCAACTTCCTTACTACCCAAACAACATTTGAGATGCAGATACTGTGGGTGGGTTTCCTGGAGGTCCAGAGTTACTTGGTTACTATCCCAAAGAACCCAGATACCCCCTCTAAACCCTACAGCCTCCAAAATCTTCCAAGCATCAAACCCCATTGATCTTCTCACGTCGAGGGCATCCTTCCCGCTGATCCTGGGTTCAAAAATACAAACAATATTTGTTGAGTATTTACTCTTATAAAACTCAAAGGTAGAAAGATACTTAGGGTGTTTGGCACCGCTACAATTCCATGAGAGAATTTTATTCATTAAAAGATGAAAAAGGAAACTCCCCTAGTCGTGACCCCAGGGGTGGAGCTACACTTAAGGTAGGGATTGGTCCCGGCCCCTAGGATCGTAAGGATATTTAGTACGAATTTTATAAGTAGAACTTGTTCCGTAAATTTTATTGTGTAATAGTCATGTAGTCTAATGGTAGACAATCTTGACTTGTGTTTTAAAGCACACGGGTTCGATCCACCATGGCTACATACGTTTTGTTTAATCATTTTCGCCCCCCCCCCCGGGTCTCGAAATCCTGGCTCCGCCCCTGCGTGACCTGATGGTCAATCATGATATTAAACAAGATCAATGGCTACTTTGACATTCGACGTCGCTCCCTTCCGAGATCAGCTTCACTTTGGCATCTTCTGGCTTGGCATTGTCTTGTCCCAGGGGTGGATCAAAGACAATCCTTCTAGGATTAGAAGTCCCATTTTCCGGGGATGGAGTGACTTGGTTGTCATTTCTATTGGACTCCTTTTGCTTCGATGGGGTGACTGCTTTCTTCTTACCCTGAGTCCCCTTTGGCAAGGTATCCGGTGGTTCTCGTTCCTTTCCAATTTTTGTGCGGCCTGATATTGAGAGAGAACTCTGACCAGGTCTGATGCAAGATTTCTACATTCTTTTCGGAGAGATGATCTCCTTCTCCTTATCCTTGATGAATCCAGCAAACATTGGGATGCAAGCTGAGGTCTTCTGTTTGTTCACCTCAGGTGACCCTTCCTCGCATGGTCTGCAGTTTTATGTGTTTTTCCTTGTTTATTCTTCATCTTTTGATTTTCAGGTTCATTCTTCTCTTTCGTGTGGCCAGCCTGTTTGTCAACAACTCGATCTTCCTTTTGGATTGTCGTTCCTTGATCATCAGTTGTTGACTGATTCTCCCCATTAAGCCTTCCTCCATCTCTTGTGCATTTTCCTTCCCACTAGTTTCTGCATCGCCCTCTCCCAATGCACTAAATCTTGAACCTTTCACCTCCTCACTTCTCTTTTCTTCCTTCTTCTTACCTTCCTCCTCCTTTCCTTTGATTTTCTGCTGGTTACTCTTTCTTTTTGTTCTCGTGGCAATCATCCATGTCCCAAAGTCATCAAGGATCTTGGGCCTAATCTCTTGACTCACTCTTGCTATCTCATCCTCCATTGTTCTTTGCTCCGGTGAGGTGGACTCTTTAGTGACCAACCTTGGACACTTATCTTCCAAGTGCCCAAACCTCCCACACTCAAAGCAAATGGTATGGAGACCTTCATACTCAACCCTTCTAACCCTTCTTTTCCGTCTGTACTTGGGGATCGGTCTCTTCTTTAGGTCATTCTCAATGCAGATTCGTGCATAGTTTCCTCTAAAGCCATTCGATGTGTTATAGTCAATTTTGATGACCCTTCCAAACTTGCTCCCAATGCTTTCCAGGATTTCTTCATCAAAATAGGCCATTGGTAGACGGGGAAGTCTAACCCAGACAGCAGTCTTGTTGATTTCATCAAAATCAGGACCAAATTCAATAGCCACGGCTCGGAGACGATAGTGATCGTCAACCGTCCACGGTCCGCCATGAAGGGCACGCTCGTAATCCAGTTGTGAATCAAAAAGGGCTTTTGGAAGAAGCCATTCCCAATATCCCCAATCTTAAGACCTCCTGTTCTCGCCCACATCTTATGAACTCTTCTATGGATAAAGGCATAAGGGAAATTCTTACCAAGAACACGAAAGGTAATCACCCTTTTCCATCGATTACGGACTCTTGCGTTAGTACTCTTCTTCACTCTGATTGTAGGGCAGAAGGGATCATCTTACCCTTCCTTTGTGTTTGACTCATCGGACATAAGGTCGTCGCCTTTCGGGATCTCGTCCTCTGGTTCATTCCCAAGAAAAGAGTCTTTGTATGAAACTTTGGGTCTTCGATTAGCCTGCATCTTCGGGTCACTCAGATGTGTTTTCGTTGACCAGAACCTGCCATCTTTTATGCTCCGATGCAGTCGTTCCCGGGGTCTCCATAGCGGAGACTTCCTCTCTAGCTCTGGTTGTAACAATCGCCACTACCAGTGAATCCGCCACTCGTTGTAGCTCGAGATTTCTTGCTCGACTGCACTAGAGAAGACGTCGGCGACCTGTCTGGTGGCTTCAAACAATGGTTTACTGCCTCCTTCGACGGTTTCATTCCAACGGTCATACCACTCACGAGGAGAGAGGCAAGAGCAATCCTCTCTCTACCTTTACCTTCTCTCTCCACTTCCTTTATGACTTTATTTATGAAAACAAAAGTTGTGAGAGCAACGATGTTGCTGAAGGTTGATCTTACAAAAGCTTATGGCCGCATCGGTTGGGCCTAGCAGCCAGGCTCCTAAATATGTATGAAGAATAGGCCCAATCATTTTTCTTATCCTGAGACTCTTACAGCAAATCATGCAATCGGATAAGATATCCACTCCGCGCCTTCTTCCACTCCTTTCAAAAACCATAGACACCGACCACCAAAGCCGCCGGCCAGTCCTCCGATCACAATCTCATTCCCCTACTTCGTAAAATGTCAACTTACTCTAAGGCCCATATCTGCCAGTGCCTGACACGCCTGTCAACTGTTCGACGAAATTCCCCAGTCACAATCTCCGGAGCCCGGCGGAAGAACGGCCAGCAGTTCGTCCAAGGTGTCCTTGCACTCGCCCAGGGACTTACCGAACTCGGCCTTCGCAGCGGCCACGTCGTCGCCATAGCCGCCTTCAACAGGTCTTCTCGTTCTCCGCCTCTCAGTCCTCTCACTTTCATCTCCGCGAATGTATGTGGTCTGCATATTCATCTTCGCTCTTTGCAATCAACAGTGATGAGTATCTGGAGTGGTTGCTGGCGGTTGCATTTGTGGGAGGGATAGTTGCTCCGTTGAATTACCGATGGGTGAGTTTGAGTTCATTGCAAATACCAATTTTGGCTGCCTCTAGAGCTTGATTTCGTTCCTAATCGAAAACAGAATCATATTGCCGCAGAGCTTCCAAGAGGTCAAATCGGCAATTCTGGCCGTCAAGCCTGTGATGTTGGTGAGCGACGAAAGTTGTAGCCGATGGTACTCCGAGCTCGACGACGATAGCGAGTTCCCTTTCCTGAGGTGGCGAGTTTTCGTCGGTTCCAATTCCCTTGATTCTATGAAATTGCCAAACAGTATGCTTCATTCTGTTTGTCCGTACTCGAAGAGCAGCATTCTCGCTGCAATTTCAGCTTCTTGACCACATAATCTGCTCTCAGGTCTGGCTACGGAAACAATTAGGAGTCAGACTATTAGAGATCTGGATTTGAATTTTACTTGGGCTCCTGATGGTGCTGCTATAGTATGTTTTACTTCAGGTATGCGTTCAATGGTTGTCATTGCCACCAACTATGATGCTTGCTTATCGCCAGAAAATGGCAATGGGTAGCTGAGATGTTTTCGTGGTGTTGTGTTTAGGCACCACGGGAAGGCCAAAGGGTGCTGTCATTAGCCATTCTGCATTAATTGTACAGTCATTAGCCAAAGTTGCCATCGTTGGTTACAGGGAGGATGATGTATGCCACTCGTCTCGAGTTCTTATCGCTTACTTGTGTTCGTGAATCTTTCAACGTCGTGTGAATGAATCAAATGGTGTGGATGATCATCATCTGAGGTTTTTCTCATGTGCAGGTTTATTTGCATCTTGCTCCACTTTGCCACATTGGGGGGTTATCGTCAGCCTTGGCCATGTTGATGGTTGGAGCTTGTCATGTCTTGATTTCCAAATTCGAAGCTACAGCAGCTGTGGATGCCATTGAGAAACACTCGGTGACTTCTTTCATCACTGTCCCCACGATCATGGTTGACTTGATTTCCTCAATCACGTAAGAATAAAGATGAAGAGGCTCACTTCTTTTTGCAAGTCATTGTTTCTGTTTGATCTCATACTTCCAAAATCTTCTATTCCAGAATGAAGGAAAACTGGAGAGGCAAGCACTCCGTTAAGAAGATCCTAAATGGAGGCGGGAGTCTTCCACCTGAACTCATAGGACTAGTTGCTAATTTCTTCCCACAAGCGAGGCTTCTTTCAGCTTATGGTATGGGCCTTGCTTTGATGTTCTCGACAACATTTCCTTTGCTTTCCCCTCTACTATATGAAAATTCAGTAACTTTAACACTTTCCTTCTTCTTTTTCCATGTAGGAATGACAGAGACCTCTTCTTCATTAACTTTCATGGCTCTACACGATCCAACAGTGGCCGAAATCTCTCGCCAGTCTCAGGGACCAGAAGGTGTCTGTGTTGGCATGCCAGCCCCCCATGTCGAATTAAGAGTACACCGTGATGGAAGAATATTAACCAGAGGCCCCCATGTTATGCTGGGATACTGGGATCAATACACTGCTCCCCAGAGATTGGAACCCACGGATGAGATTTGGCTCGACACTGGTGACGCAGGTTCTCTCGATGACAGTGGTAATCTCTGGCTCGTTGGGCGTATCAATGACCGAATCAAGACAGGTGGAGAAAACGTTCACCCAGCAGAGGTAAAAAAAACATACTACAAACATCAAAATCATTTTTACATCCATGAATACTAACTGAAACACTGCAAGCTGCTGATACAGATAGAAGCAGTCCTGTTACAGCATCCAGGAGTTATTGGTGCTGTGGTCGTGGGGATTCCAGACGCTCGTTTAGCCGAGCTGGTGGTTGGTTGCATTCAATTGAGAGAAAGCTGGGAATGGTCAGATAGTGGTTGTTGTGTTGCAGAGGATGAGAGCAGGCAAGTGTTATGCAGTGAGACTCTGACGAAGTATTGCAGAGCAAAGAATTTAACAGGGTAACTTCTCCTCTGACATTCACCGTCCATGGAAGTGGAAAGTCAGTGCATGGTCTTTCTTCAGTTCTTTGTTCTGACAGTTAACGTAAGGGTTTCATTTTTGTTGTTTGGTGGGATGGAAGGTTTAAAGCACCGAGAATGTTCGTCCGGTGGAAGGAGGAATTCCCGCGTACGTCGACGGGGAAGATAAGAAGAGATCAAGTGAGAAGAGAAGTTATGTCTCGGCGGTTGCTAGCCATCTCCAGCAACCTTTGAGATGAAAGAATGAATTGAGTTGCTTCATGTCGCTGGTTTGCCCTGCTTGTTAACAATGTAGGTTGAGATTGAGCCCATTAATTTCTTTCATTTAAATTTTAAAACCAACCTTCTGCTCAGGTGGCTGTACTTGTTAGCAATAGTGAGTTTACTTCCAGTTTCTGGATTTGTCAAATGGAGACCTGGTGCCCAATTATACAAATTTTCAATAAACTTTGGGCTCATTAACAAGTTAAGTTAGGTCACCACTAAGCATGGGACACGTGACCTCCTGGATGTTGCAAAGTTGATGATGAAACGATAACGTCTACATAATTGTCTTGTCGACTACTCACCACGACGAATGATATATGAAATAAATAGCTTAGAAGCCTCGTCAAAGATCTCTAACCTTCTTAATATAAGGTGCTTAAGCGGGTGAGATCATGTTCTTAAGGCCTATCTTTTAAGAAAGATCTTAAACCTCTTCCAACCAATAAGAGAAGGAGAGAGAGTGATTAGTAATCATTGTGTAACTACCTGGCTAATACGTTCAAGGGTAAGACTGGAATATACTAAATAGTTAATAATATTATTAATTAAAAGGGAAATTGTGGAAACTGACAAAAACGCGGATTGGATTGAAAGATTGTTTTCTCGTGCATCGTTCTCTTCCCATCCCTAAAACCGCTTCTCTGCAAAACTCGCCGAGGTGCCTCGCTGGAGACATGCCATCGCGAGCCACTTCTCTCCTGCTCTCTGCCGACTCGTTGACCTGTCGTAGCCACCGTCTCGCCTCCAATCCGCCGTTAGCAACCGCACGTGGAACTCCTTGCCTTTTTGTTGTCGGACGTTAACACTGCTCTACTTCGTCGGCGTCTCGTCCTGCCGGCATACCGACTCCATGGAATTGCCAAAACGTGTTTTGTTTGATAATTTTATGTTAATAACGTAATTTTACGTACTTTACATTCTTGCTATATTAGACACTATTAACAACGTAAGTAAAAATGTTAATAATGTATGTAATTGAAGAAGAATCTTGGCAGTAGTTTGTTGACATTGTTATTAATAATTGGAAAAAGATGATTAATAACAATGACATTAATTGTTAATAATTATAGTATAAATGTTAATAATCCAGGTGGAAAAATTTCTTCAGTTTACCTGACAGTGTTATTAATAATTGAAGTAGAAATATGTTGACGCGTTAATAATGAGACTAGGGGTAATTAATAATGGTGTCATTGTTTGTTAATAATTGAAGTTAATAAGTTAAAAATCATCTTTGCATGTAAAGCTTCAGCGTCTTTGAGGTTTAATAATTCGAAAATGGATGATTAATAAAAATAACATTATTTGTTAATAATTATAATTGTAACAAGTTTACAAAATAATCACCGGTTTAAAGCGTCAACGTCGTGGTGTTTAAAAAACTGGAAAAGCGATGATTAATAACGACGACGTTACTTCTTAATAATTATAATATAAATGTTAATAATCAAGTTGGAAAAATCTCTTCTGTATTTACCTGACAGTTTTATTAATAATTGAAGTAGAAATACGTTGACGCGTTAATAATGAGACTAGGGGTAATTAATAACGGCGTCATTGTTTGTTAATAATTGAAGTTAATAAGCTAAAAGTCATCTTTGCGTGTAAGGCTTCAGCGTCTTTGTGGTTTAATAATTCGAAAAGGGATGATTAGTAAGAATGACATTATTTGTTAATAATTATAATTGTAACAAGTTTGCAAAACAATCATCGGTTTAAAGCGTCAACGTCGTGGTGTTTTAAAAACTGGAAAAACGATGATTAATAACAACGACATTATTTCTTAATAATTATAATAAAATTTTAATAATGATACGTTGATAATGGTAACAAAACATGTTACTACCTTAAAATTAAAACGTTAACAATGGTAACAAAAATAGTACTAAAGAAACACACATTAGCAACAAAACATCTAGATAATAAATAAAAGCCGAATGATGAAAACTGTTGCTCCATTTCAAATTTCCTGCAACGAGAGTGATTATAGGAAGGATATTTTGGTCTTTACAATTGCTTATTTTCTTATTTATTTATTCATAAAAAAGGCATGCACTGGGATTTGAACCTTGGTTTCTTTAAAGGCAAGCAAGGATCATAACCAATCTCACTAAGTATATTTATTGTATCTATTTAAATTCAAACATACACGAACCTAAATTATGAAAATCATATGACTTTTTTAACGATTAGTTGGCCACTGAATCTCCCGTAAGTACTTATTTGGTGTTTTAATACTTTGATTATTTTAGTTGCAGTTTAATACTTAATTTAAATTTCTATCTATTTTATAAATATACAATAACCCTAAAATTGCAGCCCAAATATCACTGGTTCGAATATTGCATATCGAATTGCAATATTAAACATGTAGAAGCAATATCGACTTCTTAAATTAATATTATTTTTCAGAATTACTATGGAGAAATTATATCTTTGTGCAAACTATATGAGACTGGTTCTTTTAATGTTTTAGTCGGGATAACCGCTACATTTTAAACTTCTTCATAATCTTGCATGATTGGATCCAATGATCATTATACAAGATTGTGTTTAATAGGGTGGCTCATTTCACCACTTTTTGGCGTGTTAATGAATTTGTAGGACAATGACAGGTCTACATCTACACTCATCACAATCTACACATCATATAAATGTGAAATGTGAAATGTGAAATGAGAAAAGAGGGATTCCATTTCAAATTTGATGCGTACAGAGCAATTTTTTAGGGGTAAATTTAGAAGATGCCAGTGCGGTCGGTCTGTTGAGCACGAAAGTAAAAATATGTTTTCATTTAAACGGGCCCAAACTGTTATTTGGCCCACTAATCGTGCACCCATCGCCAATGCAGTCAAATTCGAGATTTTGATCGTAAAATCGTAGGATTTTAGGATTTTACTTAGGGATTCCGATCTTGATTTTACTATAAAATCGGTGGACCTTAAAATCGTTTAAAATCGGGACTAAAATCGTTAAAATCGTAAAATAGTACCGAAATCGGGATTTTGATCGTAAGAGAACAAAATAGGTGGTTTGAGCCAATTTAAAATAAGTATAACTGTTTCAGCGGAAAGGGCAATGGAATCTTCTCAGATATTTTTCTATTAGAAAAATATTCAAAAATAATAAAAATAACCAAATTAGGGTTCGGTTAATCTCTTTCCCTTCACCCCATTTAACTTATTGGTAAAACACCTGTCCTAATATTGGAAGTATGTAAGAACTAACATCATTATTAACTAATTAATTTATTAATGAATATATTTGTACCAAGCCACTAACATTACTTATTTTATTGGAGTTCAATTATTTTTAGTTTTAAATCATACTTAGTAGACGATGTCGAAATATTACTTTGAGTTAAACAACCTAGACATAACATGAAAATAAGAGCCAAACCCATGAACTATATCCCTTCATCATGAATTATTTTGAGTTACACATTAAATAACAATTAAAATAGTGATTTTGGAACATTAATCTTGAGAATTATCTTATGGAAAAAAAATCTTCTGAATTATCATTTTAAATGTTATGTGTCTTTGTGATATTAATAATTTACCTTATTAATATTCTTATAATGCTATGTTCTATATGGTACTTAAAATCCTACGATTTTACGATTCGATTATACGATTTTGATTTTACCCCAGTTTTCGATTTTAGGTAAAATCTCGATTTTAACTGCTTAGCCCATCGCAGCCTCTCCAAATCTTCCTATTCTACTCGTCGGGTCATCTCCTCCACTACAAAATATCTCCTCATGTACTCAAAGTTCTCACTGAAACCTAATATCTACAACTTAGGCGCAGAGGGAGCAACCGATGGATTGTAGCGACCCCCACTATTTTGATAGCTAATCAAGAAGAGCGCGTTTGTTTAGTTGTATGGTGATTCGCTTAATTAACAATTTTTATTCCGTTGACAGCCTCCTCTCCGCAATTGTATTGTGTTCACGAAGATCTGAAGGCGCAAGTGCAACAGGTCCAGGGGTAAAGAATATGTATAAAGCGTTGGCCAAATTGAATTGAGTCATTCTACTTGGAATATGAAGATTTTTGCTTAATTGCTTTGGTTCGTGATGCAACTATGTTATGTTTGAAGGTAGACCAACGCAAACAACAGCACAACTCCAGGGCTATTCTGCACATTAGGTATTTGGGGCATTAATTGATAATTATTTGGGATTATTCCTACAAGTAAATAATTTGGAACGTGCCATTATATTGCATTGATTAATAGTTGTTTGAGATTTTTCAAATGAGTGATTTGACATGTTAAACTCTCTTATTTTTGAAAATGGAGTTTTCGAAGTGGAATATGAAGATTTTGGATTAAGTTTGGTTTCGTAACGCCCTTATGGGTGTTTATTCTCTAAAATGCAGCTATCTTTCAAAGTGCCCGTTGCAAATGGCAAGTCAAGATACAACGATGGTACCGGTACACGTTTATATCATTAGTAGGTAGCAGATTGTGTCCATTCTACTATATCATTTAGCTAAGTACTTAGTTGTTCTTTTCAACTAAAAATTATGCTTAAATGCTGTGATTGGCCTCAGAAATGTATGTCTTTGCATTAACTGTTAATGATTGTGAGTTTTGGTTTAATGGTGAAAAGTCCATTTATTTAGAAGTCTAAATTGGGCAAACCTATTGGATAATAGGAATGCCATACATTAGTGTCGTGGGAGGTTTGTTTGATGTCTCAGGGTGTTAGATTTTTAAGAAGGTTGTTTGTTGTGGCAGAGAGTCCCTAAAGCTAGCGAGGTATTCCTATGTGGGCTTTTTCTTTGTTTGACTTTTTCTCGCCTTTTTTCTTATCTCTTTTTCTATTTTTGGTTTTTGTGTGCTACCTTCAGTTGCTACGTCTTCATTTGTGAGCCATCTATACTTTTCTTATTCAGTGCCTAAAAATCATATATACTCGATTGCATAGTAGTTACTAATAGATACATTTATACCAATAGAGAGATTTTAAGTTTTATCAGTTGTTAATTTTAATATTTACTTACATTGGTTGTTTATGTAGTTTTCTTTGTAATATTTCTCATTATACAACTAATTACTATGGCTACGTAGTTGTATAAGTGGGGGTTGGACATGATAGTTCTTAGAAGCATCAATACTTGAAGGTTATTATAATGACCAAATTCTAAAGTTATGGTTTTCCTTCAACTTGCTTGGAGCATTTCAATTATGCATCAATTGTTCTCTCCGTGTAGTTAACTCTCAGGCAAATCGAAAATCTTGCTGATATGTGCTTGATTGTAGTTAAATTTAGGGTTCTACTGCATTGTTGCTTTACTCTTTTTTCGTGGTTGAGTCTGCTTCAAAAAATTTAGTTTGATTTTAGAAAATTTTGCTTCTGCAGTCCTGTCTTGCCACCAACGCGTTCAATAGATGGAGACGGGAGAGGCGAAGGCTATTTTTGTGTTGTTTTTGCTGGTTTAGGGATCGGTTTGTGAAGAAGAGGGAGAAGAGAGGGGGAAAGGGAAATGCAGGAGAGGGGGATAACTCTTTTCTCCGACAAAAATGGAGTGAAGAAAGGAATTATGATCAGTAAGAATATGGTTATCTTACATAACGGTCTCTATTCTGTTTGAATTGAGCTTGAGAGGCAGTGATAAGGACGAGCTGCAACCAATTCATAGTGAGAAGAGAGCTATGAAGTGTGATCATGTCTTATTTCAAGTTAGAAGGTAGTTTCAGTATAAGGATTATTTAATTTGGCAAGTTGTTTCGTCCATGATTCTTGGTAGTTTCAGTGCCATTCTAGCCAATGTTTAGTCTGTAATTTTTGAGAATTGATGTGCGAGTAATGACTTTCACTTAGCTTCAACTATTATGTGTGTATTTATTGGCATGTGATAGAATTCTCTTTTCCTTTTCATTGAATTCATTTTCATACTCTAATTGTATTATTTGTACATAGGCAAATCATGCTCGAGATGGCAACTCGCTGATATGGCTGGTGCAAGGAATGAAGCCATCATTAGAATTCAGACTGACAACGGGGAGGGATGCCCAGGACTAATTCAATGATGATTGATGATAGTATAATAAAAACTGCAGTCTGCATCAGCACCAATTTCTAGGCCTAAGTAAAGGTATTCAACACAGAACTCTGCTTAGCGCTAAAAATTGCCCTCACCCAACCTTGATCCTGTTTGACCCACTTCTGAAAAGTCAAGATATATGACTAATCCTCCCCGTTCGTATTTTCTTATTGACTCTTTCTGACCCTCTAGGTTGGGGCGGGTCGGGAAGAATTGGATTAGTGGGTCGGTCCTAATCAAGTGGAATCCCAATCCCTTCACTCTCACTTGCTTTCTCTCCCATTCCACAAGTGGGTAACATACAGTAATCCGGCCAACGGGCCGGGTAATAAGCTAGTTAATAATAAAAAGGTAATAGTGGCGAAAAAAATGTTGCTAACTTAACAATTAAACGTTAACAATGGTAAGAAAAATGTTAATAGTGGTGAAAAAAGTCACTAAATTAAAAATGAAAAACTATGAATTGGTAACAAAACTTTACTAACTGAAAATTAAGACATTAATAATAATAACAAAAATGCTACTAATGGAATACAGATTAGCAACAAAAACGTTAATAATAAAAAGTTAATAGTGGTAAAAAAGACTGTTAACTTACCAATTAAATATTAAAAATGAAAAAAAAAACGTTAACAATGGTAACAAAAATGCTACTTCTGAAATACATATTAACAATGGACAGGAGTGACGCCGGATGAGGCTTCGCCGGACGTAGTGATGGATGACAAGTAGGGGTGAACAAACACACCCGCAAACCGACCCACCCGTCCAACCCGACCCAACCCACCCGTATTTATCGCTAAAATTAAGGTTTTGGGTTGGGTGATGGGTTTTCTTTTCTACAACTCGCCTCTTTTGGGTTGGGTTTGGGTTTTGGATTACACAACCCGTAGAACCCAACCCAATCCGTGTTCCAACTATTGATATGAATCGTATTCAAAAAATATTTATGCCGTATATAACCATACTTATTAGAAAATTAAGATATTTTGCCATATTTTTTCCTCATGGTCTCACTAATCTAATGCATTTTTCGGGTTAAAGTTTAGAAATAGATTTAATATAGCTATGATTCACGTAATCATTTTTCTTGTGTACGATTTCAATAGAATTATATATTATGGATGCGTTCGTTTGTAACATTTTTATCCTATTTCAACAAATGTCGTGAAAAAAAAAACTAGATATATGTTGACATAAATCACATTTTCATAAAATTTAAACAACATTTGTGAACTTTGATACCTTTCACCTCGGTTTATTCGTTTGAAATTTTAATTAGTTATAAAATATTTTTATGGTGTAGAATAATTACATATTTTGTGTTGGGTTGGGTTTTTACTTAAAAATATCGTCAACCCGACCCAACCCAATTAGAAACAAACCGTAGGGTTTTCATTTTTTTGGGTGGGTTTGGATTTAATATTTCTCAAACCGTAGTGCATGGATCGGGTGATTAAAATGACTAAACCCGGACCACCCGACCCATGTACACCCCTAACGACAAGAGATAGACGCAAAATGCCGACGACGACAAGAGGCGGGAGCGGGTGAACTCGACGGCAAGCGAAAAAAATGAGAACGCAATGGCAACCGAGGGATGTAGCGGGCCAGCGACGGGAGCGAGGGAGCGACGCCGGAAGCCGGAGCTACGCGGTTGTTGACTGAGAGAAGAAGCGACCAGTCTTTCAACGGAATAAGGACGGACAAACGACGGTCAGGACAAAAGACGACTGGCAAACGACGGGCCGGAGAAACTTGCTTGACGGAAATGGAAAGATAGCAGCGGATCTGTGGAGAGAGAACGTTCGGCTGGAAGTGTGAGAAGGGAATATGACGTTGGAGAGGAGGTTATAGGGTTAATTGATATACATTTTATATTATTTATCATTTCCTAAATATCCTTTATAATTAATTAACTTATAACTCCTTATTAACTACCAAATATCCAACCAGCCAATCTCAATGCTTTAAAATTCTCCTTAAAGAAGAGAGTTTAAGGACCTGAACTCAGGCCGTACTTAAGTTGATTTACGTCTCAATCATTGAATTCCTAGCTTGCTATTAGTTTGGGGCCTCCGCTCATTACCAGTAATTGCTACCCCCATAAGGCCTCAGCCCATTGCTTATTGGTTTGTTAAATTTGGGCCTCGACCCATTAGAAAGTAGTTTGTACTTTGTACACCACCAAAAAAAAAAAAAAAACGAAATTCTTGCCAAGCAATGTTTAATTTCTAAAACAGTGCCTCCGGAATTTCATGGTGGCGGGCCTTGCCTATTCAGCTTCTGAGACCCACGTAAACGGCAGCAGGCAAGGCACGCCCCGCCGCCGGTCCGTCCATTAACTCCCACCAGATCACAAGTCCATTAATTGACTTATGCAACGAATCCAACCAACATGCATCGATCATGCATGGCGTAATACGCAAGCTCTAATTGACACACTTTTTGTGTACGCAATAATAATGACACCCATCAGCGGTATAATTAATTTCACTATGAATAGCATTCCAATCATATAATCATCACCCATGAATCATGATTCAAACCTACAGTTTTTTTTTTTTTTGGTAAGACTTATTATTAAACCTACAGTTGCATAGAGGACTTTACTTAAACAAACCAATTAAATAAAAAGAAATAAACAGTGTTTTGTCGGCAAAGTTTTCGCCAAGAAACCTGTAGAATTCAATGTTCAATCATTTGTGTGCCAAATAAATGTGTATTCACTTAAAATAGAAAACAAATTAGCAACCACGACAGTAATGCGGACAATGGTATTGACTAATAAGTAATATAAAAGGGTTTCCAATGGGCAATGTAGGGAGTACAACTAATAAACTCTAAGAAAAAGAAGAAACAATAAGCTATCTCCAGATCACCAACACAAGGTCAAATTGTAACATCCAAATTCGAATTCGCAAATACTTTCTAGCTAGACCCCTCATCCTCCACAAATTCTAGCCTACCCTTTTCTTTCTCATAAACAGATTCCGATGATCAAATCAAACTCTTCTCCCAACTCCCAAGGCTAACATTGATAGTAATAACGGCAAATTCCTATTGTTACATTCACACTTTATAATTAAGGACGAATATATTTCAGCCTACTACATACAATATAATGTCGTTCAGAATTCACAAACCCCGCCAACTTAATAAACAACAACAATTTAACCTACATTCATTCTTGAAAGAAGAATAAAGAAAAAGAAAACACACACTCCAAGCCAATATACCGTTCATCTCGACTAATAAGTAATAATCGATCAATCTCCACCTTTCATATCAACAAAGAGACAAGGAGTGCAGAAAGCACAAAACAAACCTACAACATACCGAGGTTTATACCTATTGAGTAATAAGTTAATCACCACTAATCTATTGAAGTCTATAAACCCTACCAAAAAAACATAGTTCATAACCAACTCTTCAAAGAAGTTCCATTCATTTGCCATTTTCCTCACAACCGAACGGAAACATACACTTAACAGTGACAATCTTCCCCCACAGCACCAGCCATTCATGATCCCAGAAACAAAATGAGTTCTTCAACCAAAACAAACAAAACAAAACAAAACGAGTTCCATTCATTTGCTCATACTAAGTTCTATTCTCAAACAACTTCCTACCTTCACGGGACACAATCCACGTAACCTATTCATCCAGCACTGAATAGATTCCGCTAGACAAAAATGAAAATTCTAGGAGAACTCACATCCAAATATTACACATCATCTGGAATCATAAACTAATAATTGATGGCCAGTAGTGTACCAACTCCACTGGTGAAAATATAACAAGAAAAACTAACACCAGGAAAACATTAGGAACCAAAACCAAATATCTAAAAAGGAAGGACAGTGAAAGCAGGCAAAAAGGGCAAAAGAGCTATAGGATGTGCCAATAGTCATCAACATTCAACACCCCACATTTCCAATTCAGTATGTGGATTCACTTTTACTATTTACTTGCCCGATACATCATCCATGCATAGGCAAATCCCAAATCAGAGCATATGTAGCCTCAAGCACAAGTACCCTTCACGAGGCTAGCCACCATATGTCCAATTTCAGATTCAAAACAGGCCTAATATCCACACCCTATGAGAATCATATAAGCCATTCATGACTGTTCGACACATGAATGGCAACAATTACAGACCGTAAACCATGTAATCAGAAACACTATTGTCCAAACATAGAAGGTGATTAATCAGTACTAACATCAAAAGCTGAACTGAAGGACGATAGTCGTGTAGCTATGCACTTACCCAAAGCTTCTTCCCGCCCAAACAAACTCTTCAGTTCCAGTTCCATGCCTCCAATTCCTTACCCAGAGAGAAACTCACAAAAGCATCCACACAAGCATACTGAACCTGGGCATCAGAGAGGCGATAAGCATTCCAATCACTGGTACCAACCCAATTCGGCTTATGAACCCCAGGATAGCCCAAAACCCCATCTGCCAAAGCCTCCATGGACGAAGTCGTGCTGAGTCCCCTGGATGCAGCAGCGATGGAACGCAGATCAAGAAGCTTAGCCACTTGAAGCTGGTGCTGAGAGCTCTGCAACAGCCGCGCGTCGTTCTGGTTCCAAACCCCGACGAAAGTGATGGTAGGGTCGGCAAGAACGCGCTCGAGAATGCGCGGTGCGAAGTCGGCGTGGAGCAGCTGGAAGATCAGGCATCGGGTGCCGATGCAGAGCTGGAGAGTCGCGGCGGTGTTCGCGTACGGAGGGCGCCACTGAACGCCGAGCCCGACCACGAGCTTGTAGCGACGAGGGCGGTGGAACCGGAGCAATCCATAGAGCCACTCGCGAGCCACGGCGGGAGTGGAAGTGACGGTGGTGATGATCCTGTGGCCGAAGAAGTCGACCGTGAAGTTGCGCTTGTCGCTGAACTCTTCGCCGGCCGAGATGGAGATGTAGCGGTCGTTCATGGCTAGGGTTTTCCGCTTCACTGCAGAAGAGACAAATGGAAGGGATGAAAACTGGTTGAAAATTGCAAGACCGGCAGTAGCTTACCCCGGAAGGAACTTATTGGAGGTTCCGTTTGCACTAGGCGACAATTGAAAAAAAAAAGCCACGCTGTGAAAAAAACGTAAAGAAACGACATCGTTTAGGGGAAGAGGAAAATTTCCCAATTGAAAATTGCTTTTCGTCTCCTAGTCAACTCCCAAACAACACCTTTTCGGCATCCAGAAAGAAAGGCCGTACAGAAAAATCGATCGACTCATTCAGACAAACCATCGAACACGTAGTGTGCATTAACGCAGATGAACTTAAATCTTCGAAATCTTTTGCTACCGATCAAGAAACAAATCACGAATTCTCAATGCAAAGTGCAAACAGTCTGGGTTTCAAACGCAGTAAGAGGATAAAAAACTGAAAGGAGAGATCACCGGACCTCCAATTGCAAACGCAGTGCTCTAGGATTAGCGGAATGCCAGGAACCCAAAGAAACGAGGCTGGAAATCGGATCTGACCGTGAGTATGAGATCTCTCGAGTTGCGCCGAGGATGAGGCAGGCAGCCGATGTTGTAGTGGAAGAAGCGACGGTTGAGGTAGACGGTTGCTTCTAGCTACCTGAGGATGGCGGAGGAGTTGGAGGTGACGGCAACAGAGATCGGCGAGGAACTGAAGAAACCGACGGTTAACTGAACAGACCAATAATCTTCGGATAGCGGGAAGAAAAGGTGGAGACGTCGGCTATTGTGATTTCAGGGCGGGAGAGAGAGAGAGAGAGTGAAGAAGAAGAAGTTGTCGAGGAAGGAGATCAAGAAATCAAAGAAGCGTCGTCAGAGGCAGACTGCAACGGCAGAGAGTGAGAGCGCCCATGCGCGAGAGAGAGAGAGAGAATGAGGGAGACCATTGGCTGTACTGTGGATTTCGCGTTGCTCCTCCTGGAAATTTTTAGAAATACAGCGTTTCCCGCTGGACTAGAGGGCAGTTTTAGTGTAGTGGCGGGCGCACTTGAGGTTCTATGGACACGCGGGGAATCGACGGCCAATGTTCGATGGGAGGTGTTAGGGGAAAAGTAGTTCAGATGATTGAATTTAAGGCCATGATTCACATTAGAAATAGTAATTCAACTAAACACTTTTTAAATTTGCATTTTTATAATTCATGTTTCATGATGTACTCTGTATAAGATTATATGAAAATATCAAATACTGATACAACTTTTAACATAAAAAATCTTGTTTCTCAACCACCCTACTCATTCTCTTCTCCTAAAAAATTGGCAAAGATCAAAGAAGCCCCATCTAAGGGGCTAAATAAAGAAATGGACAAAAGAACTAGTTCATATAGTGCAACTTAGACTTTTGACTCATATTTTAAGCATTCAATCTAACCTAGTGCCATAAAAGTAACAAAAATGAGCTTGGTGACAATCAATTGAAATTCATGAGGTGTCAGATATACTAAAGTTGTGTGAGATACTGAGGTGGCATGACTAACTCATAAATGTATGGATTGGGTTAGAGAGTATTGTTCAAGATATTACTAATGAGGTTGGATTTAGCTACACATTCTTTTCGTTTTCAACAAAATCGGACCAAGTTTGTGGATTCCTCCATTTCAACTTCAGGATTCAAAATTTTACATAAATTTTTTGGATTTAATGTGATGTGAAAAAACGTTATTAAGTTTTATGCACCTCGAAACAGGAAATGACATTTCTTCAACTTTTTATTTTTACAAATCCTCTGCCTCTATTCGATGTTTGATAATTTACCTTGGACTGCCATGACACATGAGTGGTATTGGGTAGTGTGTGCATTATTTTTGAAGGTTTCATTTTTTTTTTTTTGTGATGCAATTTCTTACGCAAGAAAAAAAAGAAACACAAGCAGCTAAATCTCAATATGTGGTACAATTTGTATGTTCATATTGGAAGGATCCAATTAATTTTCCATGATCTCAACCATTGGATCAAAATTAAGGATATGTGGGCTTTTATTCACTCATGATCATTCTCCAAATGACCCGAAATAATTAAGAATTAACCCAAATCCAAGTAACGTTTTGAGGTAAATGACAATTGCGTTATTTAATACAAAGTCTAGTGGCAAATTAGTTAAGAATCAAAGTTCAGTGACCATTCACGCAATTGACCCATCTGCATATAGTTCCAAAATATTCATCCGCCACCCTGCCACCGAAAGGGCAGGGGAAGAAGACGAGTAGGCAGTGGCACAACACGTAAATAAACTGCTTTCGGAGGTCTGATTCACGTACGTTTCTACTCCCGCTCACCAGAACCCGACTTTTGTTGGTTCCCTGTAATTTCAATTTGTTTGCCAGTGAGCGCTCCCTCACGCTTCTTATCAACCCAAAACCCTAACCCTTAACTTCACCCACCAGAACCCGAACCCGAAAAGGCGAGACAGAGAGGGATAACCCTTTTCGCTGGAAGCATCCCCTTTTGAGGAAATTCAACGGTCATCTTGGGATTCCCCCATCCCTCCTCCTTTTGACTTCCATTGACCACCGCCACCTTGGCTGTTTGCCGGAGCAGCCACTGGCGGTTGCGGTTCGGTTGCCTTCTTCCTATTGCTCTGCTGCTGAGGTTGTAAGTTCCCCCCTTTCTGCTACTTCCTTTTCCAGTTTGTGTTCTTCTGCTTTGGGTGTAATTGAGCTTAAGCATATCGGTGAATATAAGGCTATTTGGTGGATGAGGAACTGGAAAGTGAAAAGGAAAGAAAAGAAATGAACTTCTGAGTTTTGCCTGGTTTGTGGGTGCCTCGAATTGTTTTGTGATGATTTGAGTTAGGAGCTGATTCATATTTGGGTTTGGATCGTGGAGCAGTTGGGACTCCAAACTGTCTTTCTCAGTTCGCTTGGAATTGAGGTTTGGAATCTTAGGAACATTTTTGTAGGAGTATCCGGCGAATTAAGAGCTATTTGTTTGCTGTGTTAGTCCTACCGTCTCTCTTAGTAAAGGGTTATCTATGTCTCTGGTTTTTAATTCGTTTGTTTGGTTTTTGTTATTGTTTTGGCAAATTTGGCATTCCAGCGGGGAAATCTTGTAAGAAGTGCAAAACAGCTTCTTTCATGAGTGGCTCAACGTGGTGATTCACCATATCTTGCAGTCGTTCGATTTCTGGTGATATATCATTGCTCTTTGTTAACTGAGGATGGGGAGCCAAGAGATCTTGGATAGTTCAGAGGTTATGGATGTTGGTGTTGGCAGATGTAATGGTGGGTTGTTGCAGCATTTAAGTAATAAGGTTGAGGAGAATGACAACTTGGATGTTGACATACTCAACGATCTGGATGTCTACTCGGAGGCCATCATAAATGACCGCTTGACCGTTTCTCGGGTGGTCAATGACTCGATAATCATGGGCATTGTATCTGCAGTGCAACAGGAAGCTTCTGATGAAATTGCAAATAGAGATTTGGAGTTGGCTAGACTGAAAGAAACTTTCCCCCCTCGTCGATTGAGGATAGATGACAGTGAAGGTTCTGGTGACTCAGCAATGTTTGAGGAGCTGAAAGCTGACCTTTATCCCTCTACTTCAGATGCATCTGCAGAGTTTGATAATTCACAGGAGTGTTTGGAGAAGCTTGCATTAGATGCTAAAGAGCAGTTTAAGAAGCTCAAGATAGAAATTGACAAAGTTAAAGGTTCATGTTCTATGAGAAGGATATCTTCAGCTTCCGAGTCATTGGGATTAAGTGGTATCTTATCTGAAAAGGTGCCTGATAAGTGGGACAATGTGGACAAGAGTCTTCATGATTTGAAAATTGCAGTGAATTCTATCTGTAAACGGGCAATAGATACAGCTGACCAGTCAAAGTCGGTGCTTTTCCAGTGGCAACAGGAAAGAGACTTTCAGCAAGAAATTGAAGGAATGGTGATGAAGAATTGTGTTTGCGGTCTCCAAGAAGAGTTTGAACTCAGATTGTGGAATAAAAGTGCAGAGAGTTTTAGCTACAATGCTGCAAACTTGCCTGAAGGAAAAATTAAAGAGATCTCTACTCTGCGTCAGGAATTGGATGCCATTTCTAGATTGTTGACAGTGCCAGAAAATGGCCAGCTTGTTTCTCATGGATCGTTGGAGCATCGTAAGGTTTCATGCAATCATATTTCGTCAACAAATTCACTTTGGGAGGCAAATGGCAAGCAAGCAGAATCAATCATTCCTACGCCTGAAAATTTTGATCATTCACAATTAAAGCACTTGTCAAGGGATGATTTAGCAAACTATTATAAGACTGAGGTGATCAAAATGAGGAGACAGCATGAGTCAAAAGTGCAAGAGATGACAGAAGAATTATTTAGTCTGAAAAGGGAGTATTTGAGGGAAAGGTCATCTTCCTCGCCTTTGAAGAAGGACAAGGAGTTTGAAGAACTGAGAAGAAGAATTTCTGGCGTTACTTCGTTATTGGATGGATTAATTATGGAAAATGACAAACTACCTCCACATGGCGATGTTGGAGAGTCTCTTGAATGTTTGAAGCATAGGTTGGAATCTCTTTCTCTGGAAAATCGCCAACTGAGAGGCTCGCTAGCAGATAAGAAAAAGGAAACCAAGTTCCTTTCATCTCAAGTTAGTGCTGCGGCTAAAAGATTATCAGAAGCCTCATTGATGGAGGCAAATTTGCGCAGGTTCATTAACAATCTTAGGTGGGCTGCGGAAGATGCACGTTTTGAAGCTTCACTCAGTGACGACCTATATAAGTTCCTTATCAAGGAGATGATTGGCCAGAATGAATCTTCTTTTGAACAACTAGAGTTGGAGATTGATATTAGAAAGGGGATCTATGATATGATTTGCAATGAAGCAGCTGAAAACTATCACTCAATCTCCAAGTGTCAAGCTGAGGATTCAGATTTGGAGGCCATTATCGTGCAAGGATTGAGTGAAATAATCTATAGAGGAGCCTTTCAGGAAGCTGAGATGGAGCTCTATGAATTAAACCATAAATATGTCAATGAAAGTGAAGTTCGAGCAGCCCTTGAAATGAAAGCGTTGGAAATCGAGGAACGTTTGAGGTTGAATGTTGCCGAGAAAGAAATCTTACAGAAACAGATAGTTGCACTAGAAACAAGTAACGAGGAGAAGGAGAAGCTATTGCAAGAGATGGTAGATGCACTTAAAACAGAGAGTCAGAGATATGCGGTAGTGTTGGATGAAGTTGAAATGTTGAAGGCGCATGCTAGTGAGCAGCAATTATTACTTTCTCAAAGTAGGTCTGAAGCAGAAGTCATCAGAGGTCATCTTGGTGAAGCATTTGAGAAAATAAAAATGTATAATAAAGAATCTTGCGAGCTTAGACAGAGTCTCGAACTACTTGGAAAAGAGAAGCAACATGCTTTATCAGAGTTTGAGGCCAAAGAAAGGGAATTGGCAAATCAAATGGGCTTAGCAGTTGTTCTCATACATGGTTTGTCCGCATCTGTTAGTGCCTTCCAGTGTAGAACAGAAGAGATTATTTCCAAGAATAGGTTCAGGTAAACCCTTTATTCTGAAATCTGCATTTAGTTTTCCTTGGTGTGTTTTACCCTCAAGAACAATATTTGTTTGTCCAAAGCATCATCTCTTGTGATTTTCACACCACAAGCTTGTAGTACTTGGCCAAACTGGAAATATAACTGTGCCTTTAGATGCTCTTGGTTCCTACATGATTCAGCTGTCTCATTGAACCTTCCTTTGGTTGGAAACTTCACAATTATATCCTTAAGCAAGCCTTTTTCCTGAAAGTCCACTCATTTTCCATTTACCTTTCATTCTGCTATCATAGTTTATTACTTTTACCAAGATCGTGCGCTGATGTGAGTAGCTGTGTCAGAGTTTCGTTGAATTATATTGATGCAAAATCATGATGCTTGTGTAGGTTGGAAAATATGAGTTCCCAAATAAGTGCTCTTAGGCGTAAGGCTAAGAGACTTGAGCAAATGGGGTTTCTGTACAAGGAGGCACTGAAGAGGAAACGTTCTGACCTAGGAAAGGCTGAAGCTGAGGTAAAGCCATATGTTAATCTTCGTATCAGCTTAGGTTCAACTTGTGGTAATGTAGTCATTTTCAATTTAGCGTTGAATTCAGTGTGATTCCGATTGGTGATTTAGTTAATATTATCGCTCTAAAATGATTCATTTGATTCCTTGAGCAGTACAGCAGAAACCATACTGTCAAACAAACACAAACAATTCTGTTTCCGTCTATTTATCTGGTGAATGTTCTCTGATGATTTCAGGTTGATCTTTTGGGCGATGAGGTGGACACTCTTTTAGGCCTTCTTGAAAAGATCTACATAGCATTAGATCATTATTCTCCTATACTGAAACACTATCCCGGAGTAAGCAACTGCCCCCCTCTTCTCTCAGTTTCTATTACCTTGAAGTCCGATTTGGTTGTCTAACTCATTCATTACTAAACATGGAATCTTCTTTTCATTTGGTTTCAGATAATAGAAATCCTGAAGCTGGTTCGAAGAGAACTGAGTGGGGAACACACGAAACATGCGTGATGCGGCCTGTTCGGAGTTGAAGAACGGTACCTGGACCAAGCCTTTTGTTCGGAAACCATGGGTGTGCTGCAGGGGTTTTGCGTCAACAAAGCTTAGAGTTGATGATGGGTCTCTCCTAGTTTCTGAAACCAAAAGTTGGGTTGGTTGGTTGTCTGTTGGTGCTGTTATGAGTGGCTGCGGCTAGGTTTTTGGTTGTGTATATTTTGGTAGCTCACAGCGAAAGGAATATATGTAGTTATTAAGTTAGTTCATGACAGACGGTTTCTGTTGGATTAGTTCTTTGCACACTTCCAAATTGTAGGTGTTAGCCTCAGCCTGTACAGCTTTTCCTTCTCAAATCCAGAAGAGAATTTCACACCTGCCGGTGCATTGTTTCCACTTTGACGGTCTTACGCAACTCGAACTGAATCAAACCAATGAATTATGGTCTCTGAATTTAACAAAAAGAACATGCTCCTCGACGTTTCAGAACTCTGATGAAGAACTGGGCTGTACGGTGTATGCTTAAAACACAATAGTTTATGTTCGACCATTGCCAGCACCATGAAAAGGAAGTCGAGAAGCTCAAAGCCATTACCAGCCGTCAAGGAAAGCAGCAGCAGCCCATCCCCAACGATGATGGCAGATAGCAGTGAGCACAAAAACCGCTTCTCCTCACTGCGTGAGATCAGAGCAATGTGTGAATTTTGCAGACATGTTATACAATCTTGAGCAAGGCAATCGGATCATAACACTTCAGCCAAAGGTTTCTTTGGCTTCACAATTTCTTTGATGTCAGTGTTGAGTCATTGAGACTATTACCCCATTGGAGTATCACAAACTGTCTCAATTGCGCTGAACCCCCCCAAGCACACACAAACCCCAAGAGTCTAATCTATCTTTCTTCCAGTGATTCTGTGCAAATTTTGGACGAAGGTATATCTTTACAGTCAAATTTCACAACAATGATGGCCTCTGTCCTCCCGATCAGCTATCGTTCGCCAATGAATCTTTAGTGATGAAGTTAATAGCCAGTAGAGCTGCTCCAACTGCAGGTTCCACCTGGAAGAATATTACACAATAGGATCTTGTTTACATTAAGCGGACAACCTTGTAAGAACTGCATATCCAATGACTTCTGCTATTCTCAATGGTTTCACTGGACTAGCTAGTGAAAGTAATGAATGTGAAGAAAGCAAATTAAGTCGATGTGCAATTTTTCGGAACTCAAATTGAAGAAGGCTAACCTTCGGCCTAACTGCATAAGCACCACTGAAGTTCTCCTTAACACATTTCATAACTTCATTTCCTATATCCCATCCCTTGTTAGCTTCAAGGACTCCACCAACCATTACCACAGGGAAAGAGCCTTTTCCATCTGCAATTGTAGAAAGGGGTTTAATGCATATTGAAGCAGGGGATTTTGTACTGTCTTTTACCATATACAGAACATATGCATCACTTTACTTAGACTTTTAGAGTAAGCTTTTGGGGAGTAATTGAAAGACTCTATTATTGGAAGGACATGATAAGATATACAGAATATCAAATACCTTCACCACACAAATTAAGCCGTTCAACAACCGCCTTCACACTTAATGCCAATTCCTGTACCGCATTGACAAGAATCTTATCCGCAACTTCATCTGAATCTTCTGCACAAGCTACCACTTCAGGAACAAGAGCTGCGATGCGTGCCCACGATGAATCTGCATAAGTCCACCTAAATATATTCCAGAGGGAAGATAGGCTTGCATTAGTTCGCCTAATCCAAATATCGTTCAGCTTCTTTAGCAAGAAACCCTATGAAAGCTCTCTAATATCCCCCTTTGGTCAATCGTTGAATTGAGTAAAAACGTATATTCTTTCCAAGGATTACACAACAGACCGTAAAGAGGCTACCAGCACCAGAACCTACTAGAAACGAAATGCTTGAGTCATAAGAAAATAAACCAATGAAATTGAGCTCAGGAAACTTGACTTGCAAAAGGAATAAACATGATATAGCCTTTTGTTTGAATAAATCTATAAAGTGAAACAAGAAATTGCGGGAATGCCTATTTCAGAACAGAAAACCCCTATCTTCATGGGGCTCCAAGATTTTACATCATATCTTGAGAGTGAGTAGCAAGTAATACCCTATGATTTCATCAGGAGTAGAAAGGCCAAGTGTCTTCAGCATCTTATTTGTAAGTTTCGTTGGTGGGCCACGTCCGTCATGAGCCCTTATCACTGCTGTTAATGCACGTGCTGCAATTCCATAGCCACTGCAAAATGTCACGTATCATTGGTTGTTTCACAGTAAGGCAACCACATTACATTACCAGTACCAACTCCACCTTAGCAATGTCGTAGTTAGGTTCTTGTAAGTTGTGACAAGCAAATATGATGTACAAGACATAGACAACAGTCAGGGAGTCCTGAAATGAGGGTAGCACAGCATATCCAAAAGCAAAATTTGCAATCGCAATTCACAAGATTTCCTAACTATTAGGAGTCAGATAAGCAAGCTCATCATAATTCACCAGAATCAATTTAACTCTGTTTTGTTTCAGAATTATGAAGATACCATCATATATTCTGCAGAATTTCGTGATACTATAGAAAATCAGCTCTGGAAAGAAAAACTGATTCCCAGAGCACAACATGAAGGAAGACAAGTTGGTGTGGCATCCTACTAAAGTTAATTTCTTCTGAATTAATAAATCAATCAGATGACAAAGACCACATACCTCCCCCAGTCACCTAAGACAGGTCCTGCACCTGAAGACCGAGCTTCTTTACCATCATCAGCAATACCATAAGAGATGCAGCCTGTACCAGCAATTAACACACACCCATGGAGCCTTCCCATGGTCCCACTAGCCAAAGCAGCGACAGCATCATTACGCACGTACAACTTCACATTGATAGGAAACATATCCCTGGGAAATGGAAGCAACTTATTCAGCACAAGATGTCCAGGAATAGCATAACAAACTGGAGCAATGCCAACCAAGAGAAACCAGCTTATTACTGTTCACAAACCATTGCAAAATTGCAACACATGCAAGCTTTCTAGGAATGCAATACAAACTGCACCTCATGACCGAGAAAGCTGTTTCAAGATCAATGACGAACATAGAATAAAAAATAGAGAACAAAATGGTTTCACAATTGCATATCATTTGAGCAACAACAGAATGGGAACTTATCATTGCCAGAAAGCATACCTTAGCCAATTCAGTACCCTCTCTTGATCAGACGGATGATTCACACCAGACACACCTAAGCACACAGCTCGCACTGCAGACCGATTGGAGCCTGATTTCTCGAGGGCTTCCGTCATGACGCGTTCTAATGTTTCCCTCGCAGCAGTTTCTGGTGAATATCACAATTTCACAATCAGTTACCTGATTATCTGATAATTCCAGCATTCCACTCGGCCTAAATACATCAGTCAGCTATCCAGAACCAAGAAACAAGATCCATACAACTAAGCAGCAAGTTATCCAGTCAAGAACCTCTCGACCTTCAGTAACCGAAAACCTAAAGGAACTGCTAGAGCTTCTAATTCCACATTCAAGAAACCAATTCGATCTTGTATCCGAAAAACTACTCAGTTATTCAAGAGCTAAGGAAGGAACAACGAGGCGAATTAGCGATCAACAACGGACCTCCGACGCTGTTGTGGTTGGAGCAGCCGGCAGCGGCGCGTCCGAGAACGGGGACGGGATCAGGTAGCTCGTCACCGAAGTCGAGGAACGGCATACAGACGCAGACCGTTGAGGTAGTGCCGCCGTCAACTCCGAGAACGACGCCGCTCGATCGGCTTCCGCCGTTTTGGTGAGGAGGAGAGTGAGCTCTGGGTACTGTTTCCGCTCCTACTTCTTCTCCCGCGCGACGAGGATTATGTAAAGCCGGCGGCGTCTCTCCGTCTCCAATGTGATCGTCCATGATATTGCTCTGTGTTCTGCTCAGTCGGAGACCAGAAATTGAGAGGAGCAGTTGGTAATAATCGGTTTTTGTTCGGGGAAATGGTGAGCCAACGATGAGATCAGAGAAGTGACGGATGAAACGTCTATCCTTCGCTCCGCTGCCCTGCCAACTCTATCCGCTTTTTCTTGCCGCCCTTGCTTGTTTTCTTCTTACATCTGACTCGGATGTTGACTTTGTTGCTAATTTTTATTAATTCTTTCCATATTAACATACATTATACTGAAATTAAAATCAGCAAAATTCACTTACATGTCTTTGTGGAACTCAACAACACGCCTTTGTGGAATGTTCCTGGGGCTCGAGAATTTGGAGGCAATCAAGCTATGTTGATCTGTATGCACTACATGGGACGGGTTCGACGCTGGAGTGGTTGAAGAAGGCGAAGGAGAAGGCGGGGGATGAAAGCTTCGCCGAGTGGAGCGTGCTGTTATGGTTTCTTTGGAAAGAGCCAATGCTCACTTGTTTAATGGCCTGAAGACGGCAGAAGATGAGATCGTGGATAGGGCAAGGCACTTCTTGGAAGACTATCGCCAATATCAGGAGAGGAGCACACCACCTCAGCCCCCTCATGGCGAGAAGAAATGTCGCAAACCTCCGAGGGGTCGAGTCATGGTAAACACTGACGCTGGGGTGCTACAAGACGGGAGAATCGGCCTTGGAGTGGTAATGCGGGACGAGAACGGGAAGTTTATTCTTGCAGCAGCAAAGATGGTACATGGGCAGTTCACACCGGAAATGGTTGAGGCGATGGCTTTGGAGATGGGAGCTCAGCTGGCGCAACAATTTAACGTCCAAAATCCAATCATGGCGACGAATTGTTTGCAGCTGGTGCGACTGTTGACAGAGCAATCTTGTTCTCGATCGGAGCTGGGAGTGGTGTGTCGGAATATTCGACGGCTGGTGGAGGAGCGACGAGAAAGCTTTTCTCATGTGTACAGGGAGGCAAATGAAGCTGCTCATATCATGGCACATGCTCGCACTGTGGTGCGTATGAAACTCAACAACACGCCTTTGTGGAATGTTCCCGGGGCTCGAGAATTTGGAGGAAATCAAGCTATGTTGATCTGTATGCACTACATGGGACGGGTTCAACGCTGGAGTGGTTGAAGAAGGCGAAGGAGAAGGCGGGGGATGAACGCTTCGCCGAGTGGAGCGTGCTGTTATGGTTTCTTTGGAAAGAGCGTAATGCTCACTTATTTAATGGCCTGAAGACGGCGGAAGATGAGATCGTGGATAGGGCAAGGCACTTCCTGGAAGACTATCGCCAATATCAGGAGAGGAGCACACCACCTCAGCCCTCTCTCGGCGAGAAGAAATGGCGCAAACCTCCGAGGGGTCGAGTCATGGTAAACACTGACGCTGGGGTGCTACAAGACGGGGGAATCGGCCTTGGAGTGGTAATGCGGGACGAGAACGGGAAGTTTATTCTTGCAGCAGCAAAGATGGTACATGGGCAGTTCACACCGGAAATGGCTGAGGAGATGGCTTTGGAGATGGGAGCTCAGCTGGCGCAACAATTTAACGTCCAAAATCCAATCATGGCGACAAATTGTTTGCAGCTGGTGCGACTGTTGATAGAGCAATCTTGTTCTCGATCGGAGCTGGGAGTGGTGTGTCGGAATATTCGACGGCTGGTGGAGGAGCGACGAGGAAGCTTTTCTCATGTGTACAGGGAGGCAAATGAAGCTGCTCATATCATGGCACATGCTCGCACTAGATGGGACGAGAGGATTGTTTGGATGGATCGACCGCCAATTTACTTAGTTGATCAGATTAAGCTGGATGATGTAGCAGCCAATTCCGATTAATGATTTGATTACAGGTTTCTGTAAAAAAAAAATATATCAACCTCCTAGTACTTTTCCATATTTGACTTTTATCGAACTTCTCTATGAGCCACAACTTAAGTTCTTTTTTCATTCGGATAAAAAAATCAAGCTTTGTGCTTAACATTGAAATTTGTTTAAAATTTTAGATGAGTGTACACTTGGTTCACAAAGGCATCAAGGAAGTCTTAGAAGGACTCTCAAGAGTTTCCAATCAATGTCTGATATGTAAGCATGTGCTCTTTATATTACTAACACTCTACGAAGGAAAGAAAGAAAATAGAGGGAAAGGAAAATTTGAAGGAGAGGAAGGAAGATTTGGAAGGAAGGGAAAAGGTTGTTTTATGGAGAAAAGTAAAGAGAAAAGTGGGAGGGAAAAAGTGTATTGGAAAGTGTGATAGATGTGTTATTATATTAGTTATTTAATATTAAAGTAATTTAATTATGAGAAAATGATATTTTTATTAGTTATGAATTGTGAATCATACTTATTCTTTCTTGATAATTTGGTTCATTATTAAAAAAAAATTCTCGATTTAAAATGTCGTTCGTGTTAACTCGATTTAAAAATTTATAATAAAAATCATATTACCTCTAATGCACAAGATAACATCCATCTATAAAAATTTCAAACTCTTACGCCGTTTTTAAAAGGAACGTAATACACTTTTTTTACAGGTAATACACTTACATTTCGCATAACATTTTTTTTTTTTGACAAGAAGCTGCATATATTGCACTTCAGAAGTGAGTACAAAGTTTAGGGTAAAACCCATAGAAAGATACAGTAGAAGTCAAAAGGAAAAAAGCCCACACACAAAGCCCCAACAATGTTTCAAAAAGAAACAAAAAATGAAGCTCAAAACCCAGAGCCTGCAAAGTGAGCCCAAACCCAACAGACAACTACCAACACCAACCCTAGCTATCCTCTCTTCTCCAACCTGCCGCCGCCAACCAAAAGAACAGAGCCGCCGAAAAGCAATCGTCGACCACCAGCTCACCTTGCAGCGACCAGACCAACGCCACAACGGGAGAGCAGCAGTCCGCGAGGAGCCCAGAGACCACGAAAACGGCAACGAACAGGCTTGGAGAAAAGAGACGAGCTTTAGACTGATGCATCCCTGCCTTCAACATCTTAGAACTGCATCCAGACCGCTGCATATGAGTAGGCCTTTGCATCTCCGAAACACCGACGCAATGGGTGAAGCAAGGAGGTTGATGAAAGGTAAGAAGATGAGAAGACAAGCTACTGACCAGAAATCAATAGCCCCCTTTGACCACTGAGCGAAAGAACCAAGCACATCTAGATCTGAGGATCAGAAGTAGAGGTTGGAACAGGAAACATCCATCTCACAAGGAGTGGCAGAAAGAAAACCCCAAAGATGGGCATGAAAGCAAAAAGCTGGAAAAGGAAAAACGAACAAGCACTGCAAAAGAAACTGGAACCAAGCATAAAAAACAAGCAGTAAAGAAAAGGATTTTGGAGGGCCACCGTCGGTCCCAAAGGGAAGCCGGCGGCAGCCCCATGGAGGCTTGAAACTGAAACCCAAACTAAGAGAGAAGGCAGAGAAAAGGAAAGTTAGAGAGAGAAGCTGTTTTAGTTTTTCGCATAACATTTTAATGTATAGTGCAAACCAACGTTATACATGAGGCAAATTACCTATTTGGTATAAACCAAATGTCAATCCAGTCCATTGGTATGATCCAACCGTATGGTATGATATTTAATAATAAAATAAGATGACATTTCATAATTATCTTTGCCTATAATTATCCATCATCATTGTACACTATGGTATATTCACCATACTCACTTTCATATTCTATTATATAATTTAACATATTAGCAATATCACCATGGTATGGACTAGTAATAAATGTCCCAATTGTTTTTGTTCTAAAGTATATCAAAGTGGGTGTCATTTTGAATAACAAAATTAATCTTTGTAAAAAAAATAAAAAATAAATAAAGACTTAGAAACGAATGATATATGGCTTGATAAAATTAATTGAGAACTATGTTCATGCATAACAAATTCTCATTTATTAAAAACAAGTTACCAATTTTTTCTTGTATAAACTAACGTGAAATTAGAAATTTGGAATAGAGAGAAATAAGGGACAAGGAAGAGAGGAAGAGGAGAGAAGAAATATATACGTAAAAAAGAATGAAGAAAAGTGAGTAAAGTATGTTTCTCTCCAATTCGAAGGTGTGAGTGCCACAGTATCTTTTCTTTCCTATTTTCTTTCCTTCGGTACTGTTTGAAACAAAAAAAAATGGAGGATTATTTCTTGGAACCCCAACTTTTCCTGTCAGTTTTGCATTCCCTAATGGAAATAAATACAGTGCTTGATAGAAAAAAAAAATATTTCATTCATTCTAGATACGTCACACTTCCAATGTTTATATGAGAGTGCTATGTATCTAAAAAACTGCTCCAAAAGAAAGCTACAATCACTTAGGATAATATATAACATACCTAGCAACTAATGCTAAAACATCACAGATAATTGAACATGGAACATTTAACCTATAAAATACTAATAGATAAAGACAGTGGGTTTTTTAGAGCAAGGGTTCTGCTAATCGATATTTAGAACAACTAGGCACCGCTTCTTCCACACCATTCACGACCCTCTGGTTGATCATCCTCGGTAAAGGCCCATCGCCGGTACCCTGCTTCCCTATCTTCTTCATCAGAAAACATTTTAGAGGTCACGTTCCATGGCTAAGCTTTGACGATTTTCCTATTTATCACGTCGCCCAAGCGTTCAAAGTAGCCGCACCCCGGTCCGAATAGCTTTGGATGAGTAGCCTGCACGTACAAATGTAGCTGGTATGTTAATTACAAAAATAAACAAAATGTAAGAGCATCGTGGGGAAAGCTAGTACCTCGTAATAATTCCAGTAACACCCAAAGTAAAGTGGGCAACCGTCAGTGGTGTTTGGCAACTTACACCTGCTCGCTCGCAGGCCACAAAAGCATATGAGGTCGGGATCGTCGTCGTAGCTGAAAGCGTCGCAATCTCGGCCAAGAAGTGGAATCAAGGCGGCGCTGGGAAAGTAAGTAATGGGGTACATTGTGAGGGAAGGATGATCCCGTTTTGTGAATGAAAGCTTTTGTGGATAAAAGTGTAAGCGTTTGCGGAAACAACTCAACCCATTTAAAGTGTCCCGGTGAAGGAAAATTCTTGTCATGTATTATTAACATATTATATTAATATTTGAGAGGTTAAAATTATATATTCACCTGTTACACTAATTAGTAATCTTTGTAGCGTTGAGCCATTAATTCGTGAAATGAAAGCATTGGTACTGCCAACCAATTGCGATTGAGCCCGCCTTGCCGTCACAGAGCAACAAAGCTATCCTCATATATCAAATCCACATGGGCGTACCCATCCTACAAAACAATACACACCCTTTGAGATGATAGAGTAAACAAGGAGCTAGGAAGTCTCAAGGAACATAGTATTTAGTTCGACCAACGAGGAGATATGCCTTTCCTTCTCTAGAGTATAAGTAGTTGATAGACCGTTAATTGCACATGTTTTTACCCCAATTCTTACACAGATTGAGATGTGGATTCTCGTGTTTTAGGCCGATTTCACGCTAGGTTGTGCTTGTTTGTGATATTTCAGGTCCTAGTACGTGAATGAAGGCTTGGGAGCGAGTTTGGGGTCGATTGGACGAAGATCGGACGTGTGGCTAGGCGCTGAGAAAGCCACACGGGCATTCCTTGAACCCACACGGGCGTGCAAGTCAACCTTGTGGCCATGTGGGATTTAGCGAGGCTTCACACGGGCATGATGGAAATTCCACACGGCCGTGTGCCCCTGGCCGTGTGGGAAGCCTGAAGTCCAATTATTCGAGACGCAGCGTTTTGGAACTCACACGCGCATCTGGGTAAGCCACACGGCCGTGTGGCCTGCCCGTGTGATCGTAAAATCTGGGTTTTTACCCAATTCCGAGCCAAAAGTGAGGGGATCGACTTTTTGGAGCAAAAACAGAGCCCTAGAGAGAGAAAGTGCTAAGAACTCATCCTAAAGTGGTTTTGGAGCTGGGTTTCATCAAATCAAGCTTGGAGATCACCATAGGAGTGAAAATCATCATCCCAGAGCAGATTCTTCCCATTGTTATGAGTATGACTGCTTTGTATTCTGTTTTCCCCTCTCTCTCTATGGAGTAGAATTTTCTCTCACTTGGGTATGAAGAACCCTAGTTCCATGTGTTAGGGATCTTGATTGTAATGACTTGGGATTGTTATACTGCTTGATTATAATCGAATGATGCATGATTCATTGAATTAATTGAAGTCTGATCAGCTTTTCTTGATTTCTGCTGCAACCTGAGATAGATAAAATCTGATTAGGTTGTTAGAGCTACATCATTCGGTAGTAGTGGATTGGTTATACGAGAGTTAGTCAATCTACTGCTTTGTACTGGAATCCAATTCCAGTAGTGGAGTTCTGTGTTCATAACCTCAGCTTTCTATTTCGGTGAAGACTAGTCGTCTGCCGGGTAGTTTGACTGAGAGGGCTTGGTCAGCTTAAGAGATTCCAAACTACTGTCGGATCTTCCGCAGTTTAATCAACAGTAAATCAACCTAGGGTAATTACAATTGAGACCTAACTAAGGAGCTAGGGAATTCATTCCCGAGTGACTCTTCCTTTGCTTTAGAAAATCGAACCATTTCCTGCTTTCTTACTGCTTTTAGTTAAAACAAAAATCACTCGACTTAGTTTGCTAGATAATAGATAATCACGGAGTAGGCAGTAGATCTAGACCTCGGGTTGACATTAGAACTTGCTACTTTACTGCATTCCTGGACTGCGATTATACTTGGTCGCAGTATGGTGTTGTGTTTTAGCGTGTCAAGTTTTTGGCGCCGTTGCCGGGGACCCTCTAGGTTATTGGGGAAACGTGAAAGTTTGTTACTCTAGCTTCTTCTTTACTGCATTTTTCTCTCTTCCACCTGTGTGCCTTCACGGGTTGCTTTTGCTGGTTGTGTGCAGGTAGTGCATGACCCTTAGCCACTCGGGAGAACTACTACCATTAGACCAGGAGCTTGAACGGACCTTTAGGAACTTCAAGCGGGCTCTAAAGGCGAGACTGGTTGCGGAGGAGACGCTAGCACAGCTGCAAATCACTGACGAAGAGGAGATGGCTGACCCACAGGACCATCATGTGGTCATTCCTGAGGAGCAGACCATGGGATCCTACTGGACCGCCAGAGCCGCGGACCTGAGGTCACCCATTCAACACCCTCATGTGTCAGAGAACAACTTTGAGGTGAGCACCTCGGTCATCACGATGTTGCGCGGTTCGGTGGTGTTTCGTGATAAGGAGGGGGAGTGCCCCCGATCGCATCTGAGGCGATTCCATGAGCTTATCGATGTAATTAAGATAAATGGGGTCCCAGCTGATGCCATCCAGCTGAGGTACTTCCCATTTACTCTGGAGGGGCAGGCCAAGGAGTGGCTAGACACTCGACCTCCAGGCTCGATCACTACGTTCGCCACCCTGGCGGACAAGTTCCTCACTCGCTACCATCCCCCGTCCAAAACGGCGGACTTGCAGAAGCAAATCACCCACTTCACTGAAGACGAAGATGAGACCATCCGGGATGCTTGGGAGAGATACACCAGTATGTTCCTCAAGTGCCCCAACCATGGTATTACCGATGCGTTCAAGGTGGGCACCTTCTACCATGCTCTCTTCCCGGAGGATAAGCAGCTGATTGACTCGGTCTGTGGAGGGAATATGCTCACCAAAACGCCACCACAGCTGAATCAACTTTTTGAAGAGATGGCAGAGCAGGGCTATGATTGGGGAACTTCCAGGAGATCGAGAAGAGCACCAGAGCGGGGTGTGCATACTGTAGCCACCCAGTCATCTGATTTGGTGCAGGTGGTATCGAAGCTGGTTTCAGCCATAGATCGATCTGGGATGATTCCCGGGTCCGGACAGCAGCAGGCGATGCACTGCCAGTGGTGCGAGAGCACCCATCACACTGTGGAAGATTGCCAGGCGATGAGGGAGTCGACCACACCCCAGGAGCAGGTGAACTTCATCAATAATGCTAGGCGCAATGACCCCTACAGCAACACGTACAATGAGGGGTGGCGCCAGCATCCCAACTTCTCCTGGGCTGGGGCAAATCCTAGACCACCAGCCTCCCAAGGACCGCCAGGTTTCCAGAGACCGCCATATCAGCCTAGACAGGGGCAATTCCAGCAGCAGCAATAGCCGTCTCTCTACCAGCCCATGCAGGGGCATGTTGCTCAACCACAGCCGCGACCTTTCCAGCAGCCAAGTGCAGCCTCTGCAACCTCAGTGCAGAACGGTCTGATGGCTGAATTGCGGGATCTGGTGGGTTCTCTTGCCAGTTCTAGTGCTCAGAAATTCAACACTATCGAGCAATTCATGGAAAAGACCTCGGGTAAATTCCTGGCTCTTGAAGCTGGCCAGAGGAACACGCAGGCTGTCTTGCAGGATATCCAAACCCAGTTGGGGAGCGTGGCTCAAGCAGTGGCGCAGAGGGCTCCAGGTACCTTGCCAGGTCAGACCATTCCTAATCCGAAGGACCCGAATGCCCACTGTAATGCCATCACAACCAGGAGTGGCAAGATGACTGCTGATCCACCTGTTCAGGGACAGGAGAGAGAGGCCCCTGTTTCAGCATCTCCAGCGGTTGAAGAAGAAGCAGAGAAGGAGGTTGAGGTGCCTGTGCCTAAGCCGCAACCAGTAGTGAAGGAGTATATCCCACAACTCCCTTTCCCTACTCGGTTGCATAAAGACAGGCTAGAGGCAGAATTTGGGAACTTCATGTCCATGCTTAGGAAGCTGAATGTACAAGTGCCCTTCCTGGAGGCACTATCCCAAATGCCTAAGTATGCGAAGTTCCTGAAAGATCTTCTCTCAAAGAAGCAGAAGCTGAGTGAGCTGGCCACTGTGGAGCTCAGCGAGGAGTGCTCGGCTATTCTCCAGAACAAGCTGCCGCAGAAGCAGAAGGACCCAGGTAGTTTTACTATCCCGTGCTCTATTGGTAAATTGCATGTAGAGAGAGGTCCTTGGCGGATCTAGGTGCTAGTATCAATGTCATACCATACAAATTGTTCAAGAAACTAGGCCTAGGTGAACCCCGTGTGACTAGGATGAGTCTCCAATTAGCTGACCGATCTATAGTTCATCCTAGGGGCATAGTGGAAGACCTTCTGGTTAAGGTTGGCAAATTCTTTTATCCTGTGGATTTTGTTGTCTTGGACATCAATGAGGACACAGAAGTGACCCTTATACTGGGAAGGCCTTTCCTGGCCACCGCCAAGGCTCTCATAGATGTACATGATGGGACCTTGGTCTTGAGAGATGGTGAGGAGCGAATAACCTTTTCTATTGATAATACTCTCCATGCTTCCTCGCCTTTGCAAGCTGTTTCTCACCAGGAGCACGAGTCTGTCGTGTATCCTTCTGTGCTTCCCATTTTGCAGGACCCTCCTCTCACACCTTCGCCGCCACTCCCGTCCACTTAGTCACCAAATGAAAAGATCAAGCAGGAGTGGGGGCCGAAGTTGCAGGTAGTTGAGCCCCCCCGCTAAGTGAAAAAAAAACAAACAAGAGAAATGTAAATGAAAGTGCAAAAAAGGGGTTCCAACGGTGAAATGAAGTGAAAGAGCACCCCGGTACAACGAGTCCTTGGTTGTGAATGGTGTGATTCCCTTTATCCATGAACTGATTGTCTTACTTCTACTTCTTCTCATGATCCTGGCTTGAGTCTAGTACTCGCATTGAGAGAGATAGGGGACGTCTTAGAAGACCAGTTGACCTCGTAAGCTGCTTTATGATCTAGGAAATCCTCTACCGACGATTGGGGTTGTTTGTTGCTATAGAGGTATGGAGAGTTGCATTGGTTTGAGTTAGGTTTGCTTGGGGACAAGCAAACGGTTAAGTGTGGGGGAATTTGATAGACCATTGATTGCACATGTTTTTACCCCTATTCTTGAGCCGTTTGAGAAGTTGATTCTCGTGTTTTAAGCCGATTTCACGCTAGGTTGTGCGTTTATGTCATATTTCAGGGCTTAGCAATGGCATCGAGGCAAAGAAACGAGTTTCGGGTCGAAAGGAGCACGTTTGGGTTGAAGTGTGCGGGAGGAGCAAAATACCCGGCCATGAGCAGAAATACCCGGCCGGGTATAATTTGGAGCAGACCGGGGAAAATATGTTTGGGCGTCTGAGAAGCAGAAGGGGGCCCGGGCAGTAATCATAAATCCCCGGTCGGGTATTCTTGACCCAGACCGGGGATTAACCCCAGTTCCCCGACGATGCGTTTTGAAGATACCCGGTCTCCACCCAAAATACCCGACCGGGTATTCAGATCGGGGATCGCTGCAGACAACTTCTTAAGGGAAAAGAAGGGCAAAAGTGAAGGGTTCCTAGTTTTAGAGAGAAAAATCGATACCTAGAGAGAGAAAGTGACGAACCTGATTCTGCAAGTGTCCTTGATCGATCTCCATCACCATTGGAGCCCGACTTGAGCTTGGAGAAGAGCTGATTGAGTGCCAGAAGCAGATTCTCATCATTCATAGTATGGTTTCTGCATCTGAGCTAGATTTCCCATCTCTCTATGGAGTAACTTTCCTTTTCACCTGGATATGAAAAACCCTAGATTTGTATGTTAGGTCTGATTGTATGAACCCAAGTCCAGATTCAGTGATATGATTATGTTCAATTGAGGTTTGATTTGTTGAATGGCATGAATCCTGATCAAATTCCTGTTATTTCTGCTTTGACCTAGAAAGAGAATATCTGCCTAGGTTGATAAAGCGTCCTTAATTGAAGGTAGTGAATTGACGAATTTAGTCGAGGAGGGAGTCAATTCACTATTATGTACCGGATTTACTTCGGTAGTGGAGGTTTGGTTTGTTAGGGCCTCAATGTGTTTACTCCGGTGGAGGTTAGTCGCCCGTTGGGGACTCAGATTGAGAGGGTCTGGAGACCTTTAGTCGAGAGTGCAAACTGTTCAAGAACCTCCTGCAGTATAACTATCATTGGAATTGAACTTGGTAAATTACAATCCGGCTTAACTACAGTCTAGGGGGAACCATATCCGGGTGACCTCTCTCGACTTGAAAACAACCTTTTCACTTGCTTTGCTTGTTTGCTTGTTTGGATCTTCACTACACTTTCACTACTAAATAATAAGAACTCACGGAGAGGACCCGGGTTGACATTAAAACCCAAACCCGCTATACTACGCTTTAGGAGGTGGTTACACTTGGCCATTTTCTAGAGTGACGGTAGGAGCGAGTCAAAATCCCAATCATGCATGGGTCGATATCTCACACCATTCTTCTGAAGAAACTCACTTGCATACTCGAAGATCCTCCTACCCACTGGCATTACTCGAAGAGCAAGTCATCCTCTTCATGCAGTATACTTTCGAGGAGATAGGTTTGACATTTCCTCACGTCTGCAACGTACACATACGAGATGCCCGATCATTGCTCATATACTGGGAACATAAACTGAATACCCCACGATAAAATTACAAATCTTGAAAATTGAATTTCACATTAGTTTACATAAATACAATTAGTCCACATCGCTGCTTACCAGCGTACAGTCTTTGAAAGAGGCACCGGGGGTAGAGGAAACATCTCCAAATCATGTTGGACTTCCCAAATAGCAGCAGGGATAGTTTTCCCATCCGGAACGTGACGAGCAGCGCGGTCAGCCAACGCCTTGTCCTGACACATTAAAAACACTAACATCAGTGGAGACAACCAACCCTGAATAAAACCCTTTACATAAAAACATAAATTACAGATTTTTAAACACATGGTTCACCCACGCCGAGGGAAATCGGAAAGCAGAACTTTGTTAGTTTGCCTTCTATCTTGACAGTTTCCGCATTTATGAGGCGTCTGTAGGTATCAAGCACCTCCTTATCGACCCAGTTCCGGGGCTTCATCCTCGACATCCTTTGAACATGCTCACTGATTTGAGAAGGATCCATACTCAGTGGGTGAGTAGGTTGCTGATGAAAGGATCGGACGAGTTAGGGTCAAGGAGGGGTTAGGAGGAGCGATTTTTTATTTATCAAAACAAGCGCGGCTCTTATGGAGAAGACGAGTGCTTTAATCTTTGTTAGTTGGGTTCTTTTAGGAAGTTAGTCAGAGTAAGGGAATTGGCCTTTCAATTACCCACCAATTAAGTTGATGACAAATGGCTCCGCGCCCAAAGCGTTAATCGGAGAACGGTGCGATCCTTCATCCGTTCAATTCCTCAATTTTAAATTCAGTACATATTCGGTTGTAGTTTCATATTACTGGGAAACCAGATCCTTGAATAATCCAATCAATTTGGATGTAAGTATGAAGTCCAAATAAATTACGGACGTGGCAATCGATTACAATACTAGTCTATCGTCGGCCCAAATTTGATGAATGGGCCCATAACGTTGAGTCAATTATTACAGTGTGTATTCAATGTTTTGGCCCTTTATTAATGGGCCCATGTTACATGCCAGTGAAACGTAGGGAGGGGTATCACAAATGTAGGGAGGGTTACCTGCCAATCTTTCAATCTTATATTCAACATACAGTGGTTCTAACATTACAAAGTTCCCACATCAATCGATGAAAAAATTGTCTATCCAGGCTTAACTACCAGTTCCTTTCTCACTTTATTTATCCAACAAGACTTGTTTATTCTCTGGGCTCGAATTCGGCGGTGATATTTCATGTATCCACTTCATGAACTCGCATGTTAAGTTGAACTCATTCGTTCTTAGCTGAATTAGAGGGCCACAATATTTGATAAGTAGACATATAAAAGATGTGTCAATAATCACATTATCAAGACAATATGATAAACGATTTTTACCATTTCACCGGCCAAGTAACAGCTAAAGTATTCCTTAGATTTATCTTCCATGCTGATCATTCTGGTAGCCTTCAACCACATGAGCAAAACATCGTCAACTCATCCAGCGCTCCGTTTGTACCGTCTTGAGCCATCCTATTTCCTCTATCGCATTGATGAGATTTTGGAACTGATGCTAGGAAAACTTTATGGTACGTATAATTTATAATGGATGTATAGACTCTACTCGACCCACTCAACTCGTGACTTTGCTGGCATAATATTCATGACATAATATTCGCTGGCAGCAGAACGAATATTTTCAGTACATGTTGCCTTGTTTGGTCAAATTTTCATGATGCACGAAATGTACTTGTTAAAAGGATTTTGATATTTTATTGGTCCTTGCCATTAACAATCCTTTCGAATATTTGTATTGTTTTTATATTTTACTGGTATAGTCTTCGATAATAGAAAGCTACTATATAGGCTGGAAGAATATGGTGTACACACGCAACTGAGTATCATATTACCTGTTCTCATATTTAATATTTATGATTTGAGAAAATTAATAAATCACTGCAAAAACATCATTACTGGACTGTAAACAGTACTGGATACAAAACCCTCTTTATTTGGCATAACAGATGTTGTTTACCATTACTGGACTAATAACATTCGACAATGATACACTGATTTATAATTACCTATGCCCCACTCCAATCTATATTGAATCCTTCTTCTGTGTTGTCCTCCTCATACACGGACTCGGTCAAGTTGTAGTCAGGGTACCCTAACACCCTCCTTCCATCGTTATCGTCATTGGCATTATTTTCCAAATATACATCTAGAGGCATGCTATCCAGATGCTCACCTAGCAATGAGTATGAACACTTATGTAGATACCATGGCGAGGTACGCATAAATCAATGTGTAGTCGGATAACTTGATTACAAATAACGCAATGACAACCGAGTTACTTACCACTTGGACATCCTCCATGAGACAACTATACTTTAAACGGTCGCCACCAGACTCGACTTGTAACTCGATCAATTAGTGCTAAGAGACCGCAGTAGCAGTAAACCTCGCATGGCGAAGACCCCTCCATCTTACCACCTGAAGTAGCATCGGATGGGGTGGTGGAGTGGTTGTTGATGAATCCATTGGCAAGACAAGTTTCGTTGGGTGGTGTGTGAGAAAGTGAGGATGGCGTTTACCACGCATGACGGTAGTCATATAAATAGATGCACAGGCCCACGAAAAAAAAATATTGGACCTCAAACAGGATCACTTTGCGGACTGTCTGTATTTTGGGCCCAAGGGAGATTCGGGAGATTCGTAGTGAATATCATATTCTGGTCTCATAGAATATGACATTTTAACTGTCCAAGTATTGTATTAGCAGATGTAAAACTTAATAGTCGTTATGGATAGTAAAAATTTAAATGCTTAAATTACTCATGTCAATGCGTAATAGTTTCTATGGTCATACAAGAATCGGGCAAACAAATTAGACCAGCTTTGGATTACTCAAAAATCAATACAGTCCTTCTCGTAGGTAATATTATACCCAGTCGTGCTTACATTCACGGGTTTTGCTGAAAAGTGAAAAGGCGCTTAAAATCTTCCCGGGCCAAATAATTCATTAAGGCGGCCAATACAATCCTGTTAGAATTTTGAATTTTTAGGTACGACGACCTCATTTGACAATAGAACGGTTGGATTGGCAGAGAAAACCAACCAAATATTAACAAACCCTAAGCCGCCACCGGGTTAGATCGCCAGACGAGAGAAACAGCCAAACTTCCTTCGTACAAGCCCGAACGAAAGTGTTTGTGGTAGGCGTACCCGGCAGTGACGACTGCGAAGAGTTTCATACAATCCTCACAAGTTCCTCCTCATGTTCGTACTTCAAAGTTAGGGTTTCGCTACTAGGTACTTCTTGGCCGGACGCAAGGGGAAATTAGATGGACGGGGGCGAGAATTTTCAGTTCCGGTGTAGAATGCTGGGTTTGCGGAAAATCATCAAGAGGTTCATCGAGAAAGGGGAGGAGCTGCTTGACTGCAGGCGAGAAGTGGAGAGGATGGGTTTCAGAGGTTTACTGGAGGTTGTAATGACATCGGTTCCCTCTTATACAGTGAGGGGCCTAGTTGAATGCTACAATCTAGAGTCTGAGAAGCTGGAGGTAGGTGACAGAATGTAGATTAGCTTTGCACCATCCGACATCAGCAGGGTATATGGATTACCTGTGGGAGGATGGTTGGTGGTTAGGAGTAAGTGTTCCGGCGTCATGCTCAACATTCTGGAGGAAGAGATTGGAGTCAATGCCAACCGGAGAGGGACTATTGATTGCAAAGTCCTGCTAGAGGCATTAATGTGTTGTAGAGTGCCTCGCAGATTTGGTAAACTATTCGCCCTGTACGTTGTAGCGACGCTACTTGGTCCTACGAGTAACTACAATATCAACATCAGGAGCTTCGCTGAATGTCTAGCCGGGGATAATGGTAATGTAAGAAGGTGTGACTGGGCAGGTTTTGTGTGTGACCGATTGAAACAGATGTTAAAATTTTGGCACGGCAAGACGAGGAACTTTCCCTCCGGTGACTATCATTTCTTATTGGTACGTGTTATCAATTTAACTTCGGGAATAAGAATTGTCATCCATACCCACAATCTTATAATCGATTACATTGCACTACGATGCAAGTGCACACGTTGGACACATTGAGTAGACGTGAGTTGAATTTGTTCACCTCTCCCACCTGTGGACTATGGGACGACAAAGGGGTGCATAAATCGCTTTTGTTCATCAGCAAGTCAGGCAGGATCCCGGCTGTCATGGCAGCAGAAGTGGGCAATGTGGACGGATCAACCATGGACGTAGCAGTAGATAACGAGTGGGAGGATATGTTTGCAAATGCAAACAAATATGAGGTGTGTTGCCTTCATGCTAATTGAATGTTATGATAATTGGTCTATTCCATTCTAGTTCTAAATGCGTCATAGCATTTCATATATGTATATGTTTGTACAATGAGAAGTTTAGTAAGTGGAGGGGGTGTGTTGTTTGCGCAGAGGGAGGTTTTGACAAAAATTGCTAAAAAAACAAGTGGAACGGTGGACTAAACGCCATATCTACTCGTCCTCACAAATGGATGTCGAGGTGATTAGAGCATGGGTTATTAAAATGACTGCAACCTTGATAGATGGAGCCTTGGAGTGGTGTCAGGTCCGATATGACTACACCGACAGTGGTGGGTCCGATATGACCACATCCACGAGATGTTTGGTCCATATTCCCGGGAGAGTAATTAGCATGGGATTAGCCAGGCGCCTATAAGTAAAACATGATAAGACGCATATGCATAAGTCAAGGTGCTTGAGTCTTTTTCCCATTGGGATATGAGGATGGGTGAGGTCTGATCCTAGTGTTTTGGCTTGATTGCTAGATGTATGGTAGGGGTATGCTTTGTTATGAACTCACGATGCAATGCTTGTCTCACTTAGCCATGAGCTGACCCTCTTTTATCCTCTTTCTTTGCTTATGTCATGTTTAAGCAGATCATCATCATCAGCAGCAGTAGATAGGTGTATAGGTGGGAGCTGAGCAAGAGTTGAAGGCAATATGAGGTATGGTCTTCAACTATTTTGTGCTTGGACGACTACTTGGGATTTTGGCCAGTGATCCACACATTTTTGTAAAAATGTTTTGAGAACATTTTCATGTGCATACTAGCTTCTGATGTAGTGTGAGATATCCACAGGTGTGGAAAGTTGATTATATGTGTATATGTGTGTGGTGGTGTATGTAGTGACGATTATGACATGTATAAGTATGGTATGTAGTTGCAGAGTATGAAAGTGTGACTATGGCTACGAAAGCCAATGTGCATGGTTGTGAGTATATATGTATGTCTATGAATGCAGGGATTTAGATAAATTATTTTGCAGGTCTAGTTGCAAGAACTGTTAGCCCATCACGCGAGTAATTCATGTTGCAATTTTATTGGTTGATTTTTGGTAATTAATTGAACACCAGTTTTAAATTCCGCTGCAATTGTGTGAACAATATGATTAGGCAAAACATACAGGGTAGGGTGTTACAATCGGGATCAAGGAAGAATTCGTCACCATCCAACTCACCGTTGAAATCGAACTGGAAAAAACTTTAACCACACGAATGCTTCGCGATAGAGGGAAAAAGTCGAAAAGGAAAATAACCCACCAGATCATCTACATCAACTTCGTCGTCTGTTGGAGGAGGAAAGTTAAGATCCAATCCTGGAGATCCCATTCTCTTCACAAGCGAAAAAAATCGATGTTAGGGTTACTCTGTAAAAAACCCCCTAATCTGGACATAAATATGATTAAACTTTATAAATTAGGTTCACAGTTCAATACTATAGAAACATAATACCAGATTAATTGCTGGGCGGGAGCGAAAATGAAAGAAGGAGAGCCAAATTTTCTCTTCGATGGGCGGGAGTCGCTGGGCGGGACTTGAGAAAGTAATAAAATTATTTGGGGGAACACGCGTTGGAACACGATCTTCGCCTTCGCTCAAAATTCTTCACTTTCCTTTTCAGCTTCCTCGTTCAAAACAACTACTTTCATCAGAATTAGGGACCCAAAGTCCACTAACTAAACCTTTCAACGGATCCAGGACGTCCGTTGCGTGTGCCTGGGATCTGGACCGTGGCTAATCCGTTCTCCAAAACCAAGTGGTGGACGATATCAGAATTCCAGCAAATGGGCAATAGAGATTACTTGGTTTTATCCCAACCTATTGTGTGGACATTGGTTATTTATTGATTGGTCATTTGTGCATGAGTTACACTTTGGATACTTAGATGCTTTGATTTACCATATGGAGAGATCAGAGATGCATGCAGCACCATTGCCCTCTATTTTTGTATGAAAAGTTATAGTACAAAATGAATTTGTATAGTAACATTAGATGTATAACTTCAATTTTTACTATAAAAGGTTTTCTTTTGGAAACGAAAACAATGGTGCTTATGAGCATAGCTCCTCTTCTAAATTTTGCGATTTAGATACGCAAATAAAAATTAATTTAAAAAATAATATAAACATGTTTTCTTTGTTTGAAAGTCGATGTTTTGCAAACAAATTATTGAAATTCAACGCATTAGATTCCCCCCCCCCCCCCCCCCCCCGATAATTAACGCATTCAAATTTGAAATGTATGACAGAAGCGAAAAAAGACACTTGGAAACCCACTTTACAGAGTAAAGCATTGAGATTGTATGTATAGCTATAACTGTATTCAGATATATTACAAAACTAAAAATCACAAACAAAATCATATGAGTTCCCGACGCAACGCTCGAGCCAATTATCTAGTATATATATATTTTTTATGTTCTTGGAACTCTTAGGAGATATCTTAAGAGCTCTAAAAAATATAAGAGCTCTACAAATATGGCTAACTATGAATATGGTTACAAGTAATGGAAATGATAAAACTTACAGAGACAAGACCATCTTCACATGTGTTACTATATAAGGCTCTATGATACAACCTTCATATTTATAAACAAGTCGCGTATAACATGGAATCAGTAACTATGATGTATTTTCGTTTGGTTGAGCTGGTACCTCTCCACTACAACCCAACTATGATGGGTGTTGTGAAACTGGTGTAGGTTGATAGTGCCTTGACGTCGGGAACGGGTGCAAGTGTCTTGGATGGTAAACTATACATTGACGTGCTTGCTTACCCTGACGTGGTGATGTCTGAAAAATCCTATAACATATGTTGACTTGACAACGAGGAGAAGTAGGGCCATGACCTTCCAATTTGTGTTGGCTGATCAAGACACCCAAAGATAAATGTACAACCTCAATGGTCATATAACCTACCGCCACCTCTAACCTGCCCCGCCCCATTGTCATCACTATCTAATACCGCCTCCTTGATATGGTATGCTCGTCATTATGGCTTGGCCATGCGATAAGCATCAGGTGTAGAGTATTGTTGTTACACCACCTTGGCATCACATCGCCTCCTTGCGAAACTAGGCCTCAAAATACTCCATATGCATGGCATGCCTCATCCCAACTCTTTGGTATGGTATGCTCGTCATATGCTCACCATAGCCCCTATGCATGGTATGCCTCATCCACCTACTGAGCATCCTCCCATACCATTGACAAGGTAGGCCTCATACCACCCATGCCACCTCTTAGGAATACCACTCGTATCGTCCCCTATGAGTGGTAGATTAGGTAAGCCCCATACCACCTTCTGCGCATAGTTGATGATGACACTCAATTTATAGTATTTATTACTCTAATATTTAATACATTTTCCCCTTCTATAAATGCAGTTTTAGTACTTTCTCATCTATATCATGTCTAAATCATAAATATTTTATCAATGAGCATTTGCTAGGTTTTGGTATTCTTGTATGCCTTCTTGGTATGTTTTTGTGCTTTCCAAGGTGAAATACAATCTAGGAAAATTTGGACCAACCATTGGATGATTCTGGAGGGCAAGAGAAGAATATGAAGTTTTTGGGTAAAAGATGAGGTCCAATGAAGAATAAACCTACTAGTAACCATGAGTAGTGCTCAAGAGGAGTCAAACTGAGAAAGACTCAGCCCAAGCCGGAACAAGAACCAGTGGCGACCTAGTGATGGGCCCAACCGCCACTCTGCTTACCTATCCCAAATCATGAAGAAAACTCAACAAGAGGTTTCTCATGGTCCAAAGGTAGCCAACCTAAGAAAAGGGGTGAAGTCCCAACTGCAGTTATGGGGCCAAGCTCAATTGAAGTCTATAAGGCCTTGCTTCGGCCCCAATCAAAGATTTGAAGTCCTAGTGCTGCTAGGTAGCTTCTAACCAAGTTTAGTAGGAAAATCTTCAGTTTACCCCCTCTCTCTTGTACTATAAATAGGAGTTTAGACCTCAGTTAAAAACCAACTTTTTCACTCATAATCAGTTGAAGCTTTGTCGGATTGAGGAGAGAATGACTCCACCATCGATGCATACCTCATCTATTGTGACTTCTTCCCTGTCTCGCATGGCTTGCTAAACCCCTTGTTGTTTGGGATGTAGATTCTATGATATGTCATTTTAATGCTTTCTACGAGTTAATATGATGTCCTAGAACATACTAGGTGTATTGATTATACTACTATTATGAGTGATTGGACACTACTCTTGTGTAGTAGGCATCATCATTAGGTGAGTATAGAGGAAATGTACAACCCTCTACACTCGAATGATAATGATGTTTGATGGTTGAAGATCCATAATACCATAGACCATCGTTATCACTCAAGAGGTACACACTTAACGATGTACTATCCTTACTTCCTTGCTCTTCATTAATTAGTTGGTGGCACGAAGCGAAAACACACATGAGCTAGTTAACTTCCTACCGCATGTGGCGAAAGCTCAGGTAGGTTGGCCCTAGTGAAAGGGATAGGGTGACACCATAGCATTAGTGCATATAGACATCTTATCAATGAGAAAGAATGCATGCTTATCTTGATGATACTTCCTAATCAATTGCCTCTTACTTGTTTAGACTCTCTTTACTTTTTCATAATCTTTGAGTAGTTATTATCAAAAGACCTCATGGAATATGATCCTAGACATCCCAAAGATGATCACTTGTTTACTACATCAGTTGACATCATAGGACCTCATTAGAGAGGTTGGCATTTGTTTGAGCCAAGGTACTCCGGCCCCACCGAACGCGCTGTGGCGAAGCTTCTCTCTTCGTTATAGGCACCCGGACCCTGCAAAGACGAGCGCCTAGAGGGCTTGGGTACGCCCGTTAGCACTCCGACGACCAAGTTATTTTAGGGGTCGTTTGGAAGTTGCGTATGTTAAATCGTTGTATTGTTATGAATCACTATGATATAAATGCATGCATTGAAACAATAGATGCATTTTGAAATTACATTGTTTGGTTGTTGAGATTATAATTTATGAATTGATTGTTATAAAGTTACTTTATAAGGAAATGTCATATTTCTCCTCCACTTTTAATATAAAACAAAAAGAACTATGGACATAATTGGAAAAAGTGAAGGTGCTCACTTATTAAACCAACAATCACAACAATCTCAACTTTTAGTTGAGATTGTACAATCTCTCATTTTTGTTGATTGTTGGTGGGTCCCACACAAAACAATACATGCATTGTTTTGCAACTTGACACTTCCAAACATTGTATTGTGGACAATGCATGTATTTAACAAATACAACACTAACAATCGCAACTTCCAAACGACCCCTTAGTGATTTTAGCCGCAATTCTAGAGAGATAAGTGATTATAGTGAGAGAAGCCGACCTGCTTAAATGCCACCTACCGGGTACTATTTATACTAGTCGAGCTTCTGACCAAGCCCCGACCAGCTCCTGCCGAGCAGCCTTACGTCAGCAGGGCATTAAATGCCTGGTTTGGTCCAACGTCTAAGCGCCTACACGTGGCGCATTCCCGGGTCCTTGCGTCAGGGCGCATGGGGGGACCATCTGTCTACGTGGCGCTTTTCCAACTTTTCCCTGTCGTACTCCTTTGTCCACAAGCCTCTTTTGTCGTCATGCGCCCCCTCGTCGTGGGCACCAAACCAGGCCATGCCATTTTGGGCCTTTAATGGGCTTCAGGCCCATTGAACGTTCTCCTTCAGTGGGCTTATTCATACTTCCCCCACAATTTGGGCTTATCCATACTTCCCCAACAATTGCCCCCCAGTAAGGTGCTCACGGTTGAGTGCCTAACTATGAGCGAAACACACCCGTATCCGGGTCGCATCTATCAACATTCCACCGTTTCAGGCGCCTATTGTTTATCCATTCTCAGGGCCTCCGCTAAGACACACGCTTTACCATTTAAATTCCCTGGGGCGCTTGCTTGCGCCGCGCGCCTGTCGTAAATTTATTTCCTCCCTCTAATGACCTTAATGTGTAGACGCTTATTCAATGAGAGGGGCGCCTAGCCTAACCTTGCCCCCCTTAACGCATGTTGCAAATCTCGCGCTTCATATTCACATTTGACCTTTACAGTTGACTCTTATATACCCCGGGGCGCTTGGACCGCGCGCCTATCGTGACTTTACTTCTCCTTCAGATAATCGAGGCCCGTGAACGTCCATTCAATGAATCGGGGTGCAAGACCGCATTCAGGGCGCTTGCTTCAATGACTGTGATGTGTAAATGCTTATTCAATGAGAGGGGCGCCTAGCCCAACCTTGCCCCCCTCAGCGCATGTTGCGAATTTCGCGCTTCATATTCACATTTGACCTTTATAGTTGACTCTTACATACCCCAGGGCGCTTGCTTGGACCACGCACCTATCGTGACTTTAATTCCCCTTCAGATAATCGAGGCATATGAACGGCCATCTCGCCTAAAGGGGCGCATGACCGTATTTCGCCACCCCTCGGCGTGCGTTGCAACCTTTGGATTTCAAAATTCAATTTCAAATTTCGAGAATTAAAATTTCGAAACGGACGGCGAGGATCTGACCATTCGGCGTGCACGCATCTCGAGGTAGGACTCTTCTTATAAATACAACCTTTCGCCCCATCTCCTCTTCATTCTCTACTTCGAATTCCCCTCTCTCTCTAGTTTCTCTCTCTACGTGCTCTAAACCTTCTCTTGTTTGTGAGCCTCCTCTCTGTTCCCATACAATGTCTCAGTCTGACTCTGGAGCGACCACAACCACCAGCGAAAAGGGTGCGGGCGCCGCGCCCAACGTATCTCGGAGCTTGAGAAGCACCTTTTCGCTGACCCTCTCCGAGATCACGAAAAAGGGTCGCCCGCTCAAAGAAAGAGGCGCCCAAACAGGCAAAGTCCGCTCCTTCTGCGTCGGCACCTGTTGAGGCAGATGCGCCTGCAGGTAAAAAGGCGCCGAAAGCGCCATCGACTACCACCCAGGAACCCCCATCCACCGACCAGGGTAATTAATTTTTTCTCTTCTGCTTTTGAACTTCTTGGATTTGCTTTGATCCTTTGTTAGGCGCACAATTAGCGGTCTTAGGCCCTTAGTATTGACCAAGAAACGATTCGGTCACAATTTTAGGCCATGCTCCTGCCTTGTCAGAGTCGAGTGATTTGATGATCTCCCCAGCGTCCATTGACTTAGGCGCCCCTGATGACGATTCTTTCCAGATAGTTGACTGGGAGGATACGTGGCCACCCGGGGAAGCGCCTGAAAGCACCAGTAAACTATCAGTTGCAAGAGCCGGGCCAAAACATGTGTCCACTATCAAGGTGGCGGAATTGCATCGGTTGATAACCTTGTGCAACCTACCTCGTACATGGACTTATGCACCTGCCTCATCAGTTGTGAGGATAGGAGTGACTGGTCCACGATGGCTTGGTATATATAAGGAGTATTTCAGATTCGGATTGCACTTCCCCCTGGATTCGATATTGGAAGGGATTTTGACGACATGCAACTATTTGATTGGGTGCCTGTCTCCCTCGGTTTTCTTGATACACATCCTATTCAAACTGAAGTGTCGCCAGTACAACATTGCACCCACGTTCAAGCTCTTTAGGTATTTTTTTTACGATGACCAGCAGCGACAACTGCCTGTCCCTACAGAGGCGCCTGGACATTCCGGGACATTTTGTGGAAGATTATCCGTAGTTGGGGCGCGAATGGTATAAGAGCTACTTTTTCTTTAAGGCGTGCGCAGAGTCATTTTATGAGAGTGGCGCCCGCTTCATTAGGGGCTGGAGTGTTGGCGGTACCACTCAATTCAACGTTGATGTGGAGTTATCTACCGACGACAAAGAGAGCGCGCGCCTGCTATCTCTTCAGCCCGTGAACTTAAGCTCCACAACCGCCAGAACCCCTGTTTTGCATGAGTATTATGCTGACGGTGGGTGGGCGCTTATCAGTATATTTGTGCCTCTGCTAATTACGTGCGCCTATGATGCTGTATATGCGCCTATAGTTACTTGAATTTCTCTAACTTTATATTTTCTTTTGCAGGCGTGGACTTCACCTCTATTGCCATGTTGATGAAGACCCAATTTGAGAACATGGGCTTGGATTATCATGCGCCTGTTTTCCGAGGCAAAGTGCCCTCTCGCTCAAAGAAGGGTTCTTCGAAAGAGGGCCATCAAAGTAAAGGGGGGAAAACCAAGTCCTCCTCATCCGGAGCAAAGACCATGACCGTACAAGGTGCGCCTGCGGCCCAGGTGAGCAAAGGCAAGGGGAGGTCAAGCCCAAAAAGGATCAAGCCAAAGAAGGTGTCAGGCGCCCCTCCTGTGGAGGTGAAGATGCGCCCCCTAGCGCTCAACCGGAAAAGGGGGCGCCCGCTGTCGACGTTCTTCTAATCCAGAGTTGGACATCGATGACGTCCCCATCGGCCAAAGACTTAAGGGGAAGCCCGAAGGTGACTTGTCGGAGCAGAGCAAGAGGCCACGCACAAGCGCGGAAGCAGAGGTGCCTAAGTTTGTGGAGAAGTGGTTGCAGCCTCCCAGGCATAGGGTCGACATTGCCTGCTCAGATAGATCGGCGCTGGAGAGAGGCCCCGCTCTTGGGTCTGCCTTTCGAGCAGCCGAGGTGCTGCGGGCGCCTAGCGATGTTCAAGGTGCGAACCTGTGGGGAGAGGGAGCACGCATGGCTGCTCAGGTATGCGTTTAACTCACTTCATTCCTTGTTTGATTTATGTGCATGTTATTTTTACTTACATGTGATTTGCTTTGCTAGATGCTCCTTCTCGCCAAGAATGGCGTATTGGCTGGTGAAGCGTGCGCGTTGGAGCGCCGGAGGCCTCCTCCTCACTTAGCGTGATGCCGGACAATCTGGAGACGGCTCAGAGGCACCAAGAAGAGTGTGCGAGGCGGCGAAGGACGTCTCCCGCGTCCAACAGGCAATGGACGAGGACAAGAAGAAGCTGCGGGCAGAGTACGAAGCCCGACTCGAGGTTGCTAAGAAGGCGCATCACGAGGTAGTGGCCAGGCTCGAGAAGGAGAAGGCTGATTTAGAACAGGAGGCAGGCGCCTAGAGGAGTGAGATTGACCTCCTGCTTGCAGAGAAGAGGACCTTGCAAAAGGAGAAGAAGGTCCTGGACAAAGAGAATAAGAGGCGCCTAGAAGAGGTGGAGGCACTCAAGGAAGGGAAAGTGACCTCGGAGGCACCAGCCTCGGACTTAGCCAACTCCGACAGCGGCCGTACGCTTAAGGCTCAAGCATCCCTGCATAGCATCCTCATTTTGAAGAGGAAGTTGGAGTTTGACCATCCCACCATCAATTGGGACGTTAGGGAGATGGTCAACTTCGTTATTGACTTCATGGCAAGCGGGCGCCCAGTCGTTGATAATGTCCCCGCACCTCCTGAGTATCCGGCGGATGAGCCAGATTCAGAGTCTAGTTCAGAGTCCAACGATGAATCAGCTGGCAGTAAATAGGAATATTTCATAGTATAACTTGTATGGCATCGGATTTTGGAAACATGGGCGCCTGATGTTTTGATATTTTGTCGTACTCTTTTTTTTCCGTCTATCTTTTATTTGATCAAAGGACCGCAATGAAAGGCGCATTAGATTTATGCATTTCCCCCCTTTTCTTTATTACACTCTGTTAAGGCACGAATGTCATGCGGACGCTTTTAATGGCTTGGGTGCTATAGTTGGTGCAAGGCCCTGGGCGCTATGTAGGAAACAAGCATAACGAGAGCGCACCCCGCTAGGGCGCAAGTAGTGGGCGCTTTATGTGTGTTGGGCGCATTAAGGGCGCAATGACTTGGTGCTATGGGAGAGTCAAAAACTTGTGGGGTTCTTAGTTCTCATTCTGTATTGTCATGTACCACTTTGCAAGAAACAAAAAATTATATATATATATAATCCGATTCAAAAAAACAACCTTGGGGGCGCTACAACCGGGCGCTTTAAGTATCCCGGGCGCTTAAGGGCGCTTTACAATACTACGGGCGCAAAAGGGCACTTTTGACTACACTTACTAAATATCACCCCAACGACTGACATTTTCCTTCACAATTACTTCTCACTAGGCACCCCCTCTGGCACCTTGGTCTCCCCAACACCATTGTCTTCTTCATTTTCCATTCCAGCCTCTATGAACTCGTACTTGCGCAGATTCTGTGCATTCCAAGTTCGTTTTACCTTCTTTCCCGACAAATGCTCTAGCTTAAACGTGCTCGGGCTAACGACTTCCTGGACACGATACAGCCCTTTCCATTTTGGCGCCATTTTTCTATCGCTGGCCTTTAGGCGGAAATCACGTTTTAACACAAGGCTTCTAGACGCAATGTCATGCGGGCACATCTTCTTATTGTAGTATCTTGCCACCTGGAGCTTCATTTCCTCTAGCCGCAAAGCCGCCCTTATCGGCGCTCATCAAGGAGATCAAGTTCGCCAATCCGCTCATGCTCCTCCATTGATTCCTCCCTATGCGCCATACGAAAGGTCGGAATGCGCACTTCTACTAGAAGTACCGCTTCGTTTCCATACGTCAGCGCAAAGGGTGTTTCTCTAGTGGCCACTTTGAAGGTGGTTCTATGCGCCCACAACACGCTTGGCGGCTCTTCCACCCAATTTCCTTTGGCTGCTTCCAGCCTTGTGTGTAACCCGTGTAAGATGCTCTTGTTAGCTGCCTCGGCTTGCCCATTTGCTTGCGGGTATGCTACATAAGAGAACCTCAGGACCACCCCATTTTTGTCGTAAAACTCATTGAATTTTTTGCAATCAAACTGCTTCCCATGATCAGTGACCATAGACTCTGGGATCCCGAACCTTGTGAAGATGTTTTTTCTTGTGAACTTCCGCACTTGCACTTCAGTGATGGACGCAAGCGGCTCCTCCTCAATCCATTTAGTGAAATAATCTATGGCAACAATCAAGTACTTGAGTTGTCCAGACGCCTTGGGAAAGGGCCCTAGAAGATCCATCCCCCACTGAGCGAAAGGCCAGGTGCCTACATTCCCTTGCATGGGCGCCGCTGATATATGTATGTCACTGGGGTGGATTTGGCATTGGTGGCATGCGGCCACATGCCTTCCAGCATCAGCTCTCATCGTTGGCCAATAATATCCCTGTCTGAGCAAAACCTTTTCTAAGCTACGGGCGCCTGCGTGCATTCCGCATGTTCCTTGATGCACTTCGGTGATCGCCTTTTGCCCTTCAGCTTCGGTGAGGCACCGTAGGTAGGCGCCCGAGTGTGACCTATTGTATAGCACTCCATCTACAATAGCACATTGGACTGAGCTCCTCCGCAAACGCCAAGCCTCCGTTGGATCTTCCGGCACTACGCCCTGCGTTAGGAAAAGCATAACATATGCCATCCATCCTTCCATTGTTCCCATGGAAAGAGATGTCATCACCCTCTCCTCGCGGGGGGCCTCCTTAGTGACAATCACCGTTCTATCCTCTCCAAAATCTAACGTCGTGGCCAACTTAGACAGGGCGTCCGCATGAGCGTTCTCCTCTCTTGGGACATGTGTGAACGTCACCTCACGAAACCAGGCGCATTTTTCCCTGACCGAGTGAACATATGCTCCCAGCGACTCCTCCTTCACCTCATATACATTATTCAACTTGTTGACAACTAGTGTCAAATCAGTTTGAATGTTGACCTTATGGGCGCCTAGTTCCCTTGCCATGTGGAGTCCTGCAAGGACTGCCTCGTACTCCGCAGCATTGTTCGTTTTGAGAGTTGCGAAGCGCAAGAAAACCTCATGCATTGCGCCCAGTGGGCTAATGAGAACAATACTCGCCCCCGCGCCTGCTCGGCTTGCTGCTCCATCCACTTGGACTTGCCAACATTCTTTCGCGCCACTTCCCACGTCGACCACTCCTTCGGCTACAAAATCTGCCAAAACCTGAGCTTTGATGGCCGGCATGGACGCATAGCTTACATTGAATTCACTAAGTTGGACGGCCCACTTAACCAGGCGCCCAGACACATCCATGGAACCCAGAACCACTCGGAGAGGAAGATTCGTGAGCACAACAATGCTATGAGCTTGAAGATAGGGTCGGAATTTGTTTGCTGCCATGACCGTTTCATGCCCCACCCTGGTACGACTAACGTAATACTCCGGTCTTTCTTCGTTCGTCAGAGGGTCTCTGGATATCAAAACCACGCTCACGGCAATCTAAGACACCACAATGTATAAGTATAGTGTTTCCTTAGCCTTAGGAATGGTCATCACCGTGGGCGCCGTCAGCAACGTTTTCAATTCCTCGAAGGCTTTGTCACACTCCTCCGTCCACCTAAATCAGCTAGCCTTCTTCAAAACCTCAAAAAATGGGGCGCCTCCATCTGACGCCCTTGGAATGAAGCGCCCAAGGCGCTGCTAGCCTCCCTGTTAACCCTTGCACTTCTTTTGGCGTTCGAGGGGGCGCCAAATTCATAATTGCCTCGACTTGCTTGGGGTTAGCCTCAATTCCTCGCCTTGTGATCATGAATCCCAAGAAATTACCGACCTTTGCCAAGAACACACACTTCTTTGGGTTAAGCCTCAACTGAAACAGGCGCATAGTCTCAAAGGTCTCCCGCAAATCCATGATGTGGTCTTGGCGCCTCTTGCTTTTCACAATCAAGTAGTCAACATATGCTTCTACATTCCTCCCCAACTGTTTGCGGAAGATTTGATTTACCATGCACTGGTAGGTGGCTCCCTTGTTTTTTAACCCAAATGCCATCACCTTGTAACAGAAGTTGCCAAAGGACGTCATGAAAGCGGTCTTTGCTCTGTCTTCTTCCACCATGGGGTCTGATGATATCCCGAAAACATATCGAGGAAGCTAAGCGCCTCATGGTAAGCCGTTTCATCCACGAGTAGATCAATGCGCGGCATTGGGTAGGCGTCAGTAGGACACGCCCGGTTAAGATTGGTAAAATCCACGCACATTCTCCAATCGCCCGACGGCTTTGGGACGAACACGACATTCGACAGCCATGTGATGTACCTTGCCTCCTCAATGAACCCCACCTCGAGCAACTTATCAACTTCCTGTTGGAGGGCCTTTTCCTTCTCGGGAGTCAAATTTCGCCGCTTCTGCTGGACGGGCTTCTTGCCCTCTTCGACGGCCAACCTATGCGCCTCTACATCCGGGGACACCCCCGGCATGTATTGCGCACTCCATGAAAACAGCTCCCCGTATTCCCTTAACAAACTTACCAAGGGCACCCTCATACCTTCCGGGGCTTGTGCCGAAATCCGCACCTGAAGGTCGGGGCGCCCTCCTCGATTGCCACGCTAAGCTCATCGTCAACAGACACGGCTCTGGGTGCCTCCTTTGCGCCAATGTCTATGTTGTTTACCATATGCCTTCTGGCGCTCCCCCTTAGCTCTTCCTTCCGCGCGTAACGGGGGGTATTCCCTCCTCGTGAGATGTCTATCCCTTGTGGTGCAACAAATTTCAACGTTTGGTGACAAGTGGAGGCCACCCCATTAAACAATGCCAAAAGAGGCCTGCCTAGTATCATATTATATGGCGAGGGGCAATCCATGATCCCAAACTCCATTGCATGCGTCACACGATGCATTTCATCACCCAACGTCACCGGGAGGCGCACACACCCGATCACATGGGTGGGCGCCCCCGAGAAACCTATCAGCACGGAGTTTGAGGGGCTCACTAAATTCCGGTATCCACCAACATCCTCTTCACTTTGCACCCCGCAATCACGCCTTGTATCCAAAGCCTCTACTGAAGGGACTTGGCATGCCTCATCCGACTCTTGGTTGAAGTAAATTTGCACCGCCGCCTTAGCCTCCATGGACGCGGCTCTGAGGCGTCTAGACTTGTCCAATTTATCCCGTAGGTCAACGGTACCATTTATGGACTCCACCGTGAGCCTAACCTGGCTGGCCTCTCCCTCTTGGTTCACCTCGAAAGGGGTGGGGGTATCTCGAACTGGGGCGGAAATACCTTAGGCGCCTGCCGAATGGCAAGACGGATAGGTGCTTGTGGAATAACTGGCACAACAGGTGCCGACTTCGTTTCCCTTGTGACATATGAGCGGTGGGTCCTTTCTTCCGCTTTCCTCACAAAGTCATTAAGCATTCCCCTGTCAGCTAAAGTCTGCAGCTCCACCTTTAGTTGGTAGCAATCTGCTATGTGGTGCCCTTTGTCCCGGTGGAAGTCGCAATATCAGTCAAGGTTTCGCTCATTTGGTTGCCCACGCATTGGTCCCGGCCAACGCACATGATACCCTCTGTCCTTCACATACTGCAGAATATTCTTCAAAGTATCATTGTATTCCGTAAAATTTCCTGCGCTCCTGGGCGGTGGGCACTGACCCTCTGCTCTCCTTTGCGGAATATTGTTCGCGATGAAAGGTCGAGGCGTCGGGCGCCCCTCAATCTCCTCTCTCTTCACGCACCTTTTTCTGCCCTTCTTGCAGCTAACATTTCCTTCAGCGTGATCACCTTCTGCACCCTTCGATCCAAGTCTTCAGTAGAGATGACGGTCCTCTTTGAAAGCACACGAAACAGTTTCTCACTACTCGTGCACTCCTCGAGGCAAACCCCCAGTACCGGGGCTGCACATCTTTAATCGCCATGGCGACTGAAATCCATCGATCATAGAATTCTCTAAGTGTTTCACCATCCTTCTGCTTTATCTTGAACAAGGAGCCTATAGTTAACGTTCGACGCTTTCGGCTTGCAAATTTGGACAAGAACAACTCAGCAACTTGCTCGAAACACTCAATGCGCCCCTCCTCTAGCTGATGGTACCAATCTAAAACCACTCCTGCGAACGTCGACGGGAATACCTTACACAATGTGGCGTCTGAACTATTGTACATATGCATCTTCGTGAAATAGTTGTTCAGATGATCTTCCGGGTTGGTGACCCCGTCGTAGCTTGATAATGGTGGGAGGGTTGTCCCAGATGGCTCCATTAGCACACTTTGCGCCAGTGGTTGTCAGACCCCAAAGCGCCTGGTCTGACGTCTAGGCGCCCATAGGTTGTGTTCCTATGGGCCGGACATAGCGAGCTCGGCAGGCTCTCTCCACGTGTTTGGGCGCCTGGGCGGTGTCATCTCCCCGCTTGGCCCCTCGTAATATGGATGCCCGTATTGACTGGATTTTGAGTCGTCTACCACTCTATATCGCTTCCTTATTGAGGGGTTGTACTCCCTCATATCCCAACTCCTTCCTCCTTCTAACTCCCTTCGAAGCGTTGCTATGGCCTTGTCTTGATCAGCTATAATCCTGAATAACTCCCTCTTTGACAATGAATCACTTTCCATGGATGGGCGCTCGTGGCTACCTTCCTCCTCTCCCTCCATGCTCAATTCTTGGCTCGATCACTGTTCACTCTCCTCTTGACTGGAGCTCTCCGTTCTTGAGCCATCCGCGCCTCCATCTCCCTCATTCAAGTCTTCCATGCGCCTAGATCTTCCCCTTCCAGGCGCGTCAATTGTTTGAGCCAAGATACTCCGGGCCCACCGAACGTGATGTGGCAAAGCTTCTCTCTTCGTTATAGGTGCCCGGACCCTGCAAAGACAGGCGCCTAGAGGGCTTGGGTATGCCCGTTAGCACTCTGACGACCAAGTTAGCCGCAATTCTAGA